>OY813002.1:34186248-34701248 GCA_963681545.1 Germaria angustata
GCGACTTGCATACGTTAGGCCAAATTCAGCATATCCTCATAGCAAACTACCCATCTGTGAAATTTAAATTCTAACAAACGAGCACAATAGAGCGCATCGCTCAGTGTTGGAAAACACAAAGCAAGTCCTTCAAGAATACTATTTCCCTCATATCAAAAAAAAAAAAAAAAACTTAGAGAAAGGACAGATTGTGAAAGAAATCTCAAGCATATCTGTGCTTGATATGCATAAAACAATACATAGTGAAAAATTGCAAATTCCATTGTGAAAATTTGTGTATATGAAATTTAATTTAATATACTTAATTTAATATAATTTTAATTTAAATTTAATTCCAATCCAAAAATATACGTATTGTTTTCTAGCCCGCGTTACAAATTATAACAGGGTCATAAGTGTTGGACGTGCAGTGGAGTTCTGCTAGATGGACATACATACATACATATGTATGCACCTAATATCCAATGACTGGCTAAAAGATGACGAATTATTTAAGTCAAGGTAAGACAAATAGAAAAATAGTAACTCAAAAACTAATCTCTCTACAGTATCAATAATAAGCCTTTTAACAGCCCAAATAATAAGGCTTAAATATTTTCAACAGTGATGTACTTATAAAAATTATTTTAATTTATTTAAACCAGATCATCATACGCAAATAGTGATTAGATGCTCATCTTTTGAGTTTGTAATTTTGGGTGATGATTTATTTAAGAAAGGTAAGTAAATGTTCAAAATATTCAACCTTATAACTGATGTATCAACTTTATTTCATCCTTAATTTCGGGAACCGGTGGCGCTTTTCCCCAGCTGGACATCCCAATATACAGCGTTGGCTCCTAAAAACAACAATTTATAATTATATGTACATATGTATGTTAAAAAGTCTTTCATATCACAATAATGTCAAAACTAAAACAACTAAACAAATTACCTGGTCGGATCTTTCGGGAACCGGTGGAGCTCTTCCCTGCTTCCTCTTCCCTGTGAACATCGGTGACTCCTGAAAAACAATAACTTATAATAATATACATAATTAAAAAAAGTTTTTCATACTTACATTTCTTGATATGCTGCTGTTGGCTCCTTTTTATCACAGAATATAGCCTTGATTATGCTTTGCATATTCTAGGCATATTTAAATCACTTTCTATTCATTATTTATTATTATTCACTTGTTTTCTATTAATTTTTATAAATATTCTGGCGCAAATTTAATTATTTCATTTTATATTTGCGCCAAAGAAAAATTTTTATTTCTATTTGTACATTTACTATATCGAAATGTCAAATGCGAAAGAGATATCTATACAAAACCTAATGGGTTTGTTACCCATTTGAAAACAAAGTTGTCGAGTCTAATTAGTTTATGGTCTTAACGCAATAAATAAGAAAGGTCGTAAAAACCAATAAAAAATATTGTTTTAAATTTTGTGTTCAACAAAATCATAACTTATACATGGTGGGCCAACTTGGACTGAAATGCTTATAATTTTTGTATTTTTTTTTTTTTTTTTTTTTTTTGTTGCAGATAGTACACAATTTTATAAAATTTTATAATGTCATCATACAAAGTGGAAGAACGTGTAAAAATTTTTAAATTTTATTATGTTTCCGGACGATCAATTGTTACAACGCAAATAAAATACCGTCAGCAATTTAATACTGCAGAGGCTCCCAGTGTAAATATGATAAGAAGCTTACTGACGCGTTTTGAGAATTTGGGTTCAGTGGGTAATGAACTACGAAGAAATGTTGTTCGTCCTGTTCGCACTGAACAAGCTATAGAAGCTGTACGAGAGTGTTCACACGGATCCAACTGTGTCCACTCGTCGACGAGCTACTCAATTGAACACCTCCAGAACAACGCTACGGCGTATTCTAAAAGTTGATCTGAAGATGTTTCCATATAAAATTCAATTGGCCCAATAATTATTTCCGAAGGATGCACCACAACGGCTGCAATATGCCAATAGGTTGTTTTTGCTAGCGACAGAAAATTCAAATTTTTTGAATAATCTGATTATGAGCGATTAAGCACATTTTCATTTAAATGGATATGTGAATAAGCAGAACTGCCGAATTTAGGTTACAGATAATCCGAGAGCATTGCATCAGCGACAATTACACCCTGTCAGATGCACTGTTTGGTGTGTTATTGGTCCATATTTCTGCGAATATATATATATATATATATATATATATATATATATATATATATATATATATATATATATATATATATGTATATATATATATATATATATATATATATATATATATATATATATATGTATATATATATATATATATATATATATATGTATATATATATATATATATATATATATATATATATATATATGTATATATATATATATATATATATATATATATATATATATATATATATATATATATATATATATATATATAGACATATATATATATATATATATATATATATATATATATATATATATATATATATAGACATATATATATATATATATATATATATATATATATATATGTACATATACATATACATATGTATACATACTTATATGTATACGTATGCACATATATTTATGTTACCGTAAATAACATTAATTACCCCTAATATATGTACATAATTTGCCAATAAAAAAATATGCTGACATAATAAGACAAAACAATAGATTACAGACAGAAGAATAATTTGACAGACTTGGACAGATTCAAAACGTCGCCAATTGGTAGTTTTACTGAGTTCAGTCCTTTGAAAAAGAGTGTCGTTTGAATTCTTAAGTTATACGAGGCTGTTAAAAGAACTCCCATATGTAAAGCAAAATATTTTCCAAGAGTATTTTATGTAGTGTTACCGTTAGTTCTTTTAAGTGCTGCAAGTGTGAAAACAAACTTAAATTTTGAAGTGATTTGTGTGCAATTTTGCAAAAAATATAAGAACGAAAATACATTCATATAGAAAGTGAAGTTATTTTTCAAATAAAAATATGTATAATTTATCTGGAAAAAGGTATTTTATGTATAATTTAATTTTTGAAAACTGAGAAGCCATACTTATATGGCCTTTCGTGAAATTATAGTAAAAAATAAATTATGTAATTTTTTGATTTCGTCAAAACCGTTAGAACTAAAAAGTGGAAATAATTTGTATGTATTTAATTGTAAAAAGGATATTGTGGTTGTTTGTTTTGGTATAAACATATGAGATTGAGTGTTTTCAAACTGCTTAAAGTTCACTAACAAGCGACCAAAAAACCTTCGCCAAAGTGGCCATGGCTGAGTGTCACAAATGTAAAAGTGCAATATGCGGTGAATCAGGAATAAGTAGCGCGGGAGTGTGTAATAAAGTATTTCACTGTTCAGTAAAATGCGCTGGTATTGACCAGTACTCTGCAAAAATATTGGAAGATAAAAATTTTGTGCGATATATGTACATATGTATGTACATATGTTGATTTAGTTTTAAAAGATATATGTAAGTACATAAGTACATACAAGATGGCTTTAATAAGAACGAGTTAAACTTGGTTGAATACAAAAATGAGTTCGCATTGGCGTTGAATCAAAGCGAAAATGAAATTAAACAATTATTAGAAAAACAAGGAGTAAAAAACAAAAGAACCCAACAGATCTAAAAATAACAATTGTTGAAAACAGAAGTAATGGTATTTCACAATGAGAATATTTATTCACAATGAGAATATTGGGTGCCATAATAATAGACATGACATTCAAATAATCTGAAAAGGAATTAATTGAAAACATCCAAAAACAAACTATACAATAATCTAAAATCTTAAATCTTTTGAAATGAAAAGAAATAACAATGTAATGTATAATTTAAGATTGTAATTGATGGTTATTCGTACATACGATGAGAGAAATGTAGAGTTTTTGATGGAACTGAAGTGTTAATGTGCTATAAATGCAAGGGATTTAACCATAGGGCCATAGATTGTAGGAATCCGGATGTATGTTATAAATGCCATGGAAACCATAATCTAAAAGAATGTAATGAGGAAGTTATAATAAAATGTGTATATTGTATATTATCTAACCAAAAATTTAACCTAGGTCTCGATGAATAATTGCACTACAAGTAAAGAATGTCCAGTATACCAAAATAAGTTAAAAGTCAAGATGATGAAAATTAGTTTTAATATATAACAATCAATGAACATAACAGCTGTATATACAAATGCTCAAGGACTCTTAAAAAATTTTAATCACATTTAACAAGAGAGATAGAAGAACAAGAGTACATTTTACAGCATTATTATCATTATGTTACATTATCCACTTCAGCTGGATTTATAATCTATTTTGAAAGGGAGTGCAATGTAAAGAAATTATGTAAAACGGTAGCTGAATCAAAATATTGAATGTGTAAAAAATAAAAATACAGTTCTTTCAATTATGGCAGTCTATACATCTCCAAGTTGTAGAGAAGTGGAGTTTTGTGATGCATTCGATGATATTAGTGAAAGGATTTGTGAGACCAACAACTGTAAAGTTAGAAAATTGTAATATTTATAAACAAAATGACTGACTAGGAACTTTCAGTTGTAGTCAAGTACTCGAACCCAATAAAGCAATTTTTGATTAATTTATACATATAAGCGTTGTACTGTTTCCATAACATGCAATGCTATTTTCTAGATATGGATGCACGATCATTTTATGGTAATTTAATATATGTTAATGAAATTAATAATTGTGATCAAAGCGAAGATGACCACATATCTGGTACTGACGAAGAAGATTTTATTATAAGTCAGCCGTCAAGTCAGGAACATTTTCATACAGCGGGGAATGATGACACCGATGACTCAGATGACTATGAAGAGCCTACTACATCGAATGCAAAATCTATTAAAGAGCCAAGACCGCAAATTTGAAGGGAGAGTAGTTTGCCTACTTTGTTTGGTCTAAATAAAAAAGTTTTATTTATTTTTAAACTTAAATACAAATAAGCTCTGCCCTAATACAGTTGAGTACATTAGTTTCTCTTCTTTTTGAAATACTCAATTAGACTTATGGCATGTTTCTACATAACAAGTAAGCAAACAAACAAGCAAGTACTACCCAGACAAGTACGTAACAAAATGAGTTTTTATAACCCACTTGTCTAACCTACGTACTGTTACCTAGCACTTTACGTTTTATTCAATTGCAGGATTGCCGTAGTAAAATTTTAGTATTTCGTTTACTTTTTTCCATACAAAAACCAATTTTTTTTATTACTCAATGGCAACTCTAGACCGAATACAAAAGCAGCTGTTTTTTATTTATAAATCGAAATTTATTAATACATATACATATGCATATACATACATGTGTATATGCACACTTACAGCTTTTTATTCTTTAAATTCATATTTATATGTGGTATAATGTATATTTGTTTTGGTTTTTGAATTATTTTTTGAAAAGTAATTTCTTTTTTTGGAAAAAATTGAACAAAATATTATTTTGCCATGCATACAATCACTTTTTTCTGCTTGTCTTCTTTTGACAGTTTAGACAATTGAAACTGCAATGTTGAAACCACAAAAAAAAACAGCAATTACGTTTTCACTCAATAAAATTTGACACTTGTTTAATAAAAACGAAAAACATGAATTTGTGCTCAATTGAACAAGCAATTTTAGTTACTTGTTATCTAGAAACTGGCTATTAGTCAACTTATGTATATGTCATTTATATATATTATTTCATTATACTCATTTTTTTATGCAGAGTATTAACTCTTTTTAAATCTCATTGTAGTGTTTTGAGAGTTATTGTAAAAGAATTTGAGCATACATATTTAACTTGTAAAGTAGTTTTAAGTGTTTTAAATAAAGAGATTGAACTAAGCCATCAACCAGTGCAGTTGTCTTATTTTTTACGCACGAAGGAAAACACACAAGTGTTTCACACAAGTGTTTTTTAAGGAAGTGTAAGAGTCGAAACTTCTGGAACTTAGGTAAAAACTATTACCTAACATACTTATTACAGTGAAAATTTTCCATTTCAAGGAGATACGAACCTTCCTGACCTGACTGGAGACACCAGTCGAAGACAATTTGATGAGCTTCGTTGTGGACCAATCGAACTTATTTGAATTACAAATTGATATAAAAAAACCTGTTAATATTACTCGGAACGAAATAGATCAGTTTATAGAGTGCAACTCAAAAGGATTGAAAAAATTCCCATTAACAATTTTTTCAGGCATAACAATATACATGTCTTCGTTTAAACTGCCATCAAACAGGCACTATTGGAATACGTTTATTAGCCAATGACATGTAACAGATGGGAAACCATCAAACGATTTGTACACTTCAATAACAATGAAAATATGAGAGCTCTTCAAGATACGAAAATTGCTGGGAAAATTCGTGCACGATTGTTGCTTCTATCCAAAGAAGAATATTTAGTGGTTGATGAACAAATAATTACCACATAGTGGCGGTATCATCGCAAACAGTATAATCCATCTTAGCCACACAAATGGGGATTAAAAAATTTTATCGTAAGCGGAAATGCTGTTAAATTAATAACTCATAAAATAAAATAAAGAAAATAAAAATAAAGAATTAATTATTATTTTTTTATAGAATCATAACAAGAATAAACATAACTTATACAAACTTTTTATTGGTACGTTTTGGAAGTCAGCCATTTTGTCTGCATATACTTCCAAACATATGTGTTGGCAAGCCATAAAATATCTTCGGGAACGGAACCAAACGGGTCCCAAACATCTAACATATCACAACCAGCCGACCAAAATTGGCACCAGACTTAGAAATGTTAATAGGAGAATTATACAGGAGAGTCTTATTAATAACAACTCAGATAGTAAAATCTTTAACGCAACGGACGCTACCATTTCACCAGAACAACGAAGACATATAAACGACTTAGACAAAATTCCGGACATTGTTCAAAGCTTTAGAGATTTTTCAGAAAATCCATCTAAATTTAGTTCATCGAAGAAAAGTGTAGAACGCGTCCTCAAAATTTATGAGAGCTTACAAGGAACACCAAAATATTTTGGTATCCTCAGTGTAATCAGGAGCAAAGTAATAGGTAATGCCGATATGATCTAGAATCCTCCTAAATTTCCCTCGATTAGCAAGCCATTTCGCATTGCTTAACCCTCCATTACGTAGATAGAAGAGATATAACTACTCTAGAATGCCAACTTACATCATTGGTACCAGGAGAAAATTTAATACCAGAATTTTATCAAGAAGTTTATAACCACCTATCACTTATTTCAAATGAATTAGTTGAACTCCAAATGGGACAGGAAGCCCTATAATTACTAACTCAGGCATACAGAGATAAAGCCCTCGACAGTTTTGTCAGAGGATACAATGGAGATCTACCTAAGCTTTTAGGGATGCAGGAACCTTCAGAGCTACAACAATTTTTACAGCTGTGTATGAATGTAGAAACTCAGAATTACCGATCACGGTATACATACTTATAACCAAAATAGGAATCGCAAAATTACCATCTACCACAAGATCAAGCACAATTTACTCTTTAAGGTAATTTGTAACAGCACAATTTTCTACGCTACCAAGTTTTAGGCCCCAAAATACACAGTATCAAATTCCAAATATGATTACTTTAGTACTCCAAGGAACCACAATCATCGATATCCTAACCAAAATTCACATCATCACCAATAATACCAAGGCCTTAGTCCTTAGTTTCCACCCCAAGACCAATTGCTTCTAAGCCATTACCTAATCCACTAGTAATGCAAATCGATAGCTCTCAATAGACTCGAAATATAAAGTACATTAACAGACCGAATTTTAACGCATTTACAGGAAAGCGACACCACCACTACCGTTGAATCAGTTTAACCGTAGTTTTCCAAATAAATTCTAAAGAACTAATCGTATTTCTCAAGATGAATATAACAAAAATAATACTAAAGACTGTAATATTGCGATAGTTACGAACAACAACAACAGAACTATAATCAACAGAATTGATAATCACGATCAAATTGCAGACGTTCATTTTATAGACTTCCTTATTTCGAATGCAAGAGAAGCTATAGAAAATATTAAAATTCATTATAGATAGCGAATCAAATAAAAACTACATTCAATCTTCACTAGCAAAAAACCTCAAGTGGAGGAAAAATTAAAGTATCACTGTTATGAATTAAATAGATTTGCCTTTTATTTTATATAATATAAGTTAACTAAAAGTTGCCCTGTATTGAATTCTTTGTAAAGGAACTCTGTACTTCTTGAGTTTAAAAGTCTGGTAACTTATTTATTTGTTATTCGGTTTCTATATTAGTAACAGGTATTTAGCTTCATAAAGCTTATTTTGAGAGGGGAGGATGGACTGTCCAAATGTTTGTCAGCTAAAAATTAAATAGCTTTGGACAACGACGCGATAGAAGCTTTTAATAAAATAAAAACTACTATAGCCTCGAATGAAGTTATGTTACAGTATCCTGACTTTAGCAAAGAATTTAATTGTTGTATAGTTATTATAATAATAACTATTATTACTATTAATTGTAATAATAGTTATTATAATAATATAAATAACGTTAACATTTACGTTAACGTTGTCACCTTTCCAAATGTTTACATTTAATAATTATACAAGTTACCCTGTTATATCAGTTAACATCAAGCATAAAGCATCAACTTATTTAATATAAAATAAACGAGTCACTTAAAAAAAGAGACATTGAAAATGCAACATGGTGTCAGAAGTGCTGAAAAAAAAACTACTATGACAACAAATAAGATTCATTTAAATTAATAATAAAAAAAAACAGCTAAAAGAAGAGAAAATGGCGAATAAAGAAGAGAAGCTTGAGCAGAAGCCAAGCGGTGGTCAATTGTTTGCTGCTTCATTACAACCAATAATTTAAAAGCGCCAAACCTGGCAAAAGAATCGAAAATGTGGCATACACAGTTCCGCATTTTCTTAAGAGCTTCAGATCTTGAATCACAATCTGATGAGAGAAAGGTAGCATTACTATTACACTATTTGGGTAATAAATCACTGGAAATTTTCAACTCTTTTGACCTTGATATCGACAATGTCAAATATGAGGACTTGGTACAGAAAATGGCGTAATTTTTACTCCGCAAATAAATATTGTTATGGAGAGACAAACATTTTTTGCTTATAAGCAACAAGATGATCAAAGTTTTGATGAGTTTGTCACAGTTCTTAAAAATTTAAGTTTCAATTGTGAATTTAAGGATTTACGTGAAGATTTAATTCGAGACATATTCATATGTGGTTCTTCACCAAAATTTTCTTATATACATATGTATGTAAGAGAAGATTTTAACAGAAAAGAGACATTGAAAATACAACAATACAATACTGATGGCTCCAATTACGCTATAGGTGCTGTTTTAGGATAAGAAAACAAACCGATTATATTTATATCTCGAATTCTCTCAAAAGTGGAGGAAACTACGTCACTAACGAGAAAGAAATGTTAGCTATCGTTTGGGCTTGGAAAGCATTACGTAGTTATCTCTATGGCCCAGTTGCTGTAAAAATTTTCATTAATCAACAAAAACAGTAACAGCAAACTCAAAAGATGAAACACAATACTAGAGGAACACAATTAGGTGCTCATATATAAAACAGGAAAATCCAATGTAGTAGCGGAAACATTATGCAGAATTCCAAAAAATATACAAATAAATTCCCTTGCACCAACTCTACACGAAAAGATTTTCTCAAAATCTTATTCCATATACCGATTCTTCAATTAATGTATTTAAAAATCAACGTTCATACCAGTTTAAAATTGCTTTTCCCACCTACGACAGGCATATCATAGTCGAACAAGATTTTAATGAGCACCATCTAATAAAAATTCTTAAACTCTATTTAAATCCTTCAGTAACAAATGGTATTTTCACAAATGATTATATCTTAGGTAAAATGTCAAATATCGATACAGAATACGCTATACTAGAAAGAGAGGAGAAGAGCTCACATAAGAAACAGATCAGGAAACAGAAATGATTAGAGAACATAATAAAGCTCATAGGAATTCAGTCGAAAACATTATACAGTTATTAAAACATTTTTATATTCCTCAAATGTATGCAAAGATCAAAAGAATTGTAAAATAGCGCAAAGTTTTTCAAGAAAATAAGTACGAACGACATCCTTCTTCTCCAATTCTAAAACCTACTCTTATTCCCAACTATTCAGGACGGCTATAGAAAAATTTTCAAAGTACGCGCAAGCGAAAATAGCGAAATTGCGAGCGACTGAAGACATAAAACTACGTCTTCAAGAGTTGCTCATATCCTTTGGCAACCACAAGAAAATCCCTTACCTCAGCTCCAATAATATTTATGCTCGGAAACCACTACGGAATAGAGATATTAAAAACACCACCTTGCATTAGCACCATAGATGGACACATAGAGAGATTTCACTCAACTCTTTCCGAAATAATGCGTTGGGTAAAAGGCAAAAAAAAAAACGGATACCAGTTTTGAAGATTTACCCTTTAGTTAACTTTACAAATACAACTATTCTATTCATTCCACATTTAAAAGAAAACCAGTAGAAGCATTTTTTGGACGAACTGTAAGTACGGACACAAAACAAATAAAGAAAGGCCGACAGGATAATATTGACGGACTTAAAAAAAACAAAATGAGGACCTCTAATTTCACTAGAAAAGAACACCGTTTAAGCCTTACAATCCAAACGACACAATATTCGTAAAAATTAATAAAAGATTAGGAATTAAACTTTCGCCTAAATATAGGGAAGAAAAAGTGAAGGAGGATAAAGTAAATACAATACTGACTGAATGCCCACGAATAGTTCATAAATAACATATTGAAAATTTATTGTAACCAAAAAGAAAAGATAAACCGAACCTATACAAGAAAATGTATATTAGAATTAAGCAAAGTATAAAATAATATTAAGGAGACACAATATTTTATTTTATAACATTTGTTTTTATGCAAATATCGAGAATAAAGAAAATCGGAAAGGATCGATGTTTAAGGCACAAAATAAACAAAAAGGTATTAAAATAAAAAAATTAAATAAAGTAAGATAAACAATAGACTTTAATTAATGTTGCAAATGTTATATATATATATATATATATATATATATATATATATATATATATATATATATATATATATATATATATATATATATATAAAATAATTTCACAAAAAATCTATTTGTGCTGACGTTGCACACGCGCCACTGCAATTGGCGGGAAACAACGAATCAGCAGTTTGAGTCGACAGAAAAACTAAGTTAGATGTAAGAAAACATTTTTCTAAAGTTTAGTTTTAAGTCAACAATAAAGAGCAAAAAGCTCAAAAAAAATTTTTAAACAAAAATTAATAAAATAATTTAATAAAATAATTTAAGAAAATCGTCTTTACACTATGTTCCTATATGGACTTCCAAAACTTAGTATTGATGATATCAAAAACGATATTCAAGAATACAATTTAACGTCTACATCTATTACAGAAATGAACACAAAATTCAGTTCTATAAATAACGCTGTATATAAGGTACAATTTGCTAGAAAAATTTTAATCCCAAGTCACTACAAAATGTGTCTTCGCTATGCAACATAATATTATTTGGGAAAAAATATAAACCAAGAAAAAACGACAACCCAACTCAATGTTGGAATTGTCTTATGTAATGGACATGGAGGTTAGCACTGTAATCGCCGCCCAGCATGTATGATATGCCAACCAACGCCACACCAAATATTGCCCACTTCAGAACCAAGATAAAATGCCAGTGGTATTTTCTTGTTTTAATTGTAACGAACAGATCACTCTGCAAATGACATTAATTGCCCTCTTCGATCACTCTATTTAGAGACAAGACCTAAAGCAACAAGAAAAAGTACACGAAATTACAACAACAATAAACAAAGTCCACCACAGTACTTCAATAATAATATCCACATAAACAATAACAGCAACAGCAATAATCGTAATATTTCACTGTGTGTAATTTTTTAAGTCGTGGCAAAATAACCATATACGGACACCACTACGTGATAAAAGACTAAAAAAAAAAAGTCATGCACTTTTTTTATGGGCCGCCAAAGATTTGGGGTCTCGGTATCATTTTCGCAAAAAGTGATCATTTTCTCGGGCTCATATCTTGCAAACCGTTCCGAATTTCGATTTACTCTCTGAGGCAAACTTGTAGCTCTTGTCATAAAGAACAAAAATTGCGAACATATAAAATCAAAAAAACTTCACCTTCCAGATAAAAATCGCAAAAAACTTAAAAAAATTCGATTTTTTTACCTTTTTCTCTTGTTCAGGTCCATAGGTAGCAAACCGTTCAAAATTCAAGGAAACAATCAACTACAAAAATTTACCTAAGATCTCAGTAAACAAATTTGTACAACATTGATTTACCCTTATAGCTTGTTTCCACGACAATTTGAATCTCATGTTTCGCTTTCTGAAGCAAGTTTATGAATCCTGCTGTTTACACGTCTCATCTATCTTATTCGATTTTATCATTTTTTTTCTTTCCATTGTTTTTTAAATTTTATCAAATTTAAATAAATTAACTTTTCACTCAATTCAAATTTATTATTACGCCTAGGAAACACACACAAAAAACAATTATATTTTTTAACTTTTCACTTTTGAATTTGCTTTGTTTACAAAAATATTTAATTTTGACAACTAGTGCGGATAAATTTACGATAAAAATTAGAGAAGAGAGGATTTTTTCTTGATTCAAAATCCTAAATTGATTTCATGATTTTCATTCGAAATCATGAAATCAATATGACAAAAATGATTGAATCAATTTTTTGAAATTAATTTATATATTAATTGATTGCAATCAAATTTGATTGCAATCGATTTGATTGCAATAACTATAATTGCAATCAAATCCAGTAATTGCAATCAAAATTAAATCAGAATCAAAATCAAAATCTTCATTCTCTTCAAATAAAACTCCTTCTTCTGGAAACGAGGATGACTCTGATAATTTTGAATTACCAACAATGTAAATTTTTGTTTGAAGTTTAAAGTTTTGTAAAATTGGTAAACATAATTTTTAATTGCAATCAGGTTTGTGTAAGATTGCTAATAAATTAATAGTAGGCAGACACAGAGTTGGCAGCCCAGTTCTTTTAGACGTCTGATTCGTACTACGTCATCTAACGGGAAATTTTGCTGATGGCGTAACCTGTGTATTTATTAACCTTGGTTCATATTAAACTGTTCATTGTTAATAGCGTAGACAGACGACAGCGTTAATTTGCATTAGCAGTCTTAATTCAAATTAACTTGTGAATTATCCCCATCGCAATGTGTATTAGATTTGATATAAATGCACGAAATCGGACTGAATTTATACTGAATTTAGCTTTTTCAATATGGCAATGCTATTGCCACTCTCTTATCGAGTGGAATACAAAGCCTCATGTTGGTATCCAACCTCTCCATATTTTGAACTTTTTCACAAACTTTTTGGAAAGCCTTCCTGTTGAGGCGAAAGTTTTCCTTAAATCTGTTATCGTCCATCGTAAGCACGTCACACTCTCAAAAACTGGTTTTGTGGTCCTTTAAAAAAATGCCATATAAGAATTTTATCCTCCACGAAAATATTAAACCTACAAATTTCCACAATTGCCTTTCTCTTATTTCAGACTGTCCTCTTGCGATCCCAAGTTGTAGCACCACGTTCAGATTTATGGTTGCTAGTGCATGTACAATTCTTACATTATGGAGCAGTTTCAGCAAAAGTAATTTCAACTTTCTTTCAAATATATAGTAAATTTTCACCAACAGCATAGCTGCTAATCGTACTTTTTGCCTTCTATCCATTTGATTTCGATGTAAATGCCAAAAAAATTAGTTGACAAACAAACAGCTGTTTGCTAAATGCAGAAACTGTCGTCTGTCAGCGTTAAATTTTAATTCACATTAGTGAGCTTCTAATGCAAATTAACGCTGTCGTCTGTCTACGCTATAACACTGAAAAAAGAAATTGTAATCAGAATGTCAGAAATTTTTGATGATTTTTCGTCTGATGATTATGAAAAAGATCCAAGTTATGGAGCAGAAAGTTTTTCAGACGAAAAAGCAACAATAAGTAAAAGAAGAAAGATTGAGTTGAAGCCTTCGTGCTCTTCGAATGACACTCCTTTTTCTAAAAATGAAGCTGACTCTGATAATTCGGATTTACTAACAACGTCAATTTTGTTTACAAAGTTTTTTAAAATTGTTAAATGTGTGTACCAAAATTTTGTTGCTTTCAAAATTTATTTGTAATATTTATACAATTATGCAGATAGACGGTGTTTACAAACGTAACCACAGTGGCATTCAGGCTAAGTGCAGAATATGCAATGTATAGTTGCAAGGATCAACACAAATAACGTCCATTTTTATTCGACATTTAAGACAACGCCATACGGAAGAATATAATGCATACAATCAACAGAAAAATAATCACGTCGCCAAAAACAATATAAAGGATCGCTTTGATGAAATGACGTGTCGCGTTATAATAGATAACATGTTGCCAATCTCGATAGTGGAATCTCAATCGTTTAAATAGTTTGCATAGTTTACTAATCCAAAATTGAACTTGATTAGTAGACCAACAGATGTGAAAACTATTGACATCATGTATACTTCAATGGTTGATAAACTTAAAGAACAAATTAAATTGAGCATATTTCTATGCACAACAGCCGACGTGTGGTCAACTAAGCATCGTAGCTTTCTAGGCTATACGTGTCATTGGATAGATGATAATTTCGGTAGTTTTAGCTTGAAGACGCTTTTTTGGTCGACATACTTATGATCGTATCAGGTATTTGATGGTAGAGATACATGCGCAGTTTGATTTAAGTGTCTCTAATATAATGGCGACAATTGCAGACAATGGTTCGAACTTCGTGAAAGCGTTCAAAGAATTTGGAGTTGATAGAGTGAAGATATGTGCTGAAATAAATGATGATGATGATAATGATGGTGACGATGATGACCACGAAAATACAGTAGGAGAGCCTATTGAAATTCCAAGCAATATTTTCAATTCTTGGTTGCGAAGACATATTCGTTGTGCCACCCATACATTGAATCTTGTGGCTACAACTGACCTAGATATAGTGAAAATAAACATAAAATATTTTGAAAAGCACCAAGCAGTAAGTATTCTTTTGATACAAAATCCTAAAGCATTGATTTTAATTACAGATAATGCATAAATGTTCAAGTCTTTGGAGAAGAGTGAATAGGCCAAAAACTTCTGAAGATATCAGAACAGTATTAGGATGCCAACTGAAATATCCCGTGGCGACAAGATGGAATTCTATGTACAACTCGCTAAAAGATGTTATAAAGAACGAGAACAAACTCAACGAACTTTGCAGAATGTTCAAATAGCCAAGTTTTCCAGAACGCGATTTTATTTACATTGAAGATTATTTGATGTTATTAAAGCCAATAGCTGAAGCCATAGATTTTTTGCAGGGAAGCAAAGGAATGGTCTACGGATATCTTTTGCCAACTTTGGCCACAATTCGAGTGCAGTACAATAAAATATCAAATAGTCACAACAACGAATATACATATATCGCTCTTGTCCGGTTAAGTTTTAGAAGCAGTGGAAACACGGTTCCATAACTATTTTAATTTGTCGGAGGATGTCAATGACGCTATTATAGCTTCTATCCTTTGTCCAGAAATAAAGCTGCAATGGCTAACACCTTTAAATTCGTCATTTACCCAAGTAAAAATCAACGAAGTAATTGCTTTATTCAAAACGCTCTTCCCAATGAGACTCCATTGCCATCGTACCCAGTGAATTTAAATGCACCTAGCAAATACTTCGATTTTTGCCTTGAAGGTATAGCACAAGTATGTTTATCAAAATAATCTATTATAAAATTAATATAATATTTTCTCTTTTAGGTAATCCAGTTATTTTATCGGATACACAGCACAATCCTACTCACACAAGCTTTCATTCGTATCTAGCAGATACGGACACATCGTTGAAATGCTTGATCGTTATCCGATTCTGAAATCCACATTTGTAAACTTCAACACACCTTTACCGTCATCAGCTGCAGTAGAAAGGTTATTTTCTTTTGCAACTTTGCTAAATAATCCGCGTCGTGGATCGCTTTCAAATGGTAACTTTGAAAAGTTACTTCTATTAAAAGCCAATAGAGAGCTAAATAATGTAAAAAATGCTCAAACTAATGAAAACTGAAATATTTTTTATATTGTTTGTTTTTTCATGTTATGTTTGTTCTGACTTTTTTTAATAAATTCACAAAATTAATAAATATCTTTTGACTTTTATTTTTCTTGTTAAATATAAGTGGAAAATTCTAGTAAAAACTAGAATCTGTTGTTTTATACTAAAACTTAGTGGTTTTCACTAAAATCTGGTGGTTTCCAACAAAAATTTGAGGTTTCCAACATATTCTAGTGGAAACCGCTAGATTCTAGATTCCAAGTGTATATTATTTCGTAGAACTTTCACTTCAGTTGTGATTTCAGGGCAATTCATTGAAATCGCATGATTTCAACAAAAATTTGATTGCAATCGAATTGATTGCAATTAAAGTAATTGCAATCAATGATTTCTAAAAAATGATTTCAAAATTAATGCCATCACAAAAATTATTGCCATCAGAAAATATTGCAATAGAAATAAAAGTAAACGATAGAAAGCTTATTATTTGCACTGCATATTCACCGAAATATAAAAACAGTTTTGCTAATGGCATAATAAATCTAACCTCCTTCAGCGAAGATTACATTATACTAGACGATTTTAATGCAAGACATTCTGTAAGGCATTGTATGACTAACAATACTGCAGGCAACGTACTGTTTCAACTGGAACAGTCAAGCAATTTTTTATAAATCATCCAACTTTCTATCCGTCTCAAAGAAATAGAAATGCCTCAATTATAGACTTAGTGTTAGGCAATTGCCCACTAATTAACAATATAGACGTAGTCAAATATGAAATTCCATTTGATCATGGACCCATTGTTTGCCAAATTGAAAATTCTACGGTGTGTGAATTAGATATGAAGCACTACAACTACAAAGTTGTGACTGCGTTGCGTTTAGAAATATAATTAACAACAAAATCACCATTAACACAACCGTATATTATTCAAAAAGCTCAATTGACTCAGAGATAAACAAATTTGTTAAAATTGTGCTAGAAGCTCCAAGAAAATATTTTCAACTTGATAAAAACTAGAGGAAAGTTTTTTAGAAGAAGTGAACGGACATCAAACCCATCGGATACAAACTGGTATGAGCAATGCGCAAAACTGCTGACCAATATTACCAACAAAGATATAAATACTTATCGTAATGAAAAATGGAAAAA
The DNA here is from genome assembly GCA_963681545.1 of Germaria angustata. NCBI lineage: Eukaryota > Metazoa > Arthropoda > Insecta > Diptera > Tachinidae > Germaria > Germaria angustata. The sequence continues at coordinate 34,203,676 of OY813002.1, forward strand.
TTTGCGCTCAAAACTAAAAACAGGCAATAAATCGTTTTGGGAAATTAGCCGAAGTTTAAGAGGTAAACAAAGGAGTGAGATACCATATCTCGTAGGAGATATAAAAATTAACACGGATAAAGAAATCTAAATGTGAAGAATATAATAAGAAAGTTATATGTAATGAAAACAATTTGATAGAATTAAGCGAAAATAATTGTATAAATAAACTTTTAAAAATCCAATTGTCGAACTGTACACACACTAATGCTGATCATATATTGAATATGGAAGAAGTCCACCCTGGTATATTATTTCACAACGATTACAATGGCATCATAGAGATCGAAGGATAACCTTTTCTCCTTTTTGGCACTGATATCATAAAGCATCGCAATTCAAAAATCAAAATCCAAAAAATATTGTATACATGCGTGAGGCAGTTACTCCGAGCCATTGCCAGCAGTACTTCAGCACGAGCGAAAAAACCCACATTAAAAGAAAAACTTTCTCTGGAAATGATCAAGGACCTTGAAATAACAAACAGGAAAAGAATTTCCAACAATAACACAATTAATAAAATAAGTCTAACATTCAATACCATTATCATAGTAGCGCTCGTTATATTAGCCACAACATTAACGTACATAATATGTGTAGGGATTAGCTATGTACTAACATTAATATTAATATGAATCACCCTGTATAGAATCTGACATTAGCTAATAAGAAAGAGAACAAAATAAATGAATGGAATTACTTGAACTAATAATACATGGCGCAGTCGGTAATGGCTAAAAGGTATACGTATTGTACATGTGTCAATGGGAATCGTTAAACACAAAAAGCACGAAATAAAAAAACCACGTGGAAGACCTCCGAAGAACATTCGCTACATTGTAAAACAAAGAATGGAGTATGTTAAAAAGTAGACGAGTTAAAACTCAGTGGAAATCTGGCAGACAATTGGCGAGTCTTTTGGCAAAATTTTAAGATATTTGCCACTGCGAATGAAATGGATAAAAAACCTCAGGCTGTCAAAGTTGCAATTTTCTTGAATGCAATCGGACTCGATGCCGTTGAGGTATTTAACTCATTAAATATAAGCGAAGAATCGAGGGGAAAATACGAAGAAGTAACGAAAGCATTTGAGGAGTTTTGCAAACCAAAATGCAATGAAGTCTATGAAAGTTGTTTGTTTCATAGTAGAGCTCAAAAACTAGGCGAGCCATTTAATAATTTTTTGATGGACATAAAGAAGATTGTTAAACGATGTGGCTTCAGTGATGAACACAGAATGTTAAGGGATAGAATTGTTCTTGGAGTCTGTGACAAGGTTTTACAAAAAAGATTGATGGATGCAGCAGATCTTAAATTGGATGTGGCTATTGATATGGCGAGGTCGGCAGAGGCAAGTAACCAACAAGTACAAAAACTGCAAGGTGAAGGGGAGGCTGTGGTGGATATGGTGAAAACTAACACAAAATGGCCGGTAAATAAAAGCAACAACTTACAAAAAAAATTGCACATTTTGTGGGAAGAAACATGTAAAAGGCAGAGGCCCTGCTTATGGTCAAACGTGTAGCAATTGCAAGGGGAAACATCATTTTGCTGTAGTATGTAAGAAACAAATTGTTAGAGAGATCAGGAATGAGCGTAGTGATTCAAGTGTTTCTAGTTTATATATTGACTCAATAATTGACACAAGCAATAATCAAACTTGGTATGAAGAGGTTAAGATTCAAAATAAAATAATTCCATTTAAATTAGACACTGGAGCCATGGTAAATGTTCTACTTGGCAAGTATGTAAATATTTTTAAAGACATTAACGTTGTGGACAGTTCTGAAAAATTAATTGCTTATAATGGTACTGAAATTAAAAGTGTAGGTATTGTTAAACTTACTTGTTTAGTTAAAAACAAAAGGTCGCTATTGGAATTTTTTATAATTAAAGACAAAAATGCCGTACCAATTTTGGGGCTTGAGTCTTGTGTTCAATTGGGATTAATACAAAGAATAAATTCAATCAGCAAAAACGATTTACTCATGGAGCATAAAGAAGTTTTTAGTGGTGTTGGATGTTTTAAAAAAAATTTTGCCATTAAATTAAAAGATAATGTTATACCTTGTTTAAAACCAGCTAATAGAATTCCTTTATCTTTGCGGGCTAGACTTAAAAATGAGCTAAAAAATTTATGCTAAAGAGATATAATTGAGAAAGTAGATGAACCAGGTATGTGGGTATCTAATATTGTCATAGTTGAAAAGCCAAACAAATCGCTCAGAATATGTATTAACCCCAAGGAACTGAATTCTGCAATTAGAGATAACTTTTATGAGATTCCAACGTTTGAGCAAATTAAGGCCAGTCTAGTTAATAAAAAGATATTTTCAGTTTTTGATTTGAAGGAAGGTTTTTGGCAAGTTGCCTTAGATGAAAAAAGCAAGGATTTGTGTACATTTAGCACTCCATTTGGTTGTTTCAGGTTCAAAAGACTGCCGTTTGGAATCAAAATTGCGTCGGAAGTATTCCAAAAATTGAATGAAGACAATTTTAGTGATATTGCAAATGTCATAGTTTTTATAGATGATATTTTGATTGCGGCTGAGAATGAGGAGGATCATGATAAAACTGTTGAGTTGGTAATGAAAAGAGCAATTGAAAGAAACGTAAAACTTAACTGGGAAAAACTTCAGTTTAAAGAAAAGGAAGTTTTGCTTTTAGGATATATAATATCCGAAATGGGTATTGGCTATGACAAAAATAGACTAAAAGGAATAGAAAATTTAGGGCCATCAAAATGCAAGAAAGATTTGCAAAAACTTATGGGATTTATTAATTACTTGAGAGAATACATTCCAAATCTGGCAAATGTGTGTAGCCCATTGCGGGAATTAATGAAAACGTCAGTGGTTTTTAAGTGGCTGCCACTACACGACCAATCTCTAACTGACATTAAAAATTTGATTTTGAAAACACCGTATTTAAAGTCTTTTAATGAAAAGGAGAACATTTCGATTCAAACTGATGCTTCGAAAGACGGATTAGGGTGCACCTTATTACAAAACAGAATGCCGGTCTGTTTTGCTTCTCGTAGTTTAACGGATGCTGAAACTAGGTATGCTCAGATTGAGAAAGAAATGTTGGCTGTCGTATTCGCTTGCAGGAAATTTCACTCATACATTTATGGCAGAAAGGTGGAAATTATAACAAACCACAAGCCTTTGTTAGGTATAATGAAAAAAGATTACAATAAAATTCCATCGACAAAATTACAGAGAATGAAGTTAAGGCTAGAAAAGTACATATTGACATTTAGGTACTTACCAGGAAAATATCTATATCTGGCAGATTTTTTATCCAGAAACTTTCCACAGAGAATAGAAAAAGATGATGAGATAAAAGGGTGAGATGAAATGGTGCACACTATAAATGTTAGTGATGAGAAGAAAGCCTTGTTTCAGAAGGAAACAGAAAATGAAGATGTTTTAAAAATAGTACTAAAATATTGTTTAATTGGTTGGCCTAAGGACAGAAAAAAGTTAGAAACGGATTTAAAATTTTTATGGAACATGAGAAATAATCTATTTGTGGAAGATGGTGTTGTATTTTTTGAAGATAAGCTCTATGTGCCAAAAAATTTGCGAAATATGGTCTTACACCAACTGCACAGGTCACACTTGGGTATAGAGAAGACTAAATCAAGGGCTAGGAAACTTCTTTATTGGCCTAATATGAATAGAGATATAGAATTCATGATAACTAAGTGTAGAATATGTCAGAAATACCGTTCAGCAAACACTAGGGAACCATTACTAAACCATGTTATACCTAATAGTCCATATCAGAGAATTGCAATGGATATAATGGAGGTACAAAGAAAGGAATACTTAGTTATTGGTGATTACTTCTCAAAGTACTTGGACATAACTAGAACTTCTTTAACATGATTGTACTTAAATAATTCAGTATAAAATATAATATAACTTCAATTTTCTAATATAATTTTAATTTTCGATTATTTTCTGTTGATCGGTTGTGGTTTTGACGAGCTCTGCTTTAATACAAATTTAACTAAGTCAAATGTGTCTAAAAAAGTTATTATATACATTAAACTGTTCAGAATTAAATTCTTTACATAAAAACGATTGGAAAAGAAATCAAATTAAAATATTGCTTAAACATTAAGAAAACTATTTTGCTTAAAATTTACAAACACAACATACATATGTACATACAAACAAACATCTAAAATAAAATTCTAAATTAAAAAGAAAACAATAATAAACAGTTTCTCTCTTTTTAACGCTGAAACTGCTCTGTGCATTACATTTTGCTAACAAACAACTACAAAATCAAAATACTTATATAAATAAACAAACAGAAAACAGAACAAAAATCTTAAACTTCAACTCAATGTATTCTACAAAACTAAAGGTGAATTCACCCATTCGTTCAGAACGAAATTTTTGTTGTTGTTCCGCATTAAATTTACTCTCTTTCTCTCACTCTCAAAAAAATAGAGACGTCAAACTACATATAAAAAAAAGCGTTCAGAACGTTCAGAACGAATGGGTGAATTCACCTTAAGAGACAGTTTACAAGACTCTATTTCTCTTGGTGAAGCTTGTAATACTCCTCGTTTAATAAACTCTGACTCACCATTTAAAATTGTGACAATAATGGATAAACGATTTGAGAAACTTACAGAACAAATAGATTCTATTTGTATTTAATAGAAGAAGTTATGCAAAGAAAACTCAGTGAGTACAGAGAAGAACTATTAAGCGAGATTGATAAGAGATTCATATCTATGAAAAATGAGATACGTGCGGTAAGCGAAAGAGTTTGTGTTCTCGAAACAGTGGTGACCAAATTTAGTGATATGCAGGAAGAAATCAAAAATCTAAAACATAAAATAAAACACCAGGAAAATAATAATGTAGCCAACGAATTACGTCTAAATGAAATACCATATTATGAAAATGAAAATCTTATGGATATATTTAGTTCCATCTGTAATACAATTAATATTACAGCTCCTGCAATAAAATCCATTTATCGATTGCGAAACCATAACAACAAACATACAAATAACTCGAAAGATACAGTTATAATCGTTAAGATGTGGTCTCCCTATGACAAGAATTTCTTTATGAAATCCTTGGCAAACTTTAAGAAACTATATAAAGAATTTATATTTCGCCTGAGACATATCGGGCTAAACTCCTATAATCGATTTTATATTAACGAAAATTTAACTAAAACGAACTTTCAAATTTTTCGTACTGCTGTTAGGCTTAAAAAGAGAAGACTCATACATAGTGCTTTTACCATGCGTGGATTTGTATACATTAAAAAAACAGCAGATGACGAATTATTACAAATTGATGAAATTAAACAAATTCTGGATCTACTGAACAAACAACACAAAAACATAAAATTCACAATGGAAGTGGAAGAAGGCAATAGCATAAATTATCTAGACTTAACAATTCGGGCAAACAAGAGCTTAAATAGGATCGAATACGAAATATACAGGAAACCAACTGCTACAGACACAATAATACACAATTCATCAAACCATCCTCAACAACACAAAAACGCGGCAATTAGACAATTAGTAACGAGACTTGAACGAATACCACTAACGCGGGAGGCATATAGAAAGGAGTTGAAAATAATTTATAGCATAGCGGAAAACAACGGGTATAGGAAAAAATGGGTAGACAAAATCAGAAGAGATATCAAAACAAGTGGGGAACGGAACAAAGAACAGGAGCAGGAGAAGAAAGCTTGGGCTACTTTAACATATATGGGCACATCAACATACAAACTTGCTAAATTTTTTAGAAAGCACAACATTAACACAGCATTCCGAACAAATAACAATTTGGGTAGAATACTCCAAGACAGCACAAACGAGACGGACTGCCTGGATAAACAAGGAGTATACAAATTAACTTGCACATGCCAACACAGTTACATCGGACAAACGGGACGAAAGATAAAAACCAGATTTCGGGAACATATGAGAGACTACAACAAAAAAATGAGAGAACCAGGAACAACACCAGAATCGAACTTTGCGAACCACATATTCAACAAAAAATGTACACCAGCGCATATTAGAAAAACGGTTAAACTGTTACACATACAGCATAAAGGACGGCGGTTGAACGTATTAGAAAACATGGAAATATACAAACAGAAAACTTTTGACGGAAGAATAATAAATGAACAAATAAACACTGCCTCGGACATAATATTTGAACCATTAAAATATTTTTACACAAAAGAGAACAATAATTTAACGGAACCGAACAATATAACAACAGATGTACAAGACAAAAGGCCAATCCAAAAACGCACAATCATAGATTACTACCTGCATACAGATAATACACCTATTAAATAATCGCAGACAGGGAGCACAGACATGGTATATAGAAAAATGAGAGGAACAGGTAGCAGGTAGAGAGAGGGAGAGAATGAGAGACACATAGGCATACAAGGACGAGAGAGAGAAACACAAAGGGGCAAAGAAAGAAAAAACGAACCATACAAAAGACAACGTACAGCGAGAAAAACGATTTAGTATTCGAGAACACTGAAGATGGCACAAAGCCGAAACCGGTCTGTTCATAAACCAAATTTGACGTGGGATGACGGAAAATCGTTCCAAATTCAAACAAACCCCGTCGGAAGAATATCACAAAAATCGAAATTAAACTCCTGTATGATTTGTTTCCCTGTGCTGCCGATATGCATATCGTCTAAAACAGCCGTGATGGCCAACCTGCTTAAAATATGTCTATTTTTTAAACTAAAAAACAATCTAATAAATTTTTTAACACTGTGTTTTCTAATAAATTTTGTCATAAATTGTATCCTTAACTTAGTTTGTTTACAAAAACTGTTTATTGAATTTGTACTACACAACTTCATTAATTGCGTTGAATCTTCACAATTTTATCATGTTCTACTCAGGTAATTATCGCTCTAAAGACTGCGTGTACAATATGATAAGAATTCTTTCTAAACAGAAAAATGGCCTAAAAATCGTTCACTTAAATGCGCCAAGTCTGAACAATAAAATAGATGAATTTAGATACTTTTTTGCGGGATCAGGAATAGATATTATATGTGTGTCCGAAACTTGGTTTCCGGTTGGAGTTTCAGACTCTATATTCAATCTGTCGGGTTTCAGGCTTTTTCGTTCTGACAGGAGAATTTTGATTAATGATACTGAAACTAGCGCTTGTGGTGGTGGAGTCGCAGTCTACATTCGTAATGGCATTCGATGTAACCAGATATTGCGGTCTGACTCCGGCAGTGAGATTGAATATCTGTTTATTGAGATCTGTACTTCGGACAGAAGAAAAATGCTGTTAGGTAGTGTATATAGAGCTAACAACAACATAAATTTTAAACCTTTTATTAGCACTCTCGAAAACGTTTCGATTCAATATAACGATATTATAATTGTTGGTGATTTTAATAATAACCTACTGAGTGAGAAAACACTAGTTGAACCAGTGCAGGCTCTTGATTTAAGCCCTGTAAACACTATTATACCGACACATTTTCATGCGACATCAAATAGTTTAATTGATAAGATAAGTAATTGTTGGGTGTTGACCCTAACATAAACTCTTTTCAGAACATTTCCTAAATACATACATACATGTACATGAATTTATATATACAGAATGTATACTAGTATTAGTATAAGAAGCCATTTGTAATTTTTAAGTGTGATTTCAGTTAGTGAATAAATGAAGTTGAAGATCCTAACAGTAATTATTTAGCTAGAAACAATTTAATATCCGATAGGCAATCGGGTTTTATAAAAACCAGAAGCTGCATAACAGCATTAGTGGACGTTGTAGAAGATATCCGATCAAAACTTGACGATAACATGGTAGCATTATTAGTCCTTTTAGACCACAGCAAGGCGTTTGATACTGTGGATCATCAAATTCTTATAATGAAACTTAGAAAATTGTTTAATTGTTCTGACACAGCTTGCAATTTGGTCTCATCCTACTTAAGCTCCAGATTTATAATGGTGCGTACTCTAATGCGCTTAATGTCACCAGGGGAGTACCACAGGGCTCAATTCTTGGTCCTCTTTTGTTCTGCTTATTTATAAATGATTTACCTGACACTCTGGTCTATAGTAAAATCCAAATGTATGCAGATGATGTTCAAATTTACAATAGCTCCACTATAGCTGATCCTGCAACATTTGTAAGCAAGATAAATCAAGACCTCAACAAAATTAATACTTGGGCTAGGGCCAATGGTTTATGCATAAATCCATCAAAATCGAAATGTTTATTTATGTCAAGGTCTGCAAATATCACTCACAACTTTGAAATAAAAATAAATGGTGGCTGCATAGTTTCTCTTGACTCGGCGACTAATCTAGGAGTTACATTCAATAATAAACTTAACTGGTCCAACCATATCAAAGTCGTAGTGGGAAGAGTATACGGTATGCTACGCAATCTATGGTGAGTTAAAGATTCCACTCCTTTTGCCATTCGAATGTTACTGGCAAAAAGTTTCTTATCCCAACGCTTTTGTATGGTTGCGAGCTATTTGCGAATTGTGATAGCGATGATCTACGTAGATTAAACGTTGCATATAATAACATAGCAAGATTTGTTTTCCAGAAAAGTCGCCGTGACCACATTTCATATTACTCATACCAAATCTTCAAGATGCAATTTGTTAATCTTCTCAAACTCAAATGTCTTATTTTACTGCACAAAATCATTACATCGCAACAACCGACTTATCTTTACAATAGAATAATTTTTGCCAGGTCCAGCCGCGGAAAGAAAATAATTCAACAAAAACATAGAAGTCTCTTATCGCAACGCCAATTTTTCATTTATACCGTCAGTCTTTGGAATGCTTTACCCAATTTTATACAAAGAACAAGCAACGCAGTTATTTTTAAAAAGGAGTTGTGTAAATTATTTGCATTAAATAATGTAACTATGTAATTTTTCTCTTCTTAATTTTTCTTAATCGTCCTATTTTTTATAATTCTATTAAGACGCTTTTTTTGACTCATATTTACTGATAATTTATTAACAAGTTATTAAGTCATATTAAAGTTAATGTTAATTTTTGTAATCCATGTATTCTATTATCTGCTCAATCACTAGCCCTCTCATTTATAAGATTATGTACATATCTTGTTGTGCTAGATACCTCAAAATTTAAATAAATAAATAAATAAATAAAAAAAATAATACCCCTCATAAGGAAAACAGCTGATGCCTTGAGCCAAAAACTTTTAATACCCTTCTCAATGGGTATGGGTATTCTAGAGAAATTGTTGCGGATAATGTTCCTTTTGGATCATATGAGTTTAAGACCTGGGCAGAGTCTTTGGACATTAAAGTAGTAACTGTTAGTCCACGTTATCCAAAATCGAATGGGTTTGCAGAGAGACTAGTTCAGGTAGCAAAGAAAATGTTACTCAAATGCGCTGAGGAAAAGACAAATATTTGGCAGGCATTATTAGAATACAGAAATACGCCAATTAAAAACTCAGATCTGTCCCCAGCAGAGCTTCTTTTGGGCCGCCAAACAAGAACCTTGGTTCCAGCAAAAGACAAGTTTTATAAAAATGATATAATTGGTAAAAAAATTTTACCCATTTTAAGAAAAAACAACTATATAAACAAGAAACAATATGACAAAATTAGTAAAGTTAAACTTGAATTTCAAAAGGGTGAGAAGGTATGGATTAAAGAAGGTAGATATTGACTACCAGGAATTATCATAGAAAAACATAAAACCGCTAGATCATACATTGTCGAAATAGATGGTAAACGTTTTAGAAGAAACTCTTACTTCCTGAGATCTCAAGTGTAATTATTGTATCTAATTGACGCTCATTTAATTATAAACATGTACATTTTGCAATAAGTATTTTTAGAAGAAATGTATTTACAAATATTTATATATGTATGTAAATTTGAAATGTATAACATGTTATAAAGAGGGAGATGTAGGGATTAGCTATGTACTAACATTAATATGAATATGAATCACCCTGTATAGAATCTGACATTAGCTAATAAGAAAGAGAACAAAATAAATGAATGGAATTACTTGAACTAATAATACAATATGGAAACTCAAAAAGAAAACCCCAAAATCTGGTGAAAAAGGAACTGTAATTACGGAGTCAAAACCCATGCCAACGAGGACGTACGCACTTTAAAGGAAGGAGTTAACATTGCGAATGCTAACGCAGTATTAAATGCAAGTCCACAAACGGCTAATTAAACTAACGCAGCATTTTTGCAAAACAATATCTGTATTTAACATTTACAACAGTCCAATGACATATGGCTTAAACAAAGCTGAGTCAATCACTCCAGAAGACATTTAATTTTGCAGGCTCGAAAAGACTGAATTCAAATTGCAACCAAATTACCTGGAAATCTATAGGAACTCGCCACCGTGTACATTATATTATCTAGTTCTAAGTTTTGTGTTGAAAAATAAGAAAGTGGGTAAGCTGATTCTTTGCAAATTAAGCCAAGAAATATACGACAAGTATTCGAATTTTTTGTTACCGCAAAAGCCGTAAGAGTTAAAGTCCGCAGATACCTTGAGACAATTAAAAGTTTTCTCGGATTGCAAGGAATGTTTGTTCAGCATTCGCTACAATTGCCTAAGGATGCAAAAAGGTAACAAGCAAGACTTTGTTATGTACGCCGGAAGAGTGACGAAGCAATGTGAACGTTGCCAACATGCACAAATGTCAACGCAACAAATAAAGTGCCTTATTTTTGTTATTAGTGTACAATCGCCTTCCTAATCAGAGATACCCAGTAAGTTAATATTAATGCAAAGCGTCCGTGCAGTGCAGGTCTATGCATTTTGCTAAAGAATGTATTTATTTATACTAGTCATACACACAACACTTGCGGTTAAAGCGGTCATAAAGAGGTTTATTGTGGATGCTTTAAAAAGCACGTCACATTAAAGCTAAACTACAAACATCAACAACAAAATAGCTCGCAGGAAGATTGTTTCACAAAAGTTTGTTACACAAACATCACGTAGAACTACAATTTGGTACAGAAGCCGATGTCACTTTAATATCAAAATCAAATTGGATTAAAATCGGAAACCGAAATTGTAGCGCTGTATGCAAAAAGTATCGTATGGTCCTAGCAACAAAATACCTGTTATTGGGAATTTAGCACTACACTACGACACAACAGTGAAGAACATACAGCAACAATTTGTGTTGCAGAGTTAGAAAATTTAAATATATTCGGAACAGACTTAATAGAAAAATTCGGCTATTGGAACTGTAGCTTAGACCATATTTGCAAACAAATTTCAGAAGTTTTTAATCATACCACAATTTTAAATGAAATTCATGAACATTTTCTGGCGGTAATTCAGGCAAAAACCGGGCATTGCATTAAATTTAATGTCACATTGTATAAAAAGCCAAACGGTACACGCAACGTTACCGTTAGTAGAAGTTAAATTAAACAGACTAGAAGTCGAATGAATTATAACACAAGTCCCGCGCTTCGAATGGGCGGCATCTGAAGTCGCTGTACGTAAGGCGAACAATAGCTTTCGCATTTGTGGAAACTACTCAACAGAGCTGAATCAGTGCATGGAACCCAACTCATCTCTAATACCACACGCAGATGAAATTTTCGCCAAGATGTCAAATTGCAAATTTTTTAGTAAAATTGATCTTTCGTACTCGTATTTACAGTTTGTAGTAACATCATGAAACATCGAAGGGACTAACCATAACAACACACAAGGGTTTGTATTTGTTTAAACGTTTGCAAAAGTTGTGTTTTTTATTGTGGTAAACGCAAAATAAAATGACTCACGCAAGGTACATATAATTCTACCAACCCTCATAAAATTTATTTATTTTTGGAAAGTGTATTGGAGTAATTTTTGTGTTGGCAAGTGTAAATGAACTCCATAAAATTGCACAACAAAAATATTTTATGTATTTCATTTCCGTTCTCACGAAAATTTAGTTAAAAAATTGTTTTGCAATAAATTGCAATTCTGCAATTTATTGGGAATAACAAACCTTCAGGTGTCGACCAATAACAATGTAAGATCGACATATTTTAATAACAAAATTTTAAGGAAAATAACCAATCAGAATACTTGCCAATGCAACAAAGACTTTTAAGTTTAAGTCAAGAAAGAATTAAATAATTTTTGTAAGTTCAGTTTTAGTTCCTCCGTTCTGCATTAAAGTTCAATAAGAGAAATTTAACAAAAATTACAAGTTCGTGTTTTTTTTTATTATTTATTTTAATACACGGATCGAAATAAAAGTGGCGCAGTCGGTAGGATCCTTGAAAAAATAAGGATCTAGTGATACGAATCGTACGAGGAAAAAAAATATGTATATAGTACCGGCTCGGTGTAGTGAACACTTAATAAATCGAATTGAATTAATTAAAAGTGGACACCATCATTAAAAAGCAATAAAGTGATACAACGTCTGAGTATCCTGCACCAAGAAAAGAAAAGTGGTGAACAGGACCAGAAAATATAAATTGCAAAAATTTCTCGATTGAACAAAACATCCAGGCAAAACAAGGCTCGTCGCTTTGACCAATTAAGACCTAGTATGGAGGAACAGCCTCAAGCCCAAGTCAATTTGGCAGAAGAACCTGCCAGGAAAGATCAACAATTAGAGCGGTTGAGAGTGGCATATTTAGAGCTACAGCAGCAGCAGCAACAACAAGTGCAGCAGTTACAACAACATCAACCTAACCAGGTGGACAGAGTGTAGAAAAATGTAGCTTATCTACCAGTGTTTACCGGTGTTGGGGATATAACCATCAATTCATTTCTGAGCAGCGTAGAGTACTTGCTGTCTACAATAAGAGAAGAAGACCTGAAGAAGAAAGATACAAAAGCCATTTTTAAAGAAATATCTAAGGAGAAGCAAAAAACGTGATCATAAATATACAAAAACCGGATGATTGGCAGCTGATAAAGAAGACATTAAAGCTGAGGTACCGACCGAATTTAGAGCCCCAACAAATTTACAGAAGAATCAACAACCTGAAAGTAAGCAATGTAGCACCCTTATTCTGTAACTAGCTAAAGCTTAAACTCCATCGCTAAAAATCTAAAAATTACATTAAGCGATTTTTAGCAACGAATGGAATTCTGTAAACTGTTTTGCTAAATTTGGCAACGCCTTGAATATCGAATTCGCCGTAATTTTAGCTTTTGTTATTATCGCTAAAATACGTAATATTTGTATTCTCTACATCCAAATACACAGCTGTTTATGTCTTAAAATCGAAATTTTTAGCAACAGTCGTTGAACGCTGCTAAAATGGAAATTTAAATTAAAATTTTTGTAATGCAAAATGGAAGAAATAACGAAGAGGATTACAAAAGAACAAAAATATATGCTCGTCCAATACTTGGAAGAACATAAAGAATTCGCACATGACAGGTAAATAAAATACGATTTAAGTAATATAAAATTATAACGTTTTTGTTTGGATTTCTTAACTCCTCAGGGCTGAACAGCCTAGCGGAGCAATGGGAGTCTCTGGCAGAGAAGCTTAATGCCCTAGGAGGAGCCAACAAAACTGGGGAAAACGGGAAGAAAGCGTGGACAAATATGAGGTAAGTCTCGAGTCTTTTGGCAAATAAAGTTTTAATCTTTTCTTTCTTTTAACAGAAGTAAGACAAAGCAAAAATTTCAGGATTATAAGAATTCCTTACACAGAAGCGGTGTAAATGGGGCACAACAACATCATCTTACAGATTTAGATCAGCGAATAATAGGTGCAATGAGAAAGGAATCTGTTGTTGGGCAGGAAGAAATCGCAGAACCACTTGTATGTTTTTCTTTCTTTTTGTTATGTTTGTTTGTAGATTTGTCCAACGTGGACAGTTTATTTACAAATATAGCAAAAGAAATGACGCAGAGAATGTTATTAGATAAGATCTATGTATGAAGAAAGGGATTTAGGAAATATCATAGATATTATGATGAAAAGGAGATACGAAGATAGATGTATCAGGCAGGAGTTTAGAAAATTTAGAGGAAATTTCTCCAACACTTCTAAGCATACAAATAAATTTAACAACAATTACCCTAATTATAACAAAAATCAAAGTTATCCAAAAAAATGTTAAACATAATCCTAATGATAATAATTATTATAATTACAATCATGAGTTCAACCATAATAGGAATATGAACAACTCTGGAAGATACAGGATGCAATATAATAACAAAAATATGTCAGGTAATTTCCAAAGGTTCGTACAGGCAGGAACCCCTAGGCAAATTTCGCTGGAATCAACCCAGGCAAAGCCAAGCTGAGCCTATGGAAGTAGATAATTTACAAGTTAATCGTAATGATAGATTAAACGAAAAGACATAACCAGGTATGTGAACTAAATCGCGATAATCAAGTAAATGAAATATATCAAAATAATTATAATCAAATAAATGTTAATAATGAAGGTAATATACAAAACCAGCAGGATGGACAAAACAATCAGGATTGACAAAACAATTTTTTTCCAAAAACAGCTTCAGACTGTTTACGTACCACAGCCATTACAATTAGTGGAAAGAAATACAAAGCATTGATAGACACAGGGGCAAACATTAGTTTAGTTGATAGAACCATAACAGGCTACCAAAGAATTTTGCTAAAACAACCTATAGAATTTAGCACCTTAAATAAAAAAGATATCAATAATGTGAAGTTATCACTGAGGCACCATAATAATTTAATGTTGCAAATAATACAAGAAAAAGGATAATAATGAAAGAGCTGAAAGGCAGAAATTATAATTTTATTATAGGAATTGATTTACTAAACCACTTTAATACAATGATCAATTTAATTGATGGATACATAGTACTTGATAATAGGACCACTAAATTTTTAATAAATCCTTACAAAGATAGATAGAATTCAGTTAGATCATTTAAACCCTGAAGAACATAGAGAAATAACAAAAATACTAAAAAGATTTAATAAAATATTTTTTAAAGAGGACGATCAATTAACAAGTACAATGAATGTAAAACATGAAATAAGAACAACAACAGATGAACAAGTTATATAGGTACCCTCCACAGCATGAAAACGAAGTGGAAGACAAATTAAAAAAATGGAAGAACAGGGCATTATCCAAAAAAGTTGTTTATGATATTCGAGCCCCTTAATAGTAGTTCCGACAAAAATAGACATTTCAAGACAACGAAAATATCGACTAGTAGTAGACTATCGAAAATTGAACGAAGTGACAATTGACAAAAAAATATCCTTTACCTAATATAGATACAATTCTAGATAAACTAGGACGAGCTGTAGTGAGAATGCGATTATTGGCAATAATGTCAGTGTAAGTAATCATTTTGCAATTGCCTTCAATAAATAGAACAACAGCTCAGCAGTGATTGACTAATACAACTGTTGTTTGGATTACAGTACATGCCACACGATGGGTGTGTTGGTTCAGATCGCATATGAAATGAATTGTATTATATAATCTGTTTATTTTATATTATTAATATTGAGATTTAAAACTCCCTAATGTTTTACCTTTAAATTTTTGTCGCACCCTAATGAAATTGGTTTAAATTATTTTCATGCAAATCGTAACAGTTAAGCATATTTGTTAATTTGCTGCATTGACATATTTTTTATAGCTGATCAACAACAACAAGAAGAGCAAAGAATACTCTGTCGTCAAGTTACAGAATTACTGAATTGTTGTTGTCAGCTAACGGCCAATGCAGTAAAATATAATTGAAAAAGAAATAAGTAAATAGTACATACATAAAAAAAAAAAGATATTTTTTTAGTCTACCTTGAGAACTTAAGCAACATAGTTTGACAAAATTAAATTCTGCTGAAATTCTAAAGTTTGTTGTTCTTAATAAATAATTTAATAAAAAACTATTTTGTTGCTCCAGAAGACACAAGGTCTTTTATTTAACCAACTAAATCCATTGAATCATAGGACCAAGGTTTGTTGGCGACATAAATTTTGGCGACCGTGACAGGACAGCAGTTTAAAGTGAATAAACGTTCAATAAAATCAGTGAATTTCTTGAACATTTTTTACTGCTGTGCTTTTGGAAATATCGAACCGTGAATATAGTTGACGTCCTGATAAATCTATTGTGGTTGCTGGTTGTTTTTGGATAAATACAAAATGGAAAAAGACGACATTGAAGTTCAAGGTAGCTCAGAATTATCGTCGCTCAAACAAGAGCGGGCTAATGTGAAAAAGAATATCACCAACTTAAAGAGAAAGGTTGAAAAAGATGGTGATAAAATGGATACTACGATTATCGAATGTCGCCTAGAAATTTTAGAATCGTATTTTAAGCAATTGAGCCACATCCAAACTAAAATTGAAAACATTTTCCCTGCCGATATTGCACGAGGTGACAACGAGGATTTGTTCATCAGCACCAAAGCAAAACTATTAGAATTTTTAAAACCTCATCGTAGTTCAGCATCTATGGAGGCCAGATTCATGAACGCTGCTATTCCTACCCCGCCACAGTTGTCACGTCTTCCCTCACTGAAGTTACCAAAATTTGATGGCAAATATGCTGAATATGAACGTTTTATTACAAGCTTCAACAATATGGTCAACGAAACTCCTATTTCAAACATTGATAAGTTCAATTATTTGCTGAACTGTTTATCCGGCCCAGCACTTGATGTTGTGGAACCATACCAGGTAACTGAAGGCAACTATCCTAAAGCCCTGAACAGACTAAAGGAAAGGTATGATAATAAAGTGCTTATATTTCTAGAGCATATTAGTTCTTTGTTCAGTGTTCCTAATATGGTAAAGGGGGATAGTGAATCTTTACGAAAAATAATAGATACCGTTTCGGCGATTCGTGGTTCATTATTGTCGATTGGCACAGAAATGGAAGTGCTAAATGGAATGCTCATTCATATTGTATTATCAAAATTAGATTCTGATTCGAAATTAAACTACGATGAGAAACAAGATTTTAAGTCCTTTCCTTCATGGGATACATTTTATGAGCTTTTAAGCAATCGTAGCCAATTCTTGCAAAGCCATGCAAAAAGGGTTGACGTGTTTGAAAAACCAAAAGGTGCAAAGCCAAAACACAACATTAGTCGTTCATCGCATACTTTCGTTCAATCTAGCTCAAATTGTTGCTATTGTAATTCATCGGACCATACTATAACAAATTGTTCATCGTTTTCAAACCTTCTCGTTTCTGAACGCTTTAATTTCGTAAAGCGTAATGGGTTTTGCATCAATTGTCTCAATAGAGGCCATATAGTTTCGAAATGCCCATCTAAATCTCGATGCAGAGTATGTAAGTCATCACATCATACTCTGCTACATATATATACTCGTTCGGAAAATGTTGTCTCATCAGCAAAAAACACATTTGATACAAACTTACTTAGTGGTTCTTCAACAAGCAACCAAGTTGAATTGGCAAATAGCAACCCTGCTTCCTTTGTAACTAGAGCATTTAAAAGAGCTTTAATTCCAACCGCAATCGTTTTAATAAAAGACTCTTTTGGCATATTTCAACCCGTCAGAGCACTACTCGACTCATGTTCAGAAATAAATTTCATTTCTGAAGAAACCGCTAAGAGACTCAATTTGAAATTGCACCCGTATACTCAGGAAGTGTCCGGCATTGGTGAAGTTCGAACAAAAATTAAATCTTTCGTGGATGTGACTGTAAAATCGCGTTTAAATACCTTTGAGTGGTCTTTCCAGTTCGCAGTCACAAAATCAATTTCATCTCGACAGCCTGGTGAGTACATTGAAATTTCTCAATGGGAGATAATAAAAACCTTGCAGCTTGCTGACCCACTGTTTTATAAGCCTCAACGAATTGATTTGCTCATTAGCACAGAAATCTTTTTGGATTTGTTAATTGAAGGGCAGGTTTCGTTAGGGGATGGCAAGCCTACTTTAAAGAACACTGTTTTTGGTTGGATAGTGGGTGGAAGTTTTACATCGCAATCTACTTCAGCTCCACTTATATGCAATTTAGCTATTGGCTCCACCGAAGGCTCACTTGACAACACTCTAAGAAAATTTTGGGAAGTTGAAGAATTTGTCAGCTCGCCTAATAAGTTCACCGAAGAAGAAGAAGCATGTGAAAAACATTTCACTGACACTGTTGTCGTTAAGCCCAATGGTAAAATTCAAGTGCGATTACCCTTCAAAAAATCGCCTGATTTACTTGGGAATTCATTCGAAATGGCTCGGAAGCGTTTTCTAGCAGTTGAAAGGCGCTTGGATCGGGATTTACAGCTAAAAAATATGTATAGTCAATTTATGGATGAATATTTATCGCTGGGTCATATGTCGCTTTACAAGCAACCATTAGTTGGTTCACACTTTGTCATCCCACATCACTGCGTGCTTCTGCCTCAGAATACAACAACAAAACTTCGTGTCGTTTTTGATGGATCTGCTCGTAGCTCATCAAATAAGTCTTTAAATGATATTTTAATGGTTGGTCCCACCATTCAACAAGACCTAATTACAACTCTCTTTTCATTTCGCCTACATAAATTCGCTCTAACTGCAGATATTTCAAAAATGTATCGACAGTTCGAAATTGATGATCGTGATCGCAAATATCAGCTGATTTTATGGAGAAGCAATAAAGACGAAACCTTAAATGTGTTTCGGCTCAACACGGTTACATATGGTTTGGCATCAGCTCCATTTTTGGCAATTCGTTGCTTGTTTTTCATTGCAGATAAATATTGCTCAATGTTTCCCCTAGGGTCAAAAACTTTACGAGAGGATATTTATGTGGACGATATTCTCACTGGAGCCAATGATGTTAAGACTCTGTTAGAAAAAAGGTCAGAATTAATTCATATATTGAAACTTCATGGACTTGAATTGGCAAAATGGAACAGCAATTGTTTGGAGACTATAACAAACCCTGAAAACGAGGTCAGTATTAAAAGTTCAAAAGATGATATAGCAAAGACTTTAGGTATGTCTTGGAAAACAAATCAAGATATATTTTGTTATGGCTTTGAGCTACCAGGTATCAAAGAGCCAACAAAAAGATCGATTTTATCACTTGTTTCAAGAATATATGACCTCCTCAGAATTTTGAGCCCAATTGTTATACACTGCAAAATTATACTTCAAGAAATATGGTTGCAAAATTTAGACTGGGATGATGTCATTGATGACAATTTAAAATCTTTGTGGTTCGAAATACAAGAAGACTTTTCTTACATTGAAACAATTGAAATTCCCCGATATGTGTTCACAACGTTAGAAGTATGTGGAGAAATTCATGGTTTTGCTGACGGGTCCCAACGAGCATACGGCTGTTGTATTTACTTTCGAGTTTTTAATCAAGGTAAATATCAAACAAATTTGTTGATTGCTAAATCCAAAATTGCACCAATAAAGGCACAATCGTTACCGCGACTTGAACTATGTGCAGCAGTCTTGCTAAGCAAAACGTGGAACAAAATAAAACTTAAAATCGAAAATTATGTATCGTCCATTTGGTTTTGGACCGATTCAAAAATTGTTCTTCAGTGGCTCAAACTTCATTCATCAACTTTAAATTGTTTTGTCGCTAATCGAGTATCCGAACTCCAGGATAACACTAGAGGCATTTACTGGAGACATGTTTCATCAAAAAACAATCCCGCAGACATCGTATCACGTGGTTGCAGCGCTCGAGAGTTACCATCAACTATATGGCTTAACGGTCCAGCATTTCTTCAAAATCATCACTCTACATGGCCCAATATTGATGAAGAAATTCAGTCTGAAGTTTTAGAACAACGGAAAGCAACAATATTTACATGTACTAAAACAACTTCTTATATATTAGATGAAATAATCGAAAAACATTCTTCCTATTACAAAATAATTCGCATAATATCCTACATTTATCGTATTTTCAACAGATGTCCACCGAAACCTGGTTTAAAAGCAGAGAACGTTTCACAAATTGAATCAAGTGAATTGGACCAAACTTTTTGGCGCATAATTGCACACACACAAAAACTTCACTTCAAAGAAGACATCGATTTAATTTCTAAGGGAAAGGTTTTAAAACCCTCTTTCCAGAAGTTAACACCATTTTTACATTGCATAGACATGAATGTATCTTCTGTTCAAATAATTCGTGTTGGTGGAAGACTGGCTAAAGCTCCAATTCCATACGAAGCTCGTTTTCCTGCATTGGCTCCAAAAAATCATCGCTTCATATTATTGTACATAGAGCACATACATCGCATTAATTTACATGCTGGTGCAAAGGTTTTACTGGGTCTTATTCGCCAAAAAATTTGGATTATCAACGCTCGAGATTTGGTTCGAAAAGTCGTACGCAACTGTGTACACTGCTTCCGATATAAACCCAAATTAATGGAACAAATAATGGGCAATTTACCTGCTGACAGGCTCCAAGCTCAACGACCATTTTTGGTAACAGGTGTAGACTTTTGTGGCCCATTCTTAACCACATATCGTATTCGTGGTAAGAAACCCTACAAAACTTATCTTGCTGTTTTTGTTTGTTTCAGCTCAAAAGCTACCCATTTGGAGCTGGTATCAGATCTTTCCACAAACAACTTTCTTTTGTGTCTCAAAAGATTTGTTGGTCGAAGAGGAATACCACAAAAAATATATTGCGACAACGCAACAAATTTCGTTGGCGCATCCAACAAATTGGCCGAATTAAAAAACTCGTTATTCGCAGAAAACGTCATCCACGACCTAAAAACTTACTCTGCTCAAAAGGGCATGACATTTTGTTTTATACCCCCACGAGCGGTTTGTGGGAAGCTGCGGTTAAGTCAGCTAAAACTTTAGTTTCAAAAAATTTTAACCAGACTCATCTTACATTTGAAGAATTGCAGACGCTTGTAATAGAGGTCGAAGCCATTTTAAACTCCAGGCCAATCGCTCCATTAACAGACGATCCCAATGATGGTGAAGCACTTACACCAGGCCACTTACTAATTGGTTCAGGGTTAGTTGCTCTTCCTGATATATCATTCAACCTCAACAGACCAGGATCTCTCAACCATTGGCAGCGCATTACATTTTTAAAGCAACAATTTTGGAAGATCTGGTCCAGAGACTATCTCTTATCACTTCAGCAACGCACAAAATGGTTAAAGTCAGATCCTAACGCAATAGAAGGTATACTAGTTATTGTCCATGAAGACAACACTCCACCTCAACAGTGGCAACTAGCTCGTGTAACAAAAGCTATAACTGGCTCAGATGGAAAGGTTCGAGTAGTAGAGCTGAAATCAAAAAATGCGTTATTTCGTCGTCCTATTCACAAAGTTGCTCCTTTACCTTCCCTTAATCAATCTTGAAAGTAAGGCCTTTCAACGGGCGGAGCATGTTGGTTCAGATCGCATATGAAATGAATTGTATTATATAATCTGTTTATTTTATATTATTAATATTGAGATTTAAAACTCCCTAATGTTTTACCTTTAAATTTTTGTCGCACCCTAATGAAATTGGTTTAAATTATTTTCATGCAAATCGTAACAGTTAAGCATATTTGTTAATTTGCTGCATTGACATATTTTTTATAGCTGATCAACAACAACAAGAAGAGCAAAGAATACTCTGTCGTCAAGTTACAGAATTACTGAATTGTTGTTGTCAGCTAACGGCCAATGCAGTAAAATATAATTGAAAAAGAAATAAGTAAATAGTACATACATAAAAAAAAAAAGATATTTTTTAGTCTACCTTGAGAACTTAAGCAACATAGTTTGACAAAATTAAATTCTGCTGAAATTCTAAAGTTTGTTGTTCTTAATAAATAATTTAATAAAAAACTATTTTGTTGCTCCAGAAGACACAAGGTCTTTTATTTAACCAACTAAATCCATTGAACCATAGGACCAAGGTTTGTTGGCGACAGGGTGTCAGGTTATTCTCACTTCACCTACATTATTAAACTACATTTTATTATTAAATTACATTTTATTGACCCACTTTTATTTATTTATTAATTTTATCATTAGTTAACATAATTTATAGTATTTAAGCGATTAATGTAGAAAAACTGTATCATTATTAATCAGTCAATAAAAGACATAAAAACATATCATATCAGAGCCCAATACTTCACCACAATTGACTTAGCAAAAGGATGCCACCAAATTTTGATTAGAGAACAAGACAGAGAAAAAACAGCTTTTGTGACACCTCATGGACTGCATGAATTTGTTAGAATGCCGTTTGGTTTAAAGAACGCACGCGCAACTTTTTAAAGACTCATGAGCGAAACGTTGAGGGACTTTATAAACAAAACATGTGTTGTGTACTTACTTTAGCGCTTCTCTAAAGGAACATGTGAAAGCTGTAAGAGATATGTTCTCAGTTTAGGAACAAGCCAACCTGAAAGTACAGATTGATAAATTTAATTTTATGACAAAAGAACCTGAGTTCCTAGGGACTCAGAAGGACTAAAACCTAATCCAAATAAATTAAAAGTTATTTAGGGATTAGAAACATCTAGAACAGAAAAACAGATAAAACGTTTTTTAGCACTAACAGGCTACTATACGAAGTTTATTAAAGATTATGCCAAAGTCGCCCAACCGATAATTAAATATTTGAAAAATGAAGTAAAAGTTAACACAAAAGATCCACTCTATATAGAAGCGTTCGATAAATTGAAACTCCTAATTAGCTCTCATCCCATACTGAGATCCACAAATTTTGAGAAAACATTTGTACTGACCACCGATGATTCAAATTATGCAATTGAAGCTGTACTCTCACAAGAAGGTCATCCCGTCAGCTTCGCTTCTAGAACTTCAAATAATCATGAACGTAATTACTCATCAACCGATAAGAAATTCTTAGCAATCTTATGGAGTGTAAATTACCTACGACCGTACTTAAACGGTCGACGATTCAAGATCCTCACCGATCATCTGCCCATTAAGTTTTTACATTCCAAACATAAAGGAAAGGATATGTCTCCAAGACATCAAAGATGGCTCTTAAAATTAGGCAAGTACGATTTTGAAATTAACTACATAAAGAGCAAAGAGAGCAGACTAGAAAAAGCTAATGAAACTAATCTTAAAAAAACGATGATGATGAGTCAAAGTTCAATGTTATAAATAACGTAGAGGAAGAAAATGTGTCTATAGCTACCGTCCATTCAGCAGAAGAAAATCTTCAAGATCAATTCTACATTAAAGAAGAAATAGTCAACAATTACAAAACCCAAATAATATTAAGAAATAACAAAGTTGAAGAAATAAAATTATTACACGGCAAAAGGATTAGATTTGTAGCTGAACACGATTTTAATGAAATGGGGGACGTATTTAGGAGGTATATTAAAAAAGGAAAAATTGGCATCTTTTCAGAGCTTTCTGAAAGAAGTTACAACGTGGTACAAGAAAAACTAATAGAAATATTTTCAAATGATAGACAAATAAATTTCACTAAATGTACAATGAGGGCTCAAGATATAGAAACGGAAGTAGAGCCAATCAGGCAAATATCCCTCTACCATGTAAGAGAAAGTGTACACTCGGGTATAAACGAAACTTATAATCAGGTTAACAATAAAATTTATTACCAAAAACTTATGGAAATAATTCAGTTCGTGATTAATCAGTGCGACATCTGTCAGGAGGTAAAATATGATCGAAATCCAATCAAACCAAAATTTTCAGATATAGAAACACCAGTAACGAAAAATGAAATAATACATATAGATACGTATGTAATAAAGGGATTCCATTTTCTCACTACAATAGACAACTTCTCGAAATTCGCCGCAGCATATTCGTTAAATGATAGGAACACTCTAATAATTATAGAAAACTGAAAGAACATTTTGCTAAGCTCGGTAAACCAAAAAAAATCATTGCGGACAACGAATTTAACGCTGCTAGAATGAAAGAATTTTTATATAACGAAAAAAATAGATTAACACCTTACTAAACCTAATAGTCACACAAATGCAGACATAGAACGGGTACATCTAAGAAAAATTTAGAATTATGTATAAAACAGATAAAGAAGTAGGGATAAAACAATTAGTTCAGAGATCGGTTAGAAACTATAATGATCGATATCATTCAACTATACAGTGTATCCCAAATGAAATTCAGCAAGGGAAAATAGATGAAAACAGAGTTAGACAGAATCTAAAAGAAAACAAAAGGAAAGTAATATAAAAGTTAAACCGTTCTAGAGAAGATTACAGAGAAAGTAGGGAAGAAGGGTCCATTAAGAACTATAAGGCCGTGAGACATAAAGAACAACCAAAATATTAAAAATCAAAGTTAGACAGATTACATCCTTGTAATATCAAATGACCATACAAATTTACAGAAACTGATTGCTTGGCTTCTAATAATGACGCAGATGACAATAACTAAGGGAGAAATAACCACTAACTTGTTGACAGAACAAAACGGATACGTGGAGATTTATATGAAGGATCAGGAAATAGTGAAGGATTCAAATATAATACTACAAATAGTAAACCTAAATGAAGTGGAAAGCATTATAGACCAAATGACAGAAAATACTATTTTAATGAAAACAAAAAACAACTACAACTACTAGATGCTACAAATAAACTTGTAACGTTAATGCCAAAACAAATAAGACAACGACGCGGACTTATTAATGGTGTTGGTAGTATGTCGAAATGGTTGTTTGGGACTATGAATGATGAAGACAGACAGAATATACAAAAACATTTTTTTAAGATCGATAAAATTAAAAATAACAACGATCAACAAGTTTTAATTAATAACTTTTTAACGAGACTATAAACAACTTAAAAATTATTGTAAAACATGCCAGAACTATAATAGAAACAGAGTTAAATTCTATTAACAAATTTATAGAGACAGAAGAGCAAAAAAATATACATATACTTGGAACAACCATCAAATATACAACTAATTAAAAGTAAAATAGAGCATTTACAAGATAATATTACTTCCGCACAATACGGCATGGTACAACCAAGCGTTTTATCTTACAATGAAATAACAAAACTAAAACATATTTAGAGAGGAAAACATTATTTAATAAGTCATGTCTAGTTTTTGGTATCAAAATACCTAAAACATTTGTAATTGCTAAATTAAGATATATAATTCCACTACCAAATAATCACAATGATGAAATAGATTCTGTAATCGAGCAAACACTTGAGTTTGAAGAAAATAAGCATTTAAGAAATTTGAAATTAAGTAATCACGGTATAATATAAAATAATTGTCAAGTAGTAAGAAATCAAGACTTGGAAATTACACGATTAGATATAGATATAATTATAATAAAAAATGGAATAAACTGAAGTTTCATAAAAAATGTAAACTACTTGATAAACTTTAATAATTGTTTAAAAATTGTTCAATTAGAATTAAACACTATTACTTTTCAAATATTGTTGAAAATATATGTAAATGAAATAAAAATTATAGAAACTATCAAACAAATAAAAATTTCTCGCATAAATATCATTTCAAGAATTCGAAGTTGAACACAAAAAGCTTTAAGCTTAGTTTAGACGACATGTTGAATCAGGATATTTATGCTAACAACTGTATGATTAAAAATAGTAGCAAATTCCTGTCATCATATGCATATCATATGCTAGGTGTTACACTATATGCTGAAACTACCAAATTTTTTAATTTAACATATTTCAACAAATGAAATGGCACCAATTTTTGCGTTTATACGATATGTTGATATTTATATGGTGGTATATGTATGTATATGCTGAGTCGTATAAACATTTGCTTGTGGAATAAGAGAGTTTGAGAGAGTTAGAGAGTTTATACAACGCGTTATTAAAGAAAAATTTATATTTTTAATTAAAAGAAAAAATGTCTTCAGAGAAAAATGTCTTGCACAGTGCTAGTTTTTGATAGTGATGAAAGTAATATAAAAAGAAAAATACGCAGAGTTTGGAAAGGAAAATGGGTACAACGGCAGGAGGAAGGTTTTTGTGCAAAATTATACAAGGAATTGGAAGAGGAAGAAGAATCCCTGTACAAAAATTTTCTTCGTATGGATATCCATCAATTTAATAACTTCCTTTCTTTGGTGTCAGCAGTAATTTCTAAACAAGACACAGTGATGCGCAAAAGTATTACAGCAACGGATCGACTTATGTATTTTGACCCTACGTTTCCTAAGCAGTGGTGATTCATTTTCTTCATTGAAGTTTCTTTTTCGTATCACAAAGCCAACTATTAGATCAATTATTTCACATGTATTAGATTCAATTTATAGAGTGGTTGTAGAAAAATATATGAAGCAGTGATGGAAAAGTTGTTACGATCGTACTTTTTTTGATACTATTTGATTTGAAAAAATACCGTGTTACTCCTCTGTTACATTTGATACTCTCAGTGACACGTCTTAAATTCATCTGTTTTAGCATTTCCCTTTCATCACTTATAGTTTATGAAAATGACATAAATTTCCAATTTTGCAATAGTTCAAGTAAAAGGGAGGAGTTCACAACATTCCAAGAGTACTTCGGTACTGAATTGCATGTCATATATAAATATGCAGCAACCAGGTGGCTTTCACGACAGGAAGTAGTTAATAGAATTTTGGAGCAATGGGAGCCGTTGAGGTCATTTTACGTTAAACGATTTTGAAAGGGATTCAAGAAATGAAAGGCTCGAATTTATAAAATCCGGATTTTTTGATCCAGTATTCAAAATGACCTTTTTATTCCTCCAATATGTTTTAAAGATTATAAATTCTATTAACATAGAAATGCAGTCGGAAGATGTTCGTATGAATATATTTTTGCCAAGATTAAAATATTTGTTTCGACAAATAGCTCGAAACTTTATAAATAAAGACATCTTGGACAAA
This sequence comes from Germaria angustata, assembly GCA_963681545.1. NCBI lineage: Eukaryota > Metazoa > Arthropoda > Insecta > Diptera > Tachinidae > Germaria > Germaria angustata. The sequence continues at coordinate 34,230,607 of OY813002.1, forward strand.
TGTAGCCTCGTACAGCTTAATATTAATGAAAATCACATTCCCTTGGATGATATTTTTTGTGGCTCTGAAGTTGATTTATATTTAAATACAAACGATGTGGAAATAAGTGTGGTAAATACGTTTAAAGAAAATTGTAAACAATTTTGTATTAAATTTTGTGAAGTTCTAAGAAAAAAGTTGACTTTGACAGTGAAATGTTAATTTGGTTTAGTAAATTTTCCCCTGAAAATGTTTTGTTTGGTAGAACTAATAGTATTATACCACTTCTGTTAAAAATGTTTCCAAATGAAAGGCAAAATTTTGAAAATATAAACTCTCAATACAGGGCATTGGCAGATGTTGAAGAGCTTAAGCCTGTGGCAAATGAAAATATTTGTAGCTTTTGGTCTAAAGTTGCTAAAACTAAAAGCTCTTTGGGCGAATATATGTTTTCCGATATTTCGAAAATTGCAAATGGAATTTTATCTATTCTTCACTCCTCTGCAAATGTAAAGAGAATTTATTCGTATCAAAATCTAATAAAAACCAAACAAAGAAATAGGCTTAATGTTGAAACCGTATCAAGTCTTATTCAGACCAAAGATTTATTGAAATCTAAACACACCTGTTGTTATAACTTTGACATATCTAATAAAATAATGTCAAACAAATTGTAATTGCTATAAACTTTATTACTTCTGATCTCTTATAATTATTTACTTATGTTCCTTTAAACACATCCACATTTAAGTACAAATATTTTTTAAATATAGATACTTGTAAAGTATAGCTATTGTTTGTTTTTTTACATAACTATTAGTTAAAATAGATTGTTTAGTTATAATAAGGAATTTGTATTTAAACATATATATTTATGTCCTCGGTTAATTTTTTTTTAATATGTAAAATTTTATATTGGGTATTTTTTAAGGTATAAAACTTTAAATTGAAATAAATCCTAGGTGAATAACGCTACTGGTATAGATTTGGGCTTATTTAAAGGACAATACTCAATGATTTTGACTTTAATGTGATGGAGGAAGTTTTTTTTGGAAATGGTCTTAAAATGTAAGAGAAAATTATTTTCGAAATAAACCCAAATCCATTCAATTGGCACTATTTATCTAGGGGATATTTCAGTTTAAAGTGATATACCTTAAAAAGTACAAAATAAATTTAAAAAATGTTTTGTTTATAGGTAAAATGAACTTTTTATGTATTGATTTATGGTTTTTGTTAACTTTTTGTTTTCATAAAAATTTTTTTACTGTTTAATAAAAATTAGAAAAAAATAATATTTGTTACTCTTGGGGTTAAAAAAGTACTCTCAGAAAAATTTTTTGATACCGAAATGAAAATCTAATTTCGCATCACTGATATGAAGGTAATAACACTCAATATCACGATATGCTAAAATTGCCAACATGCGTTTGTTTGTCAACAAACTGCCTGCAAATGTTGTTGAGCATACGTATGTTGATAAAAATTTTGCGTTTACACGATATGATGGCACTTTAGCAATTTTTTCAGCATAAATATGCTGATTCAACATATCGTCTAAACTAAGCTTAAGAAATATCAAGACACTTATATATATATATATATATATATATATATATATATATATATATATATATATATATATATATATATATATATATATATATATATATATATATACCACACTAAGATAACATATGGATGTAATATTATCATTATATTTGTAATAAGAATTTTAATTTTGATAATAATAATAAAAAATAAACACGTAAAAATTATATTAAGTAAAAGAATTTAGGAGAATTCTAATCATAAGGGGAGAGTAGTTACGTATAATTCTACCAACCCTGATAAAATTGTTATATTTTTGGAAAGTGTATTGATGTAATTTTTGTGTTGGTAAGTGTAAATGAACTCCATAAAATTGCACAACAAAAATATTTTATGTATTTCATTTCCGTTCACACGAAAATTCAGTTAAAAAATTGTTTTGCAATAAATTGCAATTCTGCAATTTATTGGGAATAACAAACCTTCAGGTGTCGACCAATAACAATGTAAGATCGACATATTTTAATAACAAAATTTTAAGGAAAATAACCTATCAGAATACTTGCCAATGCAACAAAGACTTTTAAGTTTAAGTCAAGAAAGAATTAAATAATATTTGTAAGTTCAGTTTTAGTTCCTCCGTTCTGCATTAAAGTTCAATAAGAGAAATTTAACAAAAATTACAAGTTCGTGTTTTTTATATTTTTTTAATACACGGATCGGAATAAAAGTCGCGTGCAATATATTTGGAATGCAATGTATTTAAGTTAGCTTTAAGTTATTTTTTGGAATTAAATAAACTATTTTTAAAAAAATAAAACTAATTTATATGTTTTAATTGGCGCCCGAACAGCGATCCTTGTTAAAAGGTCAAAAAAAATGCTTTGAGGAGGTTCCTGAGTACGCGTTGAGAAGGGGTGATTCGATGTCACAGCCCCTCAAGCCTATCCTATGGCTTGAGATAATTTAAAAGGAAAAAGAAAATCATAATGTTGAAATAAAAAAATTAATAAAAATTGAAAAATGTTTAAGTCGTGTCAGGTGAAAAAATATAAAGAGAAAATAAGTTAACCCATATACGGCCGCCGTGCCAATTTGGGAACACTTACTTATCTAGGGTGTATAGGAAAATTGTTTATATATATTGAAAAAATTATGCATTAACAAGTACTAGGAAGACCTATGGATATAAAAAATATAGAACGAATAAAATTGATTCATTTTTAGTGCCATTATAATCTAAATAATTTGGTCAATAATACAGATGTGGAGGTAGGTTTAAGTTATCAACAATTAAATTTTCTGTATAAAATATAAATTCATAAATTCTTTTATTTTATCGAATTCGATATATACTGAATCACAAACAATTATTTTTAGTTTGATATTTTATATATGTCTGATTTTATAATCTATAAAAAAGTGCTGTGCCAATTTTGGTACAATGGCTGAAAGCATAACATTTAAATATACGCGAACACACGTATGAATGACGCAGTAAGGAGTTGGACACCAGTTCAAATATTTCAAATGTTTTTCGACGAAGAAGTTTTTGAAATGATCGCTAATTTTAGCCATTTATAGGCGAGTCAAAATAATCGATATAACTTAACGGTCACCGTTGCAGAGCTAAAGAATTTCTTTGGTATACTTATTCTTTCTGGATACAACAAATTACCAAGGGGAAGCGTGTACTGGTCTTATGATGAAGATAAAGGAGTAGAAGTTGTGTCAAATTCTATGTCCAGGAATAGGTTTAAAGAAATTAAGAGAAATTTGCTCCTTGTTGATAATAACGAAGTTTCAAAAACCACTGACAAAATGTTCAAGTTGCGCAAACTTTCAGATATTCTTTTCAAAAAGTTCAACCAATTTGGTATTTTCCACAAAAATATTGTTATCGATGAGTCAATGGTAAAATATTATGGCCGTCATTCAGCAAAGCAGTTTATTAGAGGCAAACCAGTTCGATTTGGATATAAAAACTGGGTTGCAGCTAGTTCTTCTGGATACTGTAGGTCAACTAACTCTGTTTCTGAGCCATTGGGTAGTAGAATTGTCAAAATGCTAGTCGTTAAATTTTCAACAAACCCTGCAGGTTAGGTTAGGTTAGGTTGATTGGAGGGGTGTGATAGCCAATGTCATACGACATACACTTAAGCCAGTGAAGGCTTGTTGTGCGCTCCATTTTAATTATCAGACACAAACTGCCAGAGTTCTGCGGCAGGATTCAAAACTGGTACCTTCGCACTACGAGTCTAGCACACTACCTACTAGTCTACGAAGGTCAGTAACAACAAACCCTGCAAATCACAAAGTCTCTTTAGATAATTTTTTACAAGTTGTGAGCTGCTAAATGATTTACGTAATTCAGGTGCTACAGGAACAATAAGAGATAACCGTACTAAGAAATGCCCCTTGACAAATATAAAGGAGATGATGAAAAAGCCCCAAGCACAGTATGATTATAGGTTTGATAAAAATAACGAAATATTATTGGTCCGCTGGGAGGATAACAGTATTTGCACATTGGCTACCAATCATGATTCTTATTAGACAACAGGATTTATTAAAAGATGGTGCTCACAAAAAAAGCAAAAAACGGATATGCAAATTCAATACATGTTTCAAAATTACAACAAGGGCATGGGCGGAGTTGATGAAATGGATCAATCCATATCATTATACAGAACTGCCATTCATGGCAAAAAATGGTAGTAGGGTTTATTTACCTAAATGATGGATATGGCTATGTCAAATGCTTGGCGCTTGAATGTATGCAGTAAAGAAAACAGCGTGCACCACTTACTATTTCGACGAACAATAGCAAGAGTATACCTAAAGCAATCACCAAAAAAACGCACTACTTCTCGTCCTTCGTCATGAAATATTGAAGGCTTACAGCTAGACGGCGCCAATCACGTTCCAGAAAAGCTTCAAAATCGTGTAAGTTGTGTCATCTTCCACAACAGAAGACGTTGGGGTTGCAAAAAATGCTAGAAAGCACTTTACATTGACAAAGGGTGCTTTTCGAAATTTCACTCATAAGTGGCCACTGTACCAATTTGGGTACACCCCTTTTATGTCCTGAAAATAAAATTATTTCAACTTTTTTTTTGTTATCCTGTTTTTTTGTACTCCTAATTTTATATAAATAAAGAATTATTCAAAGTTTTCCTTGTCGTTTTGGTTTGGCTTTAAATGGGTTAACCAAAATAAGGGAAAGGAAATTGCAAAAGTTTAAAGTTGAAAAGAAGGAAGAAAATCAAAGATTAAAAAATATTTGTGAAAATAATGAAATAAGTTAAAATAAGTTCAATTAAAGTTTGAAAAAAGAAGAAAATAAAGGTTATTATTTTAAGTCCCCTTCATGAAACTACCTTGAAATTGCAAGGTGAGCAATAGAATATTTGAGAATATTTGAGAGGAAATGCATTAGATCATGCACTTCAGTTTATAGATCTGCAAATAGTGACTTCACTAAATATACTTCTAACAAAATTCTGTACAGTAATGCAAATATAATTCGTATAGATAATTTTATCATTTATTTGATAAGGAATCACATTTTACGGTGTTGTAAATGTACAGAAAATAATTATATAATGGCTCCCTATTACACAAACTATGAATATGTGTCGAGGTCCTTAGAAAATGGATTTGTTCCACCAGAAGCTTTTGTTTACCTGGATAGTAAAGGTTTAATCCAAAATGATAATGGTGTTCCCATCTTATATCACAATTATAGACGGGCGAATATAAAAACAATTAACTGTAATTTAAATCAATTAGAGATGAGATACAGTACAAGTATATCACAAACGGATCTAAAATTAGCACAAAAATCTAATGCCAAAATGTTTTGGTGGTTACCAAAATAAAATTTTTTTTTCTATTTCTTTTATCCTTTTAAATTAAACCTTTTTTTTTTTTTTTTTTTTTTTTTTGAAATATAAACAATGTTTTTGTAACTTTTCATTGTAATATATAATATAATAATTATATTATCTTTATGTAAATATATAAATATTGTTACTTTTTTTGTAAAAAGCAAATTATTATTATGTTTAGTATTATACTAGAGCGCTCGATCTAGAGACATTGTATAAGCCAATTAAATATTGTTAACTAGTGTTTATAATAGTTTGAATAAAGAAATAAACAAAAAAAAAATTGCAAGGTGAGCAACTGTGTATAGGCGATTGTTATAAAGCTTAGTTTGAGCTTAAGGTTAAAATAGAATTCCTAAATATAGAGGCATCAACGGATGTATTGGCCTGCATCAAAGCGAGAGAGCCGAATTTGCTAAACGCACACGTTTTTAACGCAGCAGTATTTTTGGACCCACGTTTCCGGCTCTTGCTTCCACCAAATAAAAAGGAAGAAGCGAAAGCTCACTTGAAAAAGGTGGCAACGCAATTAAATGCAATAGAACAAGTTAGAAAGTGTTTATGTTTACATTTGCTTTATATTTATGTCGAATGTTTTGTTCTGTTTCAGGTCGACAGAAATCTCCCACAAGCGACGCAGAGTCCGCTACAAACCAATGTTATTGATGAAACGTCACAAACGAGCACGTCTGTATTGATTCGCCAAACCTTACGAAGCTTGCAAGTCGATTCGTCTTCGATGACGAAACTCCAAGCGCAGTGTCAAGTGTTTTTAAACACTTTCGGAGAAATTGACACTTACCGGGAAGGAAGAGTAGATAATAATGCCAACCTTTTAGAATACTGGGAAGAAAAAAATATACGTTTCCATTTTTAAAACAGCTGGTGGATATTTTTCATGCAGCTCCAGCAAATGAAGTCAGTGTCGAGCGCGTATTCTCAGCCCTGAAACTGGTCCTTAGTAATCTTAGATGTAACCTCTCAGAGAATTCTTTAAGATCCCTAATGTTTGCTAAATTAAACAAAAATGTTAATAAATGACAACAACTTCTTTGAGATCGCGTTTAGGGTGATTCTTCGTAAGGTTTGGTTTAATGTTGGGTTTAAAATACTAATATTGAAAGCCTGACAACAGATACATACATACATATGGATAGAAACGTAATAAAAAAATTCATTTACATATATAAATTTTTAGAGTTCGTTAAATCATGTTTCAGGATTATTTTGGTGTGATTACTGAGTTTCGATCTTGCACAGTGTAATTCCTTCACTCGTAAGGCACTAAAAAAGTTGATTTTTTGAAGTAATACCAAAAAAAAAAATTTTTTATAATGGATATTTTCAACCAAAAAAATTTTTTTTGTTGAAATAATGGTTATTTTTTACTAGAAAATTTTTTGGTTTATATAACGATTATTTATAATATATATTATATATCTCATTTCAATTGGTTAAAATAACCAAAATGAAATATATACTTGTTAATGGTTAATTATATCCATTACGTCAATGTATCAGTAATAATTGTTAAATCTGATTTTTTAATCGTTTATCTTATAACTGTTACGTCCCTGCCTAAGGCTACCATGCCACCCATTACTATATGAAAGTGTCATAGAGCAAGTAAACAAAATGTGTAGAATTTCAAAAATAGAGGACTACTCTATTCGTAAAATTTCTATTGGTTTGAAGCTATTCTGTACAAACAAAATCGAACATGACAGAGTTTGCGGCGAGCTTACAAAAAAATTCCAATTTGAATATTTTACATACATATGCTCCAAAAAATATAAAACTATACAAGGCAGTCCTTATGGGATTAGACAAAAGTGACCCATCTGTCATAAAGACCCGCTTATTAAAAGCAGGCCTCAAGTGCACGGATGTGAAAATTGTTACAAAAACTACAGACAATTATTTCGAAAAGAAATCCATAACTCTGCAAGAATTGAGGCAAAATTATTCAGTAATCAATTACATAAAAGTGCGATGGGAATACCAAAGGCCCAACAAATCAAAACTTACGCAATGTTATATTGGGTGGGCAACTAAGTAATTGCGGATTTCACTCATAGATGGCTTCAGTTGAATTTTTAGGTTTGCGACGTAGTAAAAAAAATGTAGTACTACTTTTACACCTACGCAAAATCTAGTACTTTAGATTTTGAGAGAAATCTATCTCTTTTCTACTAGATTTCACATACAAAACAAAATCTACTTACGAACTAGATTTTGGCAAAATCTCACAAAATCGCCCAATACTGAATGATGCAACTATGTATTTTTTGTACTGAAATATACAGCGCTGAAAATTTTTATACTTGTGAGGAAAAAATAAGCGCGGTGGAAACAAAAGATTTGCGGAAACATGAAAAAGGTAATAAATGTTTAAAATAAGTGATTTTAATGGATAAAGCAATAATAAATAAAGGGTAAGGACTATTACATATGTACATATGTACCTGTGTATATAAAAACAATTGTAGCACGAATCCCAACGAGGAAGCTCTACTTATTACTCTTTGGAGCGACTCCATCGGAGAACTACGGGGGAACAGAAAAAATAAACATATTTTTGAGGAGATGGCGGAGGGTAGGAAAAGCAGTGAGTTTGATTTTACATCCGAAGAAGTAAGGGTGAAGATTCACAACTTCACAAACAAGTACAGGTATGAGTTTTGACAAACAAATATTTACAACCAAAACTTTAACTTGCATTTAATTCTAATTTTAGAGGTCAAAAGCGGAAAGTTGCACCTTCTGGTGGATCACCTTCCAGTTGGCCACATTAGGAAAAAGTCCATTCCATCTTAGGAACATTAAAATCAAATTTGATAGAAACAATAATGGACGAAAGTATAGGAAAAATACATTTGTTGTTTTTGCTCTTGAAATCATTTATTTGTATATAATTATTATTTTTTATTTCGAATAGAGCCTTCCTGCTCCACAAGTTTTGATGATTCTTTGATCGATGTTGAAGTGGAAGCATTGATTGAGGAATGTGATGAAGGGTATCTAACTCCTAAAGAAAAGAAAACGAATTTCCATAGCGAAGTTCTGAACAAAATTCAACAGCCTACGGACACTATAGAAAAGGAGCTAGTAACAAATAGGGAAGTGGACAACAAAATCATACAATTACAATATGTTTAACAAATGTTGCTGTTTTTTCTTACGTAGCGATACCAGCTTCATTTGAATTTTTTATATGTATTTAGAGGTATAATATATTAAAATCTTCTTTTTGCCTTCCATTTTTTTTAATATAATAAAATAAAAGTTTGCAGCCAATTTTTATTCTTCCTTTAGTCAGCTGTTTTTGTTATGAAAATGAAATCCAATAATACGTCAAAAATCAGTGGTGTAAACGGCAGAGATTTTCTTCGAGATTTGAGCTGAAATCTATTAGATTTTGCGTAGATGTAACTGCCTGGCCCACGATGTCGAACGACATCGTTCGCGTGCTTAAATACATTCAAGCCAAAAACAACATTTTAAAATTTGTTGCTGTTTCAAACGTATTTATGCAAGCGAACGATGTCGTTCGACATCGTGGGCCAGGCAGTAAATGTAGTATAAACTTTTTACGAATAAGTATTTTATGTATTCTCAGGTTACATAAAATATAATTATCAATTATATTAATAATATATTATTTAAGCCATAAACAATTTATATACTTACATAAGTACTTTAGTACGTTTTTAGTATTTTTAGTAGGTCTTCATTTAGCTCATGGTGCATAAGTTAACAAAAAAATGTTAACGTTAATTTATTGTACGTATAAACTGCAATATTTAGATTTCCATATAATTTTGTTTTCCGTTCCCATTAAAACTGCTGAAACTACCAGTAATAATAATTAAACAGATGGAATCTCAGTAATTAGGAAAACATAAAATACAATAATTTAACAAATAATGTATCTGTTAGTTTTTAAGTTTAGTATATAATTATTACTCAATAAAGAAGTAGGGATACTTCTAAATAAAAAATATATAAATTAATTTTTTATATAAAGAAGAAATTTTCATTAACTGGCGCCTAACGTACGAGGGTTTGTTCAGTGTCGTGACGCGAAAAAACGTGAAAATAGTGCAACATTGCAGCAGCCCTGAACTCGTTTCCTGGAGTTACTCAACCCAGGACATCTACACGAATATGTCTGGAGAGGATCCCCAGTAGTGGAAACTTAAAGCAAAAAGGAAAAAATCGAAACCAGCTGTGAGATGAGGCACATCATATTTATTTTGTAAGTTATATATTTAAAAAAGTGTTAAATTTAAGGAAATAAATTAAAAAGAAATTTAAAAAATACAAAATAAGTTACGAAGAAAAAGGAAAGAATAAAAGAGTTATGGGAAAAAGAAAGAATGAAATGTGGAAATATACATGTTAAATATATATAGTAATTTGAAATTTAAATGAATTAAAGATTAAATAAAATAAATTCTGTTCCAATACAAATTTAAAAATATATAGAAGAAATATATACATATAATAAATTTAGAATTAGTTACAAGAAAAGAAAAATCTCGAAATCTAAACGAATTAAGGATTTAAAAGTTAATTAAAAATAATTTTTATCTTTTTTATCTACCAATTAAATATAGAAGGAAAAAAAGGGTAAAAATATATAACAAATTAACAACTTTCGTATTTTTTATAAAGAATTCCTCAAAATCCAATTAATTAAAATCACTTAAAGCGAAATAAATAAATTTAGTAAAATTAAAATTTGCATCCGCTAAATATTTGATCAAAAACTAATTAAAAACATTAGGTAAAAATTTAAAATCCTTTTTTCCCAAATATCCTTTAAAATCCATCATGTCCAATCTAACTAACCTAGTTCGTCCACCTTCAATAAACCCGCCCGAAAATAGACAGGAACGACAAGAAGTAGCCATGTCAGTGGAACTTAGAAATGCAATAATAGGTATATTACACGAGTTCAGATTCTCAATTCAATTATAAACACTAATTCCGATGAATTTTCCGGTATAGACCAGAAACATAGGGCAAACATATGTATGTGATCTGGATAAGATTCCAGAAATATCTAAAAGCTTGAGAGAGCTTTCGGGAAATAATATGGAATTCATCTCGTGGAAAAAAAGTGTGGAGAGAATTCTCCAAATTTATGATTCACTTAAAGGTACTGCCAAATATTATGGCATTATCAGCGTCATACGGAATAAAATTGTAGGACAAGCTGACAATGTTCTGGAATCATACAACACAACACTAAATTGGGATTGTTCTTAAGCAAACAACGAGCTGAACTACCATTTTAAAACAAAGAAAAATAGGCGGAAGAAGCAGACAAAAAGGTCTATCAGACAGACTCAACCTATCAGTTACTAGTGACGTCAGCCGTACCTTAGTAGATCTTCAACTTCAAACAGGATAAATACGGACCGTACAAGCAGCATGCTGATCTTTCTATTGAAAGATAATCATAAAATCCTTGAATTTTATAAAAAATATATTAAACTAAAGAATCATTTTTAAAGACTTATCGATTATTCAAATTAAATTGAGTTCTTCTATATTGTGAAACATTCTATACTGTGAAATATATTCTCGTTTTAACATTGCATAAAAGTATATTTAAACATAAAAATACTTTTGAAAATACGATTATTCAAATTAAAGTGAATTGAGTTGAACTTAAAACTATACTTAAGGAAATTTTCTATTTTATTTATTTTACTGTTTTAACATTGCATTAAAATATACTAACCTTGCAACATACAAATATTTTTGAAAAAATTACAAAACACACACATATACATACATAATGGAACAAATTAAAGAAGCAATTACACAACTAACTGGTGCACTGAACGCACAAATAGAACAAAGCAAACAGATAAATAAAAGGATCATTAACTGGGAACACAGGTTAGTAGAATTGGAAAGTAAGATAGGTAATCCTACCACCTCAACAGCTCAAGACTTAGATGATATAAGTACGTAAACTCCCAGACTGCGTAAGGGATTTACAAATTTTCGATGGTAACCCTGTTCAATATATTTCCTGGATCCATAGTGTAGAATCTATCTTGAAGGACTACGAGATTGTAAGGGAAAAACCGATATATAGAGCAATATTGCAACACATTAGGCAGAGGATTAGGGGACCAGCTGGCACTGCCCTCATCTCGTATAATATATTCGATGAAAGTTGGGACAAAATAAAAAGTTGTCTTTCTCTGCACTATGTAGATAAGAGGGACCTCCAAACATTAGAATATGAGCTCAGTATTATGCGTGAGAAAAATCAAACTATAGACGAATTTTATGCTAGGGTAAACCATCAGCTCTCACTCATTATAAATAAATTGAAGACAGATAATTACTCATTATAAACCGTTGAAGCCTTAATATCTTGTTACAGAAACAGGGCTTTAAATGTTTTATACGAGTTATAAATGTTTTAAATAAATGCTTTAAATGTTTTTATACGAGTTATAAATGGGGATGTTTCTCGAATGTTAACCATTCAAAAACCTAGAACCTTGCCTGAAGCCTACTCTTCTTGTCTTGAATTAAAACATTTAAATTTTAGGAATAACACTATTCAACCACGATATTTTAATAGCGTCACCACGGCAATCAATCAAATGTCTAGGAATACAAATTTCAATAAGCCACAAGTATCACAAAGACCACTTAATCTTCACGAAAGAGTACGAATCTACAATACGCCTATGCAGCCTCAATCGCAAAATGTACCCCATCCTAAGCCTACCCAACCAAAACCACTAATACCAATGGAAATAGACCCTTCAATAAGGTCTCGACAAATAAATTATATTAATATACCCGAAAAATCGCCTTTGCCGTATTCTAGTAATAATTCATCAAATATACCCCGAACACAACAGCGAGTTTTTAATACGGAAACCATGGACAGCCAGGAGCAATACCCTTGCGAAGAAAACCAACAGGACGACGAAAACCTTTCAGAAGACAACTGCTACGAAGAGGACACTGAATTTGGGCTACATGAGTTAAATTTTACGATGGACGCCTATCCAGCGTTCCTTACTTAGAAGTGCGTTCAAAAAATAACAAAATTTTTAAATTCCTGATCAATACAGGACCCAACAAAAATTTCGTTCCAGAAGCATTTTAAAAAAAATTCCATACCCGTAAAATCTAATTTCAAAGTACAATCGGCAACAGGTCAAGTTCCAATTACTCATAAAATTTATAGCACCTTTTTGAAAACACTCGGCGTAAACAAGAAATTAGGTTTCTTTGTCCTTCCTGGATTAAAATCTTTCGATGGGATTATTGCAGACGATACACTAAGACAATTAGAGGCTGTAATAGACAGGAAAAACAACACGCTGAAGCTTTACAACGGCTCTAGTATTAAACTTAAATCAAAATTTTCTAAACAAGTCAACAATATTAATACTGTACAACATAAAGATAAAGAAATAGAGAATTTAATAAACGAACACCGCACATTATTTGGTCCAGTATCTGACAGTGGTGTAACTGAAACAAACGTTCGTGCAGAAATCGGGACCACAACTGAGGAACCTATCTACACAAAATCGTATCCTTATCCAAGTCAATTAAGGTCCGAAGTGGAAAGTCAAATCAACCAAATGCTAGAAAATGGAACAATTAGACCATCCAAAAGCCCCTATAACTCACCCCTTTGGATTGTCGCAAAAAAGCCCAAGCCAAATGGCGAAAAACAGCTCAGAGTTGTGATTGATTTTAAGCGACTTAATGCAGTAACTATTGCCGACGCCTATCCGATACCGGATATTAACACCACGCCTTCTAGTCTCGGAGAATGTATGTAAGTTCTATACTACCTTGGACTTGACTTCTGTATTCCACCAAATTAGGATGAAGGACAAGGACATAGAGAAAACGGCATTTTCTACAAATAATGGGAGTTAGAATTTTTAAGGTTACCTTTCGGCCTCAAGAATGCTCCTTCGATATTTCAAAAGATGATAAACGACGTACTACAGCCATTACTTGGAAAAGCTTGCTACGTCTACATAAACGACATCATCGTCTTTAGAAAAAATAGGGATGAGCACATCAAAAAGATAAAACAAGAGCGATTCAAAATATTTCAGCTCCAAAAAATCTAAAAGATTTAAAAAGTTTTTTTGGATTAGCCGCATACTACAGGCGATTTATAAAAGATTTTGCTGCCGTAGCAAAACCTTTAACAAACCTAACTCGTGGAATAAATGCTCAAATTAAAGCGAGCCAATCCAAACGTGTAAGTATTAGCTTGGACGATAATGCCATGAAGTCATTTAGGAATTTAAAAGAACTACTGATGTCATCAGAAATTTTGACATACACAAATTTTGAGAAGCCCTTCATTTTGACCACCGATGCCTCAAATTTCGCAATAGGATCCGTCCTCTCGCAGGGAGAGATTGGAAAAGATCGACCGATAATATATCTGGCAAGATCCCAAAACAAAACCGAAGAAAACAACTCTAAAATAGAAAAAGAAATGCTGGCTATAGTTTGGTCACTTGACAAACTTCGTTCTTACTTATATGGAGCTAGGGAAATAAAAATTCTTACAGATCATCAGCTGCTCACCTTCGCATTAAGCAATGCAAATAATAATGCAAAACTCAAAAGGTGGAAGGTCAAGATAGAAGAATATAATTATAAACTAATATATAAGCCAGGCAAAACAAATGTTGTTGCTGATGCTCTATCACGCTTGCCAACGGTAGTAAATACACCTTCATCAACTGACGATTGCTCTCAACATAGCGCTGCACTGCTAATACACCATTGTGAATCTCCGATAAATGTTTACAGAAACCAAATAATATTTATGAACGGGATGAAGTCAAACTATATGGAAGTTCCTCATGAAAAATTTCAACGGCATTACGTAAGACTTGAAAACCTTAGCAAAAAAGACTTATGGAGGATTTAAAAAGCAAATTAAACCCAAACGTAATAAATGGCATCAAAATTCCAGAAGAAAAGTTCGCAATATTACAAAAGGTATACATGGAACACTTTTCTAAATTTAATATCAGAATTACGGAGAAATTGGTAGAGGATATAGTGGATTCGGAGGAACAATTTGCCATCATTCAAAGCGAACACTGGCGCGCACACAGAAATTTTGCCGAGAACAAAGAGCAAATTTTGGAAAAATACTATTTTCCAAAAATGGCTAAGTTAGTTAAAGACTTTACCAAGTCTTGCAAAGTTTGCAGTAAAAATAAATACGACCGGCATCCCCCAAATCCAGAATTGCAACCTACCCCAACTCCCTCATACCCTACAGAAATTCTACACATCGACATATCAGAAATCAAAGGCGAAAAATTTATAACCTGCGTGGATAAATTTTCAAAATTTACGAAATTTTTTCTTTTCCGCGCCAAAATACAATAGTAACTAATGGACAACGAAAGCAGTTTTATAAGCCTGATACTGTTAAATTACACCGAAGGACTTGGAATCAAAACATACTTTACACCACCCCAAAAGAGTGAAGTGAATGGAGCTATCGAAAGAGTCCATTCAACAATTGTTGAAATGCTTAGATGTCTAAAAGAAGAATATCCGGATTTTACACTCAAAGACCTAAATATAACAGTTGACAAGTACAACAATACGGTTCATTCTATCAATAAGAGGAAACCAGCGGACATATTTTTCAGGCGAACTGAAAGAATTAATTATCAAAAATTAAACAATTTTATAGCAGTAGTAAACAACGACTTGCGAAATGAAATTGCTAGGAACCAAAAAATTAAACTTATAGAGAAAACGCAAAGAAGCAAAAGCCTAGAACATACAGCCAAGGAGACATTGTCTTTAAGAAAGATAAAGAAATAAAAGGCAAAGATAAACCTATTCTTATTAAGCAAACTGTTGGGAAGGACAATACCGTCACAATAACAACTACCGACAATAAAAGAATTCACAAGTCCCATCTAAAAAATTAATAAAATTTTTTTACATGCTGCTGATCGACTGGGTACACGCAACGGTTAACATCTACGAATACAACAGTTCATTTGTTACGATTAAGCTGGGCACTGGAAAAATAAGCAAAGGAAGCTTGAGGATAATTCACACAATCGATCTAAAGGAGTACGAGCAGGCTGTTGTAGAAATCAGACCCATAATTCGCCTTCAATCTAAGAAAACTGGATCATTAGGACTACAAATAGAACACCAACTCGAACAAATAGAAAATCTACTGGATCAACTCAGGACGAGAAACGCGTCAAAAAATAAATGGTCAATTAACTGGATAGGACCCGCGTGGAAATGGATAGCGGGGAATCCTGACGCTACGGATTGGGACAAAATTTTTGGAAAAAACTACTGATGTTATTGAAAACAACAATAGGCAATATTCTGTGAACAAATACTTAATCAAAACTACAAATAACCTCTTAGATAATTACAATAGAACAGTTGCAGATTCCAATAGGGATAATGTACTAAGCTACGCGCAATTACTTTTTAACAAACTCGGACTAATAAAGGAAGAAATAGCTCAGATAGTAATGCCAAGTCAGTTGGCAAAAGAGGTATAGTACATTCGCATTTGCTCAACATATGCCCTACGTTTAACAATTAAAAATAACAAGAGAATTTTTCTCAAATACAAAAACGTACTAATTTCCCAAAAGGAAAAATATGGCGTAATTGGAAAATGTTTGGAAATCAACGATGTTACAATATGCAAACAAAATCAAATAGAAAAATTAAGTTACGACAACTGTATTGTGAGGATACTCGATGGCGAAACAGCATCTTGCGAATACCAGATTGAAAAACAATAGGTGGAGGAACTTGTACTAGACGGAACGCTTTTTGTGACTAATTTTATAGGAAATGTAACCTACAGCAATAGCTTCCAAGAGCTTAATGGCACCTTTATTATAAACTTTTTCATCGAAACAGTTACAGTAAATAACGTCAGCTACTCGAATTGACAAACAACATCTTTTCAAATACTCCCACCAATAATAAAAAATAATGTGACTGAAAATGAATTCAGGCCAGACCAGCAGTATCTCCATCACCTTCATCTAGGCAATATTAAGTACGTGAAAGATATTTCGCATAAGGGCTTAATTTTTACTAGTTCTCCTTAATGGTTTTCATAGTCGTTTCTTTGCAACTTTATTAAAAATACAGAAATAACAGGGGAGCTCTCCAAATTCCACCTATGACAAATTTTTCCGAGATAAAAATAAATTATCCATAAAATTTTAATAACTAGCGGGACGCTAACACTTAAAAAGGGGGTAGTTAACACATATGGTGAATACCCCAATTATGTTTCTTAGTTCAATAACCCAAAGGCTTTATACACACTTAATAACAAAAACAATAACCCAGATATTTAACAAAAACACATCCGACACACTTAAAACAAAACAATAAATTCTTTAAGCCCAATTTAAACACAAAGAAACGAATCAAATTAAAACCTAGTTTAAGTGTCAAATAAGCAAATTTTTATTAAAATTCAGTTCTCACACAATTTTAGTAATTTTAATTAGCAAGCAAAATTGTATTTAATCCAGACAATATTTTTAACTTTAAATAGTAAGCGAAATTGTATTTAGTTCAAGAAAAATAAAACTAAATGATTTGTAAGCAAAATTGTATTTAGTTCAAGAAAAATATTGTATACAATTAAATTATATGCCAATAAAGTTTTAGTTCTGTTCTGGAGTATTAGTACTCCGTTTACTTGGATGTATGCGCGTATGTCTTGTGTTCATTAGAGCTGTGTCGTTTGTGAACGAACGGGTCAAATAGAACGGATCACTTAATTGAACGAAGGGGTCCGGTCTTTTGACTGACCAGATTCCGGTCAATAGTGTACGATTCTGGCTTCATACCATATTTTGTCCCCTTTCACACACATCAGGTTTTCTTGATCAAGTTTCAATTCAGCTGTGAGAAAGATAGATAAGGTAGTATATACGTTCTCTATTATTCTCACAGCTGAATAAAAACTTGATCAAGAAAACCTGATGTGTGTGAAAGGGGACTTTCTTTCGTTCTTTTTTTGTCATGCTCTTTTATTTCAGTTGATTTTTTGTGTATTCGTAAGGGTTGATTTAAAAAGTATACGTAAGTAAAAATATCTGTTCAGTATCACTGTGGTACTGCCATCATTGTTTTATTTGAATTAACCGTCTGTTTCGTTAAAATTTTGAAACATCAGAGTGGGGTTATTTTTTTTTAATGAAACAAAGGTTCAACAAAAGATATTATTTCAACGTGTTAAAGTATCAAAGTGAATAAAAATGGCACAAAGAAAAAGTAGTGAAATTTGGTTGCATTTCACAGTGGATGGAGCAAATCGCCCCAAATGCAATTATTGCAAAATATCTTTAAGCCTTGCAGATGGATCTACTGGAAATTTGGGTCGTCGTTTGAAATGCAAACACCCCTTAACGCCTCGGTTATTATAGTGCCAAACAGTCACAATTTCAGCCGATCGACAGCTTTTAACCACGCACAAACCTCTACAAGCACCCAACCGTCCTCAAGTTCGGAAGCATCTACCTGCACACAAGCTTCTGAGGGCATACAAACAATGTTACATCAACAAACAATATCGCAGTTCATTTGCAAGCCGCCTCCAATTAGAAAAGTGCAACGTATAGACTAGTGTTGAAAGCTGTTGCACAGGGCAATCAGTAGCTTCGTTTTGTAGACGAGCTAGAAATCAGGGAACTGATAACTGAAGTTTCCTATTGTTCAGGGTATCAGTTGCCAACTTGAAAAACCCTATAGAAAACTTGCTTCTAAGTGTTCACATGGAAATACTTGAAAATGTCAAGTCAAAAATTCGAGCAGCAGTAGCAGTATTTCTCACAACAGATGGATGGATATCCCGGAATAATACCAGCTATGTAGCGATAACAGCACACTACATTGATGAAAATACGCAACTGCATTCATATTTAATTGCATGCGATCAATTTTCCGAAAGAAATACTGCTGCTCGTTTTTAAAAAATTCTATGGCAGAGTTTGAAATATCCAACAAGGTAACGGCTCTAACTATAGATAACGCAGGAAATATTCTTGCAGCAGTTCGACTAGGACAATGGCGGAGCGTGGGTTGTTTTGCTCATTCTCTCAACCTAATTGTGCAAGCAGAATTAGGAGAAGGTGGAGAAACACTTGCAAAAGTAAGAAGTATTGTTGAGTATTTTCACCGAAGTTCTCACGGTCTTAGTAAGCTTTTTGAAATTCAAAAGCAAATGGGAATGCCAGAACTCAACCTTAAGAAAGATTTTTGTGTTTTTCTTCCGACGGGGTTTGTTTGAATTTGGGACGATTTTCCGTCATCCCACGTCAAATTTGGTTTGTAAACAGACCGGTTTCGGCTTTGTGCCATCTTCAGTGTTCTCTTGAATACTTAGTATTCAAGAGAACACTGAAGATGGCAAACAAACCAAACCAAATTTGACGTGGGATGACGGAAAATCGTCCCAAACTTAAGAAAGACGTGGGAACCAGGTGGAATTCGACTTATTTGATGCTGAAAAGAATAGTGGCCACAAAAGATGCAGTGACATCAAACCTCTCCATGAAACGCCCGGATTTGTTACTATCGTTTAAGGACTGGGACTATATTGGTGAAATTATTCCAATTTTAAAGCCTTTCTATAAAATTACAATGGAAATAAGTGCTGAAAAAAATGTTACATTATCGATAATTATCGTTATTTGTAACATTCTTTCATCATCTATATCAAAATGCGTTTAAATTGACATCAAAATATCGGTACTAATTTCAAAGCGACCTGAAATGTCGTTTTGGAGATTACGAAGGGAATGCCCTGTATTGTGAAAGCACAATTTTAGATCCACGGTTCAAACTGCGGATAAAAGCTTGAGAACAAAACTGTGTTCGGTAAGCTTACCAAATACTGATGATATTATTCATCAAGAAAGTTCTTCCGTAATATTATCCATCGCCGGACATCTTTGAAATCGAACAAAGTATCGAGCGTGATTTTTCTTCAACGAAATATGTAGTTTTAACACCCTGAAAATATTAAGAAGTGAGTAAAAATACCTATCAACATTTTATTCAACTATACTTAATTGCAAAATTTTTATTTTGCAGATTACGAAAATATTTTATTTTATGGTTCCTAATTTCAAATCTAACAAGTAACAAAAAAAGTGCCTTTTTTAGTTTAAAAAATTAGTATTTATGAAAAGAGTACTTTACGCCCAACAAATTATTTTTAAAATGAATTCAAATATGTTTTATTTAATTTATAAAATATACATATATATGTATGTATGTACACTACATATATATATATATATATATATATATATATATATATATATATATATATATATATATATATATATATATATATATATATATATATATATATATATATATATATATATATATATATATATATGTACACTCACTATATATATATATATATATATATATATATATATATATATATATATATATATATATATTAGACCTGGCGTTAAAAACTTTTTTTGGAATTTTCAATGTGGGTAGCGATGAAAATATGCGATTTTATGTCAAAATTAATGTACCAAATTTTCAGGCTAATCGGATAGTGCCAACCCGTGCCATATTGAGGTCAAAGGTCATCATTTTAAAAAACCACCAAAATACTTTTTTTTTGCATTTCATATATATTTTTTTTAAAGAAAGACTATAAATATAATGTTTTTCCTTTAATTTTTATTTAATACGCTTATTATTTTTTATTTAAATCAATGAAGATTTTGTATAGGCTGGGAAGTCCTTACGGTAGTCCTATACAATGTGTAACAAGTACTGTTTATCAGCTTCGTTGTGTGTTAAACATCTGTTAAAGTCTGTTATTAGTTTGACTTTTCTTTCGGCGGCATCATTCACAACAGTAATGCATTTGGCGATCTGTTCCCCTTTACAAAATGCCTCGCTCCTAGGCCAGTTTGACGGATCAAAGCGTAAGAAATCCACAGAAATTTTCAAACGAGAAAAAAATTTTTGCTTTTGGTAGTCACAAAAGAGCTTAAATCCTTGGATGTGAATAATTGTAATTCATCAACGCTTGCACACACTTTTTTAGAAGGGAAAATATCAACATCATCACCGATGTTATTGTCTTTATCGGACTCTATTTGCAACGCCAAAACCATCTTTTCTTTTATTTTTAAGTCTACATATGGATCAAAAAGGCAAGTGCAACTGCTTCCTCTGATAAATACCACAGATGGTTCCGAATTTTTTCCAATAGCACTGTAGATATTTTTTTATCAAAATAGCCAATAATCCCGTTTATCAGTTGCATATTTGGCGCTTCAATTGCATTTCCGGTTCTAAACCAGTATGGAATATAGAGACTTACTAAGACAATGCACATATTACGAATTCCATTCAACTGACTCGCAGAAATTTTAAAGTGTGCGTGAAAAACATACATTTTTAGACAATAGATGGCCTTGGACATGAATCTTGCATGAGACGTCGCTCCAGGTGCACGAAATGCGAAATCGGGAATACTACCACCAAGAAAAATAAATGCAAGTTGTAGGAGTTCTCTATAATCATGCCGAATGTGGACTTTAGCTAAATATTCAAGACAAAAGTGCTTGCTTGTTTCGCGCTATTCGAGAGATATGACACTCAAAACTTGTTCATCCTGCATACAAGTGATGTTATCCCTTTGAATTAAGTGTGCTCCATTCCCGCGCAAAACGTTAAAAAATCGCCACTCCTGAGCCTCAAATATAGCTCTTAAGGAATTTCTGCAATATGGTGGCGACATGGTAACCACAATAAGCTGCGTTCCAGTTTGCGTTCTAATAAAGTTCCAGCACCACTATGAGGGCCAGTATTTGCAGCAGTTGCATCAAAACATATCATTTTTAACGAATTCAGCATATTTCTTTTTAACAAATATTCGTAGACTGACAGCGACTGCAGCACCAGTTCAATTTCCAATGATGGGGATAGCTATCAATTTTTCAACGTTCTCTGATGTGAGCACAATAGCCAAGCGATCAACTTTATCTTTTCCAGCAATTGCGGGAAGTAGCTTTCCGACCCAATGCAAAACAAATGTCTCTGGGATCTAAAAAACTTAAGCTCAAAGAAAAATTTATAACTTGGCAAAAAAAAATATTTACCTTGAAATTTTCAACAATTTCTTTACCATGACGCCGACGATATTTTTTACGTTGTTTACGCAAACTTGTGCAATTCAGAACAAGATCTTCAATATTGTGAGCCAACGCTTTGGCAGTTGCACTGATGAAGTGTATAGCTAATGGAGATGACATATTGCCAGCATCCATACAAGCTAGCATTCTGTCGTCTATAAAATTCTTCTTTCCACGTTTTCGAATCGGCTTATTGGAGCAACTAAGAATGTTATCACTCTGTTTTACATCCATCGCCTGCACATCATCTCCCGATTCATCACTCCCAAATTCAACATGTTCCATAGTCAAGTATGTAGATACAATTATGTGCAAAAAAATAGCCACTGTGCGTCCAAATACCACATAATAATTACCTGAAGTGCCTTTTTTCTCTTCATAATTTTCTTTTCGACGTTTTTTATCTTCCAATCTTTGTGCCTTTCTTTTTCTTTATTTGTGACATTTTGATCGACACAAGTCATGCTACCAACACGCCCATTTTCTCGCTGCTTCGTTAAGAAGTCTCTATCTTCCTGTATACTTATCAGCTTGAGAGCGTCAACGTGGACAATGTCAAATAAATTGTTTAAATTTTCCTTAAAGTCATTTTCTATTTTGCGATGACTCGGGAACGGAGATTTACATACTTTTTGGACTGTTCTCCACTCTTCATAAAGTTTAATGACTTTTGCAGCACATGTTTTTTGATCTTTCGTTGGGATTCTAGCTTTTTCCCAAAAAGGCAATATTTCAGCCAACACCAATCTTGCACTTTCTTTAACTGTTTTATTTTCACAACGTACATTTTTGCAACTCAGAGCTCAATTAAATATTATAATATAAATTTGAGCGTTAATACAACTAATAACTAATTTACAAGTTATAAATGATGTTCTAATTTATAGTATTTCTAATTAAAAAAATTTATGAAATGCAAAAAAAAAGTATTTTGGCGGTTTTTCAAAATGTTGACCTTTGACCTCATTATGGCACGGGTTGGAACCATCCGATCAGTCTGAAAATTTGGTACATCAATTTTGGCATCAAATCGCATATTTTCATAGCTACCCACATTCAAAATTCCAAAAAATAAAAAACCTCATATTAGATGCGCCAGGTCTAATATATATATATATATATATATATATATATATACACTCTTGACTTCAGATTTTAACCTTTTCCTTTCTTTTTTCCAATTCGAATCAAAAAACTGCAAAATAAAGAAAAATAAAATGAACAAAATGCCAGCTTGTCTTGTATGTTTGTTGTATGTACGTGTATTTTGTGCGCGTTACCGTACTCAGAGATCAATTTTTACAATATATTTAACCGTACTTTCGCTCAAAGGGACCGGATGAACGAAATGAACGACCGGATCAGTCTTAGCTAATTAATTGAACGAAAAAGACCGGTCACTGTAACTAACGACCGGGCACAGCTCTAGTGTTCATGTTTAATTTAAGTGTACGACGATGTGCTCAGCTTCTACAAACATCATGATTGTTCGAGAAATGATCATTAAGAGTATATGTATAAGCGGCACACATCAACGTTGACAGAGTAGTTGGATTTTAACCGTCACAGTGTAAAGTGTCTTAAGTATAAAAAGTGACTAAGTGCTTTTGAGTAAAGTACAGTGGTATTTAATTCAATAAATTAGTAACTGTTAAGTACTGTAAATCGAAGTATTGTGCGTTTAATTTCATTGCAATACACGGAAAAACGTTTTTAAAGAGGTAGAAACGTAACAATATAGACATAATAACTCTATCCACAAACCACTAACTTCAAACCCATAGAAGTATTCTTTGTTCATAGAGTAACAACAGACCCCGTACAGTTAGAGCAGTTTAGGAAAGACAATATTGAAAGATTAAAAACAAAACAGGAAACAGATTTAAGGTATCACAATAAGAATAGGAAGCCCTATAAAGGAGAAAAAAATTTTTGTGGCAATAAATAAGCACCCAAGAAACAAATTCTCACCGAGGTATAGAAAGGAAATAGTTGCAAAAAATAAACCAGATATAATTATTACGAACAAAAACAAAATAGTACATAAAATTCTTAGTAGAAATTAAAAATTTATTATTTTCAGCTTTTTCATCACTCTAAGTGTTGCTGAAGTTGAAATATTAAACTACTCAAACTCACCAGTAATAACATACGATACAGGACATTCAAAACTACAAATAGGATCCCTTAAATTAGTTCATTCGGTTAACATCTCTGAATATCAAATAGTGTTGCAGGAAATAAATCAAACAATCTACCAAAGGATAAATCCTAAAAATCCCATCCTTCATTTCCTTAATTACGAATTATCCCAATCCCAACTAGCTTTAAATAAGCTTAGGTCTAGGAACGATCTGGAAATGGATCGCCGAAACACCAGATCATAATGATATAATGATTTTAAATAGAAAAATTAGCGAATTATCTGATGATAGTAAATAAACAATTTTTAATAAATAAAAATATCATTAACGTTATTAATAAATTAACAGAAAGGACAAATCATATTTCAAAAGTCCTTACAGATAGCGAATCAGTGCAGAATGCACTAGTAATAAGTATACTAGAAAAAATAAAAATAATAAAAGAAGAATTAATAAATATAGAGCACGTAAATAATTTGTGGGAATTATAAACACATTTATATTATCAGTGGATGAAATTAATATTTCAAAAGAAAAAATTGATGAAACTGAACTAGAATATATTAACTTAGAAGAAGATTTAGAATTTAGCGAAACAAAAATAGAGAGTAGCTCAGATCAATTGATATTTTTATAGATTTACCAATTACGGATAAAGAGACCTGCGAGTCTAAACTAATAAAACCCGTAAAGAAAAGTAATATTATATACAAAATTAAATATAATGAAATAATAATATGTAAAAATAATTATTAGCCGTAAGAAAGCCATGTAAGACAATTAACGATTGAGTATGCAACAATAATAATTTGTTAGAAATAACGAATGACAAATGTCTGCCTAATCTACTTAAGGGGAAGAAATCACACTGTACTACCACAAATGGATTCGACATACCAAAAGTCGAAAGGGTAATCCCTTGTCTGCTAATATTGAACGAGTTTAATGATAGCATAGAAATTAATGGGGGACAACTTAATCTGAGAGGAACATACATAATTCGACATCAAAATACATCTATAAAAATTGGTAATCAAGAATATAGTCTCACTGAGACAATCCGATACAATCCTTTGCCACCCATTATACATGCACCATCCTTATGAAGAGACACTTACCCTACAAAGTTTAGAACAGCTGCACCTTAATAATAATAAGTGAATAATTAAACTATTAGAAAGAAAACAAATTGCTCTTATAATTTTAATCATAACAACAGCAATAAGTTCCAAGTATCTAAAAAGTGCTAAATCAACAAAACTAAAAATACCTCCCCCACCGCAAATAATTGACAACAACACATCATTCACCATAACGAATGCGGGCGTTCGAAATTAAGGGCGGAGGAGTTAACAAAAAAATTTTAACGTTAATTTATTGTATGTATAAACTGCAATATTTAGATTTCCGTATAATTTTGCATGTTGTTTTCCATTCCCATTAAAACTGCTGACACTGTCTACCAGTAACTATAATTAAACAGGTGATTTCTCAGTATTTGGATAAACATAAAAAAACAATAATTTAACAAATAATGTATCTGTTAGTTTTTAAGTACATAATTATTACTCAATAAAGAAGGAGGGATACTCCTAAATAAAAATTTAAAAATTAGTTTTTTTATATAAAGAGACAAAAGTTTCATTAACTCGCACGTTTGCAAGCTTAGGAATGTTTAACAGCATTCGTGAGAATTTCGACACACAAAAAAAAAGAATATTGTTGCGCTACATAAGTTTATATTTGAGTGTGAAGGCGATCGAAGGGTTTGAATACGACGACAAAGACGGATTGTATGAGAAGAAGGCTGCATAAGTTAGCAAAAAATTGGCGCTCGCAGAGTTAACTTCAATATGTAATATTTTGTGTATATCTTACAATGACAGAGAGACCCTGCACATTTTTCGGCAATTGAAAAAGGGCTCTCTGCTTAACGCGATCAATAATGAAGACGAAAATGACGACGAAGATGTAAGCTGCGATAACGATGAAGCTGCTTCTATTAGTGTTAAAACAGATGCTGCGAAACAACAACAAAAGATGAAGCAAAATAAGAGGGTTAACGACGCTGATAAAAGTTTTTTGTCTATTGAAGATAGCAACTGTAAGAACACAATGATGACGTGAGCGACACAACCACAGGTTTAAAGATTCGCAATGATTTTTCGCGATATTGAGGATTCTATTAGAATATTTGATGGCAAGGGAGACTTACCTTTTGAGGCTTGGATCGAAGAGTTTGAAGAAACAGCCGCAATTATGAATTGGGATGAGTTTCAGATGTGTGTATTTACAAAAAAATCTATAAGCGGCCTAGCAAAACTGCGAACGTGACATAGCATCTTGAAATAAACTTAAAGGAGTATCAAAGTGCTGTGAAAATCGTTTGAGAAGACTTAACGCGACGTGGGGCGAATTCGAGACTACCGATGTCAAAATACGTTGTCTTGAAAAAACTCCACCAGATCACAGTTATCTCACCAACAAGTATGACAAGTTCTCGGAATTCGCCTTTAAATATAAAGCAACATTCGAAGCTTTAATGTTGCAAATGTCTTATATTTCCCAGCAAGAAGTCAATCTACATGCGGTGATCGACAAACCTGCAGTTCCTACTGGCAACAAACTCCTTAATTAGAAGACAAAATATAATGATAGCGTCTTTACAAAGGATACTCGGCATAAATCCAAAAACTGAAAACATGAAGCTGAAAGAAAAACTTTGGAAACAGATACAAGATCTGCATTTTGCAATATAGGAGTCCAGACAAGTCATACATAAAAAGCTGATCATGTACAAACTTTACGTCGTCCTCTGAAGCACCACAGAGCTTCGCATATCAACAGAATAATATCGTACCACTGCCAAAGATTATAACCTATATATCTTTACAATTAACAGACAAACAACAGTTTTCACCACTACAAAAAAATGTGGCATTTGAAGTCCAATGTGGGAGGAAAAGATGAAAAATTGAGCAACTTTTCTACCACCGCTGGAAACTTCGCAACAGCGCTATTACAAGAACGGTGTAACAATCGGCGATTTCTTGTCACATCGATGATCCAGCAGATACTCGAACGGTCTGGAGGATCATCACCGAAAGCAATTAAATACCTGCATGCCACTATGCAGGAACGCATACAAGCATTAAAAAACAACAGCATCGATACAACCTCCTGGGATCCCATCCTGCTGCATTTACTTACCAAAAAGTTGGATCGAGGAAGGAATATTCTCTACGAGAAATCGATCACAAGTCCAAAGGAGCTTCAGCAGGTAAAAACATTTTTGGCCATTCTTGAAACGCGCTTTCAGTCAATGGAAGCGATGGTACAAAATAAAAAACTAGCTTCAAAGGTGTGTGCATCTGCTGCTTCATCAAAACAATCCGAAAAGACATGCAGTCTATGCAAAAATTACTCGCATCAACTGTACCGATGTCAACATTTCCAGCAACTTACAAAACCACAACGTTTGAATAATGTACAAAAACAAAAATTATCCAAGAGCTGCTTGAAATCAGGCCAAGCAGCCAAACATTGTATCCTAAGGTCCTGCACCGAATGCAATAAAAAACATCATTCACTACTGTATCTGGAAAAAAGGGATCATCCACCGAAAGGAGCAACGAGTAAAACAATAAATAAAAATAACTTCCACATGACATCATTAGCGACAATCACACTGAAATGTGGTGTGTGTATGCAACGTGCAATCATCGTAGTTAAAAGGCACAAATTGTCAATAATTTTAATCATGAGAAAAATTAGTATTTCGTTTTGTATTTCTTTAATTGCACTCATATTCATTTCTATCTACATATGAACAGAGTTCACTGAAACATAATGCGACACTGAATCACTGCCTAAAAACTTAAAGTACCTGATACAAAGGTGCAATGCATTTGCTTACAAATTATGTATTACTTAAATTAGTATTAAGTTATCGAGTTGGAATTTAGAATGCCCCTCGTGATTAGTATTAACTTACCATAGAATAAGTAGAATATAAACCCTGAATTGTTTAGAATTGGGGGAATCAATAAAGATACCTTAAAAGAAGCACACGCCTGTCATCCTTAGCCACACTGGACAATAAAAAATATATATAAATAAAAGAAACAGTGTGCTCCTAGTTGAGCAACTCTAGGAACAGAGGCGATTTCGCCCATTTCCTAATGTGAAATATAAATAACTTTTTTCTGATAATGGAAAAATCTAAAATAATTACTGGTCCGCAACCCATTACGATTGAACAGCACACCGCCACCAAATATTGGTTGAAAATTGACGAAACAGAAAAACTAATTAAAGCTCATATGAGGATAAATAAACGGAAGTAAACTCCACATGTAAATATAAAATATCTAAACTGACAAAAAAAACATTCGTCGGAATATTAATGAATTATTTTTAATATAAGTCAAATGAGAATGAAATTAATTTATGTACTTAGTTTCTTAATTCAAAAAATTTAAAGAACGCGAATATGAAATTTTTAATATAAAACAATAAATTTCTAAATAGAGAAGGAAAAAACTTTTATAATAATTATGTTAAAAGCAAATAATTAATGAGGAAAAACAAAGCATTCATTTCTCAAAAATATGCAAATATATTCTTCAATAAATTTTCAACCACTAAGCTCCTTGTGGTATTTAATGAGTCTTGCAAAACATCATCAGGGCAGTCATTGAATGACCTAATGTACACAGCACCCTCAGTGCAAAGCGAATTATTATCCATTCGTTTTTACCGCCTATGTCGAAAAAATGTTTAGACAAGTCCTACTTTCCCCAGAAGATCGTCACTTTTAGCTCATTATTTGGAGAGAGGAAATTTCTTCAATAGAATTTTTACGTCGACGATGGGCTTGGTGTAGCATATAGTTTGGTGACTGCAATCCATTTACAAAACCAACTGACAAAAATTATGAAAGAAACTGGGTTTAATCTTCGAAAGTTGGGTGCAAATCACCTATAATTACTCCAAAACATATCACAAGGAGATCAGGAAGTAAATTTGGACTTTGACAGCACGCAGGCTGACTTCGTAAAACATTAGGACTCAACTGGCTGCCTAAGGAGGACTAGCTTCGTGTTAAAGCTATAATAGAGACAGTCAACCAAACTACTAAACGCACAGTCACATCAGATCTTGCGTGTCTTTTCGGTCCGCTGGAGTTCTCTCTCCAATTGTAGTGACAGCCAAAATTTTTATCCGAGAATGGTGGGAATTGAAATTAGATTAGGATCAATCTCTACCTCAATCATTACATAGCAAATAGATTTTTTTTGCGTACCGATCTAAATTACCTAAAAACATTGGAAATATCGAGACACATTGTTAAAGGAGGAATCCCAGCTTCAGTTCAACTACATATTATTACAGCAGCCAGTGTTCAAAAACAGGACCATTATGAATCGAATCCTTTGTGCTAAATCTGGTGTAGCTCCACTCAAAAGCAAACAATAACGAAATTAGAGGTATGCGATGCGCTTCCGATAGCTCAGTTGGCCACAGTAGACCAGCTCAGCTTGGACCGACTCAGAAATTGTGCTGCCATGGATAAAATCATCATCTGTATCATTCAACGCCTTTGTGCCCAATCGAATTTCAGTCATTCAAGTACTACAGCTCAAAATGCAATACCGCAGACATTTCATCTCGAGAAATGTCTCTAAGTGCCCTGAGGAATACACACCGTGGTTTTGTGAACCCATATTTCTACATGGAGCGGAAACAGCATGCCCACTGAAGGTTAATCCAAGCCTTATCATTCCGACCACTATTGAAAGGAAAATAAAATCAAAAGAATCATGTGTGTCAGTAAAAACGGACATGATTTTGTCTACAAGATCAACTACAACAATTCGTTTTCCCGGTTACAGCGAACAACTGGATACGTCAAGCGCTTTATTAATAATATGCGCTTAACACCAGAACAATTTCTTCACTATCAACCGACCCAAACGACATCGGTGCTTTGACTCCAGAACATTTCCTGATTGGAGAGCTACTCACTGTCCAAATCGATGCGCAAGCAAAGTCAAACAACGTCAAGCTAACAACATGGAGGAATTTATTATCTCGTCCCAAACACAAATTCTGGAATAGATGGTCGCGAGATTACCTAAACGATTGAAATATCGTAACAATTGGCAAAAGCAATCAGAAACTCTTAAGCCTGGAGCCATCGTCATACTCAAGGAGAATAACACCCCAGTTATAAAATGGGGTTTAGGACGTGTAATTAAAACCTAAAAGGGAAGCGACGAAGTCGTGAGAGTTGCAGATGTCAAAACAGCTTCAAGTGTATTTAAACGCGCATTTCGTTATCTGGCACCACTTCCTAGATCTGACGATAAAGACAACGAGTGCCACGATCAACCTATTCAAGAATTGTCGATGACTTCAAATGATAACAATGCAAAAGAGTGTCAGAGGTTGCTGTCACCTTCACGGTCAACCGACGAAATGCCAACTCAGAAAAAGAAAAGAACGTCAGCAGCCAATGCTATGATGATAATGTTATTTTATTTTTGCGAACACAATTGAGCATACAGAATTTGACTCCAACATTGGCTTACACTTTGAATCGGCAGCACACGAATCTCTAGATCAGAATGGAATATCATAACATTATAAAGCAAAAGTCTCAAAACTGCATGCATGTGCTACGGACTATTGAATTTGGCATAGTAGATCTGAAGGACGAAAATATTCTGTTACAAGAAAGGGGAGTTAAGCGTGGTGCGATCAATATCATCGGAAATGTTGCCAATTCACTATTTGGAGATCTCGACTCAACTTATGCAGAACAAATCTCCAACACTATCGATTACATTAAAGCACACGAAACCAACCTTAGGCAGCTTTTAAAAATTCAAAAAAGACGAGCTTAAAATAAAGAAAAAGTTTGACAACCTGGACACCCAACTAACCAAAACCGTATCAAGGCTTAAAATAAACTGTTTTAACATCTTTATATCTCCATTGAGTTCAGCTGTCAATGATATCTTCAAGACTGCATCGAATACAATCAGCAATAGTTTCATCACTGTCCGATCATGGTATAATCAGCCTAATCTTGTTATCACTCTTACAACTCCAATCTGAGCTAGTACATCTCTGCAGTTACCATTAAACCAAGATAACCTTGTGCAACTTTATATTCTCATGAGCGTGAAGGGTGGAGAAAATCACGTCAACTATCACATAGCTATTCCATTTTGTAATCCATAAATTTTCAGTCCTGATAAATGACACACTGATTGCAATAAAAACATGTAGTGACCTGTTAGCAATCAATAACCACAGCGATCACTATTTCGTTTTAACTGGAGGTCATATACAACGATAAAGGAAGATGAGTTCCTATGCTCGAACATACAATCTACATATATTTGATGCAGACGCTGACAACTGTTGGTGCAAAATTTCACTCTTCTTAATATTGTATCTGTTACAAGCAACCCATCGTTCACACAATTGGAGCACAATAAGCAATGGATCTACGCATTGAAATACCCTATTAGAATGACAGCTGTATGTGAACAAGATCATTCACAACTCACGCTAAAAGGGTCTGGGCTCCTCAAAATAGGTCCAGATTGCAAATTAATCATCACTGCATCGTATACAATTAGTGCTAACATAAGCGACATTGCACATCCAATACAAATGCAAACGCTGTTGCAAGACTTCCACGTAAATCACTACTTCGATCATCTAAAGAACATCTCTGACGTTCAGTTACAGCTGGTAACGGAGCTACCATATACAAATCCGACACATGAGATAACATCACGCAACCGTGGCATACTGTACGCTTGTTTTAACAATTGGAATCATTATAATAACTGTGTATAAAAAACCACAGTGGCGGAAGGTTCAAATAAGTCAACAACCTTGTCCAGCTGTCCGTCAACACGTCATACCGTCCGAGTTCATTACTACGGTTACATAAGGAAGATTTCGAACTTATCTGGAAGAAAGCCCAATTCATAAACGTTTGGAACGTATGTATAAAACTGAAGTAACTGGGATCAAATCAGCACATCCGTGAACGTACAGCTCGTAACGTAAAAATACATTTTTGAAATTATCACATGTAAACGTACTATTATTCACAGTAATTGATATTATAACAACAGTTATCGTAGAACTAAACGTACGATTTTTACGAACAATCATCCGTGAAAATAATTGCGTTCGATTGCATACAAAAATTTTATAAAATATGTAAGTAAACTGATATTTGAGAGAATATGTGTTATATTTATCATTATTATGCTTTAGGACTTATTATAATAAATTAAATCCCCGGCAAAAAGAAGTAATAGCGGAGTTGATGAACACCAAAACTTGGCCAAAAACTCGCTTACTAATCGCGCGAGTTACATACGTATAACACTAATATATAATAACGGCTGGTAAAGTGTAGGGAAACATACATAGTTTAAATTGAAGCAAAGAATGTAAGTAGTGATCGACATATATAAGTAAACATATTATTTTGGTTACAGTTATATTTTATGATCCCCACGCTTTACCAGACAGCAACGCAAATAACAAAAACCTTTTTCGTTGCTTAACTTAAGTAAGTTTAAAAATTAAAAGTTAGTCTTAAGATTTCATCAAAAGAATGAAGACACAATAAATATTAATAATTTGATATTAATTGTGTTTCATTTAACTGGCGCAGTCGGTAGGATATATAAAAAAAATTCTAAAGAATATTTTCTTTTTCTAAAAAAAAAGATCAAACAAAAACAATTTCGAAAAAAAACTACTTTCATATATATACTACTATAAGAACATTTCTTACACAAAACAAAAAAAAAAAAAAACAATTTCACATTTGTTTAAAATAAGAAAGTAATAAACAATAGTTAACAAAATTTTTTTTTAACAAAAAAAAACCGCAGAAACTGCAAGAACAAATATCTGAAAATAAAACAAAATTAATAAAAAAATAATTTCGCCATCGAAAGTTTTGTAAGCTAGCAAAAGTTAAGCTTACATATAAAAAATTTTTTTTTAAATAAATAAATAGGAGAATAACTATAAAATAAAATACAACTCATTGAATTGGAAAGTAAAGAATGAATAAGTTTGACCATAACAGAAATCTTCAGGAGATCATTAACGAGACAGATATGGAAGCGCTGAATCAACGACTATTCGAATTGGAAGCTGTTGTACGTCAGCAAGAGAATAAAATTGTACAACAGAATCAACAGCTTGAAGCAGCTGCAATCCAAGTACAACAGCAACAAGAACACCAAATGAATTTACAACAGCATCAACAAGCGTTGCAACAACAACAACAACAGGCAGCGGGGCTCTGTCTGAAACCTGAACATATTATTAGTGAGTTCAGAAGAATAAAACCTTTGGACGGAAGCCATAATGTGCGACAGTTTATATTGTCAGTAGAGTCGACAATGGCGTTAGCAATCGGCAACGAAGCCTTACTCGCATATGGATTGAGGATCATAGTCAATGAAAAACTCGAAGGGAATGCCGGAAAAATAGTCGGAGAATTGGATGATGGTGCCACCTGGGAGCGGGTCAAAGAAAAGCTTTTAAACAGTATGCAGCCAAGGAAGACTTACGCTGAAATCTTCAATTTTTGCAGAAGTGTTAAAGTAAGTGATTTGGACGAACTTTTTACAATATTTTTAGAAGCTAAATACGAAATAAATGAAATGTATCAGCTAGATATAAGAAAACCTTCAGTTTATAGCCCCACTAGTGTCGATAGAGATCTTGTGGATTTGCTTCTAGAAAAAATAGATGGAACAGTAAGGGTACATATAGGAGATAGTGACACACTGCAGGACACCATTACAAAATATACAAGACTAAAACTGCTCACAGACAGAAGGACAATAGACTACAGACATAGGAAAAATACTGACAAAAATAATCGAACAGACTTTGCCAAGAAAAATGAAATGCGCCGTGGTAACTATAAAGATACAAAACACAATTTTAGGCCTAGTGCTAATAGAGATTTTCAAAACAATTATAAGGAAGGCAGCGGAAACACCGCAACACAGATAAATATAAGGCAACCCAATTTTGGCCAAACATATCGGCGGGATTGGTATCCACAACCGTCTAACGTAGGAAAATTTCTGAACAATGGTGGGTCAAGGCAGAGTAAAATGTCAACACAAACCATACAGAAATCTGAGCAGGGTGCTATGGAAATCGATGATTTTCAGCATGATGTAAATTTTATTACGGAGGCCCAGGTTCACAACTCCCAGTAGTAACAGTGACTATTGGGGACCAGAGGATAAATTGCCTGGTTGATACCGGATCAACTAGGAGTATAATATCCCCTAATTCCTTGCAGGGTTTTCAAACAAAACAATTAGAACAAAAATTACACTTTAGGACGCTAAATGGTGTCACACAGATAGAAAAACAAATAATCACTCCATATCCCCAAGAATTTCGTACAAATGGCGAAATATCCTGGATGGTCAACGAACTTACAGGGAGTAACTATAATGCTATACTTGGACAGGATGTTTTGCATAAATTGAGAGTTAAGCTCGATTTCGAGAAAAATTGTATGCAAGTTGCTAATAATACAATATATTTTAATATTTACCCCTTTAATATTTATAATGTTTGTGCATTGGAAAAAGTACAATGCCCTAATTCAGACTTGCTTAAAAATTCAAAACTAAATAAGGAGGAAAGCTGCAAAATACTTAAATTACTCAAACGTTATAATAAACTTTTTTATAGAGAAGGCGACAATCTGACGTTCACTCATGAAGTAAAGCACAAAATTGTTACGAGGACCGATAGACCAATTTACACCAGGGCGTACAGGTATCCGAAAGTCCACGAACATGAAATCGAGCGACAAATTAGAGATATGTTGAGGCAGGGTATATTAGCGGAAAGTTCTTCTCCATATAACAGCCCACTTTGGATCGTCCCTAAAAAGGAAGATAATTCCGGGACTAAAAAGTGGCGCATTGTTATAGACTATAGAAATCTCAATGATAACACCATCACTGATAAGTACCCAATTCCCAATATAGAATCTATATTGGACAAATTGGGTAGAGCTCAGTATTTCTCAACAATAGATTTAGCCAAAGGCTTTCACCAAATTATGGTAGAACCCAAGCACAGACAGAAAACAGCATTTTCAACTCCGTTGGGCCATTACGAATATGTCAGGATGCCGTTCGGACTTAAAAATGCACCTGCCACGTTCCAAAGGCTCATGAATGCGGTGTTGAGGGACTATATCAATAGAATATGTGTGGTGTACATGGACGACATCCTCGTTTTCGGTACATCGTTACAAGAACATATAGATAGCTTGGATAAGATTTTTGCGGTTCTTGAGAAAGCAAACCTTAAGATACAGGCTGATAAATGTAATTTCCTGGCAAAGGAAACCAGTTACTTAGGGCATGTATTGACTCCAGAAGGTATAAAGCCAAATATGAGCAAAATTAACGCTATTCGGAATTTGAAGTTACCTTCAAATCAGAAACAAATTAAATCGTTCTTAGGAGCCACTGGTTACTACCGAAAGTTCATAAAGGACTACGCAAAAGTGGCGTATCCAATGGTTTCTTATCTGAAGAAGGAAAGAAAAGTCAATACTAAAGATCCCAACTACATAATGTCATTCGAAAAATTAAAGCAATTGATGAGAATGACTGCAATGACTCAGTAGCAGCGACAATACACTCACAGCAAGAGGATCTGAACGATCACATACCTATATTAGACACTATTGTGAATCGATTCAGAACTCAGATAATATTGACAAATAGCAAAACTAAAGAAGTAGACAATATCCATGGGAACAAAAAGATCTTTGTCGACTCAAATGATTTGAATAGTAATTTGGACTATATACTGAAACGGCATGTGGGGCCAGGGGGTAAAGTAGGAATTTATTCTGACTTGAGTGATCATAATTACAACATTTTGCAAAGTAGAATAATTGAGCTATTTAAAAATGCGATAAGGTAAAATTCGTAAGATGTTCTTATAATGCAAAGGATATGTCTTCCGACGACGAGGCGGCGAGACAAATATCGTTATTTCATGTTGTGGAGTCAGGTCACGCTGGAATTATACCCACTTTCGAGGGATTGAAACATAAAATTTACTATCCCAACTTGAGACTAATGATACAGAAAGTTATAAATAATTGCGAAATTTGTGCAGCAGGGAAGTATGATAGGAGGCCTATTAAAAAGAAATTCGAATATACAGAAACACCTTCCGATATTAACGAGATAGTTCATGTAGATACCTATGTTAACACTAAGCAGAGTTTTATAATGTTTATAGACAAGTTTTCAAAGCACGCTACGAGTTTTCACTCGAATGATAGAAATAGCTTGACTCTGGTCGAGAAATTAAGGCTGTATATATCAATTTTTGGAAAGATGGGGAAACTGGTGTGTGATAATGAGTTTAACAATATTAATGTGAAACAGTTTTGTAAAACTGAAGGAATAGAAATTAATTTTTCAAAGCCCAATAGCCATACTGGCAACTCGGACGTTGAAAGACTTAACAACACAGTGACAGAAAAAATTAGAACTCTTAACATAGCAAATCGGCTACCAATCAAAGAACAAATGTCAAAGGCAATAGAGTTGTATAACAGCTCCTACCATTCAACAATAAAGGATACACCTTTTAAAGTACACAATGGTAGCATCCAAAGATCTTTATTGAGGGATCGGTTAATGGAGGCAAAGCTATTAAAAATTAATAAAGTTAATGAAACAAGAGAAAGATACGAAGAAAATAGGTCAGTGGGATTTATAAAAAATTATGCAAACGTCAGACACAAGGAGCAACCCAAATTTCGAAAGCACAAATTAGAAAATGTTCACGAATCCAACATTAAACGTTCTTTTAAATTTGCAAACCCTGGTACTGCTAATGTTAATCTTTAGTGCTGAAGGATTCTTGCAGATCAACTAATTATTCAGTCAATAGAACAAGATAAAATCAGCAAGTCAGAAAATTAATAACGAAATCGTAAAGGATATTTGTACCTAGATAAATTGTCTACGTCGAAATTTTTAGAGGACAGAATAGAAAAAAAATCAGGACGTTATTTATGCTAGTATATTTATAAAAACAGATTTTGAGAATTTTAATATTGATTTATATATAAAAAAAAAATTATAAAAATTAAAGTCATGACTATGTAAAATGAAAATTTATAGAAGTAAACAATCTTATTTAATACTATGATGAAAATGTTATACTTAAACATAAAAAAAACAGTCATTGTTTAATTAAAAATAATTGTAAAACTTTAATGTTAAAACTAACATAATAAAGATAGACGAAGAAACTATCCAATTGAATAATGCTGGAAAAACAAACTTATTTTGGTATTATTAACTATATTACTAATCAGACTTTTAAAAGCACAAAAAGCATACTCTATGAAAAGTCCTTTTTTCACCAATGCAAATTATTAACATAACCAAACCCCATCCCTGAATTTAACGATTTTATTTTAGAACACAGAAATAATATTAATGAAATTAAAGAATTAAAAGTTCAGAAATGTGTAAATAAAGTACAACTTTTATTATTTTGGTGATAATCATTATATTAGTTATTTTGAAAATTAAAAACCGTAGAATTGTTAATAAAATAAAAATTATATAAGTCAAAAATAAAAGACATTGAATTAGAAGAAATGAAAACAAACATTATACTTATATATACCTCAATAATAATGAAATCCAGGAGAATTTCATACAAGGGATGGAGGAGTTACATACGTATAACACTAATATATAATAACGGCTGGTAAAGTGTAGGGAAACATACATAGTTTAAATTGAAGCAAAGAATGTAAGTAGTGATCGACATATATAAGTAAACATATTATTTTGGTTACAGTTATATTTTATGATCCCCACGCTTTACCAGACAGCAACGCAAATAACAAAAACCTTTTTCGTTGCTTAACTTAAGTAAGTTTAAAAATTAAAAGTTAGTCTTAAGATTTCATCAAAAGAATGAAGACACAATAAATATTAATAATTTGATATTAATTGTGTTTCATTTAACTCGCGCAAGTTAAATGCACAAAACCAAACACTAACACTTACATTAAGAATGACACTATATCCATATATAATTACTAAGAAAAATGTAATATTAAACTCATTTCCGATTTGTTTGAAGAAATTATAATTAAATTCATAAATCAAAAATATTTTTGGTCGCAATTCCAAGAATGGCAACCATCCCTATTTAATATAAAAGAATTAACTTCATTAGTAAATTAAAGCACTAAAAATATAGCAAAGTATATTTTTCGGTCGCAATTCTGAGAATTGCAAGCACCCAATTTAACTAACTTTTCACTAATTTGCAATAAATATTGTCAAAACGCATTTATTGCATTTCCATTCCAAAACGAAAATGTAATATTAACATTCCGTAGAATCATTAACAAATAAAACAATAATTTTAATTTATAAGAAGAACTTGTAACTAGCATAAGTCAGTCTTGTTCCTTCCTTTCGGTCAAGAAGTTGTCAAGTGTAAAATAAAATAAACAAATATTAATAAAATAAAAACAAATTTAGGTTTTTTTAATAATAACCAAAACGCGGGAACATAAGTCGCAAGGAAAAGCTACATCTAATCGGCTATGGGATGAGTTAGCGATACGTGTTAATTCCGTCGGGCCACCAGTTAAAGATATGATGCTATGGAAAAAGGTAAATAAATACAACATATATTTAATATCATAAAAAATTCTTATTGAAGCTTGTGTGTTTAAGGCCTACGATGACCAGAAGTATCAGGCAAAGAAGAAACTTTCTTTCAACAAATTTTCTAAAAAGCAGACTGCTGGCGGTCCTTATGAGGAAAAGTTTCTGACGCTTAACGAAGAACTTTTAATTGAAGCAGCTGGTCTTGAAGCTAC
The DNA here is from genome assembly GCA_963681545.1 of Germaria angustata. NCBI lineage: Eukaryota > Metazoa > Arthropoda > Insecta > Diptera > Tachinidae > Germaria > Germaria angustata. The sequence continues at coordinate 34,269,377 of OY813002.1, forward strand.
CGTTGAAGGCAACCAATCTGTGCCGATATTTGGCAGCAACGAAACTTCAAGTACTGAGAAGGAGCCTGAGCTTCTTAGAGACATCAATTTAGATAGCGATGAGGCCAGTTGTAGTAAAAGTCTCATAGAAAAGAGTTTTGAAAAATCGTAAACGCCAAGAAATCGGCGGAGCCACGATGAAAAATTATTGTTGCTGGAAAAAAAAACATTAAAGCTGTAACAGATTTTCAAACTAATATATATATACATGCCAAGGTGGATCGGTTGCTGAAAATTCAAGAACCTCTGCTTCAAATGAAAGAAGAAAAGCACAATAACTATATGGCGATATCAAAACTAGAACTACAAATAAAAAATTTGCAACTTGAAAATTTGCACAACAATTTGCAAAAATCTAAATAATATTGCAGAAACTACATACATGTGTACATAAGTATAAGTTAGCGACGCTAAGTGAATACCCACAATATTCTTCCAAAATATTTTAATACCCTTATTATTTTACTGCATTCCTTACTTACCGTATTTTGCTTGCATTGTCAATAATATTTGTTCCAATTGGTTAATACTTTAAAAAAATTATCATAAATGTGCAGATATTAGGTCAGCACTTTTGATTAGGTTACTTATTTTATTTTTAAAAAGATGTGTTCTATTGGTCAATACCTAAAAAATTCTGTTGAAGGTGCAAACGCTAAGTCAGTACTTTAATTAAGTTGAAAGTTGAAGAAATTAATGAAAAATAAGGCATTCTTAATCGTATCATAAACTGAACAGGTTGTTTAATTATTTTATATAAATACATATGTATGTGGTATGTTTACTTAGTTCTTTGAATCACCTTTTTAATTGATATACATACATACGTACATATGTACATATATAACGTTAAATTTTTTCCGACTGAATCGCAACAAATTTGAATGAAATATATCTTTTTATTTTAAAATGTAACGTAAAATATGCGTTTATCTACATATGTATGTATGTATGTAAATTACATAAATAAAAAACCATGTAATATTTATTGTTTTAATTTGTATTTAAAAGTGAATATTTTATTTTATCCCGAATTACGGATCCAATTCTAGTGATTTGACTTTCTTCTGCAACATGTATATCATCAACACTATTGGAAATGTTTTGGGGGATATAATGAATATTAAATTTGATACAAATGTTGTGCAAGGCAGCGCATACGGTTGCAAACCGAGCAATTTTAGTAGGGTAATACCTTCCTCTTTTATCGTAACTTAATATTCTCCATCATCCTTTAAAAATTTCTATAGCCCTCTCAATGATACATCTTGCTTTGGAGTGAATTTAATTGAAGAGGGCTTCGGTGGACGCGTCGCGAGCGTTTCTGTATGGAGTAATACACCACGGTTCAATAGGATACCTACTCGAAGATGCGAGGGGCAACCAGTAATGTAGAAATACGGCTGACATTCGACATACGCAAGCTGAAATAAAATTAACGCCAGAAGTCGTCACAGAAAAAGCAGAAGTCAACTGCACACACAACTCCAACAGTACTTACTCATAAGGCGACGGGATCGAACATAACAATCCACCGCCACTGCCGCCACTTAAGGTCAACTACAACTTTAAATCACCACTTGTACTGAGAAGATCCACTAGAGTCAAAATGAAACCTTAAAGGCTGAACCCGTTGGCTTCCTTGAAAGAAGAAGGATGTGAACGTGGCTACTACCGTTCTACATCATACCGTGGTTTCTATCATTTTCCTCTTTTTTACACACTTGTACGGTTATATTTACTATTTATAATTTAAGAATCTGCTATTAAATGAACTTTGAATTAATAAATAAAACAATTGTTTTATTTATTTTATGAAATTCATGCAGCCCTTTTAAATAACATCTTAATCAATGAAAAGGATCAAAGGGTAATTAACTCAGAAAAAGAATTGTGTTCAGAAATCTGTCTAAATGCGTTTCTAGCAGGACTTAAAACCCACTGGGTCCTACTGTGCGAGCAATGCGCCCAGACACCTTACCTACGGCACTTGCTTACTGTAAAAAGAACAAAATACAAATCTTCAGTAACACAAGTTCACAAACCATACCAACCTTGGTTGGACAAATAATAATCTCAACACACCTTGAGATTTTCGGAGGATTTTACAATGCAACAAATTGGCAGAGCAATATGGAAGTCATTAATAAATCAAACCATGATCAAATGTTGCACCTCGACCAACCTTTAAAAGCAGAACTTTATAATCCTGCAAATTATGTAGAGCTCTATTGCATTAATCCAGAGTATTAAGGAAATGACAATGAAAAGGATATTAAACTGTCACTAAGGACAGATCATCTAAATAAAGAAGAAAAGAAACTTCTTTTTAAACTTTGTTGTCAATCTAACTCAGTTCTTTTACAAAGAAAATCAAAATCTTATTGTTACTCTTACATCCATAAAGAGGAAGTAAGGAAACAAAGAAAAGTTAGTCTTAGAGTAACCATTGAAGATAAAAGAAATACATTATTTAACATAAAAGAAAAATAATTTTTTAACTGGCGACGAGGATGGGATATGTTGTGATAAGACATATCCATTGATATCGGTACACTAAAATTAAAACTGTTATATAAGTTTAAATTTATTTACTGAAATTCAGGAAAAAAAATTAATTAACAAAAGTGGGAAGAAATTGTAATAAAGCTTAATGAAAAATTTGAAGTGAAACGAAGTTTTTTTAATCTTAGAAGCGATGCGCTAATTGTAGAAGCTAAGAATATTGAAAAGTTACAGTTTAATACAGAAAAATTTTAAGTTTAATGAATACAAAGTATAGTTTAGAACCGGACACTTCATATAGTGATGTAAACCTTCATTTGCACATACAAACATATCACACACACATACAAACATGTTTCATACACATACTTAGAGACTAGATATGTATTATTGTAAGAGCTTTGTAGTTATAAGAGAGAATAGGAGTAAGTTATCGATAATTAGGTTTAGTGTGATTTAAATAAAATAAAGAAGATCTGTTTTGTTTGATACTCAGCGAAGAAAGCATTGTTTCATTAAAGAACATTATTATATACCCCCGAAAACAGCGAGAAATTGATTTTTGATATTTATGTTAACTACTTGCCTATTAGTATAAAAACAGTCTTAATTAAAAATAATATTAAATCCATAAACACTTCATACATTTTTTGTCTAGAAATTAATTTATTAAAATATATTAAATTAGTTAATCATAGTTTTCCAAACAATAACTTCCGAAATAAAAATAATTTTTCACATAATTTAAACTATAATAATAATTTTCAACAATTTTCAAATTCTAATTTAAAAGAGATTTTTACAGTGATAATATTCGAAATCCTAACAATCAAAATAGAATAAGTCATAATTGAATAGTAACAGAAATCATGGAAATTATCAAAATCAATTTTCAATCAATAGCCATGGGCAACAACAAAATTATAATTATAACTCCGGAAATTTTAGACAGAGTCAACAAAATCAACACAGAAATTTTAATAATAATGAAGAACCAATGGAAATTGATGCTATTGCTTCTACTGCAAATTTTCATTTACAGCCTCGGAGTCACCATTACCAATAACAACATTAACAATAAATAATACGAAAGCAAGATGTTTGTTTGACAGTGGATCTGCCTGGTAACACAAGTTTACAAATTCCGGTCAACTTTTGGATCAGAGAAGATGAGAACAAATCTTGACGTTATTTGAGGTGCTGAATTCAAATCCGATTTTGGTTTTTCAAAATTAGTTCTAGTTTGTGAGTTCGCGCATGTTGGCAGCACTGCGCTATCATAATGATATTCAGCTCTTGGCGTCGCGAGAAACATTATATAATTTTTATTTTTAAAGTTTTTTTAATCCAAAACGTGTGAAGTACAAGTGGTCACGTGGTAAAAAAGTATGTTTTTCATTTTCATTGCCAATGTTATGGAGAGAGCCGAAAAATCATGTATATGACTGTTACTTTTGCTTAATGAATGTCATCGGTCTAAATGCAAAAAAAAACTAGCAAAATATAAATATCCTGAAGTATCATCAGTATCTAAGCCAGTTCCCCGTACGAGCAATGATCCTTTGCCAATTTGTGCAGGTACGAGTACAAATTCCATGGAAACCGCAAATCCCCGGATTTCAAGCAGATAATCGACAGTTTTTTGCAAAATTATTGCAAGATTGGAGCTCGAATGTCTCTCAAAATACATTTCCTGCATTCCCATCTCGAATTTTTTCCTGAAAACTTGGGTGATACAAGCGACAAGCAAGGAGAGCGACTACACCAAGATTTGACGAAAATCGAAGGATTTTGGGACGAGGGCATGATGAGCGACTACTGTTGGACTTTAATTCGTGAAACAGATCCCAAACAGTACAAGCGACTCAGTTCGACTGCTTTTCATTTCTAATTTAACACTTTCTAATGAATAAAATGGAGATTAATTATCAAAAATTTTAAAAATGTGTTTATTTAATATCTCGAAAACTAGAACCACTATCAAAAAACGGAGTACAGATTCGGATTCAGCGCCCCAAATAACCATAGACACAGCTTTTGGTTGATTAGATCCAAAACCGTGTATACTTGTGTAATTATTGTTTTTTTTTTTTTAAATTGGAAAAAAGCAAAAATCAATAAAACCAATTTTATTAAAAACCTTAGTAGGCGATAATATAATAACAGAGGGAGTGATAGTTAATGTGCCAAAGAAATTTAATGAAAATAAAAATACCATGTCTGTTAAACTAACTAATTTCATTGATAAAAATTTTGATTGCAAAATAGGAATAAATATTCTACGCCCTATTGGAGCTCTGATAGATTTTTTAAATAATACAGTAACAGTAAATAAGAAATAAATTACTTAAAAAATTTCGAATTTAATAAATTTAAGGATTTAATATCAACAGATTTAAACGGAGAGGAAACTAAATTATTTGAAAAGGAAAACGAGCGTAACGAAAGATAAAAATCGAACGAGGTGCTAACAGCGAAGTCAGAAGTTAAAAAAAGAGTGGGAAAATTTGTGGATAAAGAAAGAGAAGAAATATCGGTAAAAAATGGAGTTTGCGATTTGTGAAGATGACTTCACTGCGCAGCAATTACGTGTTTGGTAATGCCTGTGTAAGCGACACGAAGGCAGTGTTGGCAGCGCGGTTAAATAGCCTCACACCAAAGGACAGAGGCGAGTGTCCACCGGAAGAAGACAATGCCGAAGAGAACAACAACGAAGCAGACTGCGACGAAAGACAAGACAACGAAACAAGTAATAAGGTAGATGATAGAGAGTATGAAGACATAGAGAAAGAGTTAGAGTTAGTCAAAAGAGATAGAGAGTTGCTACTGAGAGAAAATGAACTGTTAAAAAAATGCGATGAACAAACAAAATGTAACTGTGGCAGTGAACAGAGAACATGTTGTAAAATCTAGTAATGTAACAGATATTTGTTTGCAAAATAGTATAACGTCATTAAACATGTTGAAAGACTTTATAAGTGAATTCGATGGCATTTTTTACAATTTTTGAGGGTGCTGTTGGCTGAAGTAGTTAGCGCGTTGACTACAAAGCAATTTATGACCGACAAACCGGGTTCGTATCCTGTTCAAGACAAGTCATAAAAAAAATTAACATCATAAGTTTTTCTGATCTACTTAGTGTGGAGTTGTGTTAATTATTGTTGGACTGTTTAAGTGATGAAGGCATAACACTGGTCACTTTAACAGTAACAGCAGTTTCATACTCTGCTAATGTTTACTGTATAACCGCGCCCTCCTTCGTCGGTATTGTTAGCAAGAACCGTCGGCGAAGTAAAATAATAAAAAAATGCGTCTACTTAACATCAGAGACGCTACAACTCTGCTATAAAAAAAAGTATAATAATTTATTATTAGGTCTATAACATTGAGCAGGGATATGACAATTTTCTAGGCGGAACTTTACGCGTTACTGGAAACTGTGGGGATCCTATCCGAGAGAGGACACAGGGGAAAACGGGGTAAGATATTCTCGGACAGCCAATCGGTTCTTAAGGCCCTGAGAGGCTGTACGTACATATCCATATTATTACTGGAATGTCACAACAGGCTCAATGATCTGGCGACTCACAATCAGATTACTCTGATATGGGTACGAGGGCATCAGGGGCATGCCGGGAAAGAGATGGCGGACATCTGTGCGAGAAGAGGGGCTGAGGGGAACTTCATTGGACCTACCCCTTCTTTTGGGTTCAACAAATCTCCTTAAGACGGAGATTTCGAAATGGACATCGTCCTGGATTGCACAACATTGGAATGACATCAATGGATTACGTCACTCCAAGAAATTCCTACGCTTTGACGCTGGGAGAGCGGATCTGGCTCTAAGACTGGATAGGAAAAGCCTACGGACGCTGGTAGGGGCGCTCACAAGCCATTACACCTGCAAAGCCCACCTATACAGAATGGGCTTATCTGACACGGACATCTGCAGATTTTGCGGTGAAGATGAGGAGTCGATGGAACACTTGATGGCAAATTGTGGGGCATTGTGCCACAGAAGACACAGGACTCTACAAGCATATACGCTGAGTAAAGAGGATCTGCTAATGCTCCCACTTAAGGAGCTGGTCCTATTTGCGAACGTATTAGACTGCTAGAGACTGGGGAAGCACAATAGATCAACAATGGTGGCAGTGTAAAGGGCCATCCTGGGCCCTGGAATTATTTAAAAGGCTAGTTGAAAATAATTTAAAGTTGAGGCTGGACAAATGTGAATTGTTACAGAGTGAGGTGAAATATTTAGGATAAATTACAGATTAAGGTATAACAGCAGGTGAAGAAGAAACGATAAAAAATTTTTCCATACCTGACTAAACAAGTGAAGTACAAAGTTTCTTAGGGCTATGCTCATATTTTGGGAGATTTGTGAAAGATTTTTTCCATAATACCGAAACCGTTGTACGACTTAACTAAAAAGGATAAAAAGTTCAGTTTCGGACCAGACGCACTTAGATCTTTTGAAACTCTAAAGGGAAAACTAGTTGAATCACCGATACTCGTAATCTACACTCCAATTGATTACACGGAGTTACAAACTAGTTGAATCACCGATACTCGTAATCTACACTCCAATTGATTACACGGAGTTACATTGTGGTGCGAGCGCAATAGGTTTCGGCGCCATTCTCTTACATAGAAAATACGATGGGAAAATGCACCCAAAATTTACTTTTCTAAGAGAACAACAGAAGCCGAGTCAAAGTACCACAGTTTCGAGTTAGAGACATTGGCCATAGTATATACTTATATGGAACGGCAGTTCCTAAACAAATAAAGAGAGTTATTTTCTCAACGAAAATCTTTGCAGTCCAAAATGGAAGCGTGATGTTGACGTATCTTTAAGAGCTATGGGAAATGAGTTTAAAGTAAATAAACTTTGTAAATTCCCCATATTTAAGGAATTCAATTCAAACTATAATTGTGAATTTTTGGAGTTCAATTTTAGTGATAGATTCGATGGCTTGATGGGAAACAATATTTTGACAGACCATTGATTCCGTTGTGGATTACGGAAATAGGTATATAAAAACAAAAGAAGCATGTATCCCTATTTACCTTAATGAAAGCGAAGAAATTTACAAAAACCTATGCGACAATAAAAATGTTGTTGCAATCCTTAATAACGAAGTAGAGTTTAAAGATACAATTCCCATATCTGATTTAAACTTATCACATTTAAATACACTGGATAGAAACAAATTGTTGTTAATACTTAAGATACACAATAAAACGTTTTACAGAGAAAATGACAACCTAACCTTTACAAGTAAAATAAAATATAGAATCAATACAAAGCATGAAATTCCGGTGTACTCAAAATTATACAGATACCCGGAAATACACAAAGATGAAATAAATAGACAGATCGAGGAAATGTTACAACAAGGAATTATAAGAGAATCTTCCAGCCCTTATAACGGTCCTATTTGGATTGTGCCAAAAAAAAAACTAATACGCCAAATGCTCAAAGATGGCGTCTCGTAATTGATTACAGGAAATTAAACAGTGTAACCATTGAAGACAGATTCCCAATTCCAAATATCGACGATATATTTGATAAGCTATTTTACAACTCTCGACCTAACCCAGGGTTTGCACCAGATGGATGAAAAGGACATTTACAAAACAGCTTTTTCAACCGCGAGAGGGCATTACGAATTCCTGCGTATGCCTTTCGGCTTGAAGAACGCACCCTCAACCTTCCAAAGACTGATGAATGAAATCCTTAAGGAATATATCGGCAAAATCTGTTTGGTATACCTGGACGATATTTTAATATTCTCTACAAGTATAGAGGAGCATTTAGAGTCTCTAACTAAGGTATTGAGTTGCTCACAAAAGGCAAATCTGAAGATCCAATTAAGCAAATGCAATTTTTTGAAACAGGAAACAGAGTTCTTAGGGCTTTTGGTCACGTGTGACGGTATAAAACCAAATCAAAAAAAAAAAAAAAAATATATATATATATATATATATATATATATATATATATATATATATATATATATATATATATATATATATATATATATATATATATATATATATAAGCTATAGACAAAATACCCCTGCCAAAGAATCAAAAAGAAATTAAATATTTTTTAGGAATAACCGGTTACTACAGAAGATTAGAAGATTTATAAAGGATTACTTGAAAGTAGCATCCTCTCTAGTGAAGTATTTGAAAAAAGGATTGCAAAGACGCATTCGAGAAATTAAAAACTCTTATTAAGTCGGATCCTATTTTGGTGCACCCTGAATTTTCAAAAGAATTTACATTGGTAACAGATGCTAGCGATTTCGCTTTGGGGGCGGCGTTGATGCAGAACGATAGAATTATATGTTATGCTAGTCGATCCCTCAATGACCACGAAAAAAATTATAGCAGCATAGAGAAAGAACTCTTGGCTATAGTTTGGGCAACCAAATATTTTCGGCCTTATTTGTTCGGTAGACATTTTACGGTAAAAACAGACCATAGACCGATAGTATGGCTTAGTAATTTAAAAGAACTCAACGCAAAATTGCAGCGTTGGAAAATAATGCTTAACGAATTTGATTTTTACATTAGTTACATATAGGGTAAAGAAAACGTGGTGGCCGATGGTCTCAGTTGCTCTCAGAATCGTTGCGAATGATGAAATAACATTGAATTTGAAGGAACTGTTCGAAGACGACATGAATACGGTACACAGTGCAGAGACTGATAACGTCGATTTCATAAAAATCACTGAGAATCCTCTGAATATATTCAAGAATCAACTTATCTTGAAAAAAAGCGGAAAGGAAAACATAAAGCAGGAAAATTATGTATAGAGGAAAATTAAGGGAAACATGGACCGTAACATCAGAAGAAAACCTTCTGGAGACGATGAAGGAAAGACTCCCACAAAAAGCATTGTTGGTAGTGTTTTATACCGACAACGATCTCTTTTTAAAATTTCAAGACATGTACATAAAGTACTTTAAAGAAACAAAAATTTAAAAATCCAGAGAACAAACACCCTATTGGAAGACATAACCGATGAAGGTAAAATCCTCCAAATAATTTAGACATTACATTTTGAAAACAACCATAGAGGAATAAATGGAATTTTCGCGGAAGTAAAGAGAAAATTCTACTATCCAAATTTACAAAAAGTTATACAAAAGTATGTTAACAATTGCGAAATGTGCAATAAGGCAAAATATGATAGAAATCCCATTAGACACTCGCTGAACGTAATGGAGACGCCTGATAGACACAACGCAATAATCCATATCGATATTTAGTATCCACAAAGAGGGGCGATGTTTCTAACTGGGATCGATAAATTTACAAAATAAGTATGTAACGTATCCAATATTTGGGTAAACCGGAAACAATAATTACAGACAACGAACTGGATGTTGTGGCGGTTAAAAAATTCTTAAAGGATTACGGTATTATGTTCCGCTTTACAACGACATACATTAAAACAGGCAATGCAGATATCGAAAGACTGCATTTGACCTTGAATGAATATATTCGATTATTTAATGCGGACGAAAACAATAGAGACGACTTGCGGGAAAAGGTTTCGAAGGCAATAATCGCCTATAACAATACCATTCATTCAGTAACCAAAATCAAACCTATAGATTTTATTAATAACATTATATCGAACGATAGCCTAAAAAATATTTTAGAAAGACTTAGGAAGGAAAAAGCCGGAAGAATAAACACAATCAACAAAAAGAAAGGAAACATTGATAGTTCAGATTTCGAAAATGAATTCATAAAAAATTACAGAGTTAGCAAGAATCAACCTAGGTATAAGAAATTGGAAAACTATAGGAGAGAGGGTAACTATTTGCTTTCTAGGGACAATAAATTTGGAAAAGTCTACAAAACCCAAGTAAAACGCAAATATATATTTCCGAAAAACAACAATGAAAATCATGATAATGATGCTACTAACAATGGCCCAATCACTTCTGAGGGTCGAAAGGGCAGAGGACAATTCGGGTTACGCGATGCTACAGGTGAAAAAAATAGAAATTCCTAATGCAACAAATACGGTCTTACATATTATACACCCTACCGAATACTTAAATATAATTGAACAATTGGTCAAAAATATAGAGGAAATAGATATTGACAGCAGGGAAATTTTAAGAAAAGAAATCAGTATTATAAAAGCAAAAATAAAAACCTTGATACCTTTTGAATTTAGCAGAAAGAAGAGGATTAATTAACGGAATAGGAAGCGTTTTTAAATGGATGTTCGGACTGATGGATGAGGATGATAGAGAAGAAATTATAGAACACCTAAAATACGCTGAAATTAACGGTCACAATGCCATAAATGCAGTAAATAAACAGATCACAATTAATACACACTTCAACTACTCCATTGAAAATATACGAAGAGCTATAGAAACAGACAGAATTAAAATAAATGGTACTTTTGCAGAGATAAAAAAACGAAACAAGGAAATAGTTAGAAAACTTCTTTACATTGATCAAATGCTTAAATTAAAAAACTTTTAAAGCAAAATAACGCAAATCCAAGAGAATTGCGAACCTCGTACGTTCGTCTTATACTATTTTATTTGTAATTTGAATATTGTATGCAGATGTTCATGCTCAGAACATACATGCAAACTGTAATTTGCTGAATGTTGTTTTGACCGTGTGACTCTGCATCGTAAGCAAAATATTTTAGGTTTAGGTGAAGTATTAGTGTTCAATTTAAAACATAACATTTGTATTGTAAAAATTAAAAAGATCAGGTAATAAAGAGACATGAATAAGAACAGACGCGTTTAGTTTTATTATCCAACTTAATTAAATGCGCTACAAAGGTTCGAATATCTTTGCAAGGCAGACAATTTAAAATCATTACAGAATGTAATTGCTTAATAATGACGTTGAGTAAAGAAGAGTTAAACCCAAGAATAGTGAGGTGGGCATTAGAACTTCAGAACTACGACTTTGCTTTAGAGCACCGGTCGGGGAGACGTAGACGCTCTTAGCAGAAGCACCAATATTTTGATCCTAGAAACAAATACGTTCGAAGAAAATCTGCTTATTTGTCAACATAGAGGCCGAAAGATAGAAAATCTTAAGAGAGCGTTAAAAAAGTCAGAACACAAATTATATGAGTTGGGAAGTGTAGTTCTATATAGGAAAGTAGGAAGCGCGGTGATACTATTGTATGCACCAGAAGAAATGGAGGAACAGATAACAAACAAATATCATGACGAAATGAGCCACACTGGGGTAGACAAAACGACAGAAATCAATCAGAAAACATACTGGTTTCCAGAGATGAAAACGAAAGTTTCAAGGCATATTCAAAACTACATGAAATGCATTGCATTCTCCAGTAAGTCTGGTCGAGGGGAGGGTTTTCTGCATAGCATTCCTATCGAAGTGGTTCACATTGACCATTATGGGCCCATCAAAAATTTTAAAGTGAGTGATATCTGACAGAGGTACACATCCAGTGAATTCGAGAAATTCTTAGAAGTTAATAACATACAGCATATCAAGATAGCCACAGGTTCTCCCCAAGCAAACGGATAAGTCGAACGAGTGAACAGCAGCCTCGGCCCAATGATAGCTAAACTGACTGAGCCAAGTAAGGATTATACTGGGACAATATTTTGGGAGACGTGGAGTATGGATTAAATAATACTATTCTTAGTACAATTAGTCAATATTCAAGTAAAATATTATTTGGTGTTAGACAGAGAGGGAAAGTAATAGACGAGTTAAAAGAAAACTTAGTAGAAGACGAGTAAGGCATGCAGAAGAGAGACTTATGACAAATAAGACAGTATGCAAAGCAATAAAGCAACAAAACGACAGAAATTCTCAAAAGGATAAAAAATGATAAAAAATTTTGACTCATAAACTGGCCTAAAAAATACATCTTTAAGTTCAAGGGACCGTACAGAGTTTCGAAAGTCTTAAAAAATTATAGATATGTTTTAGAGGGAGTTCCCGTACATGGGAGTATGGTCGATAGAGCATGTAAATGCTGAAATACTAGCTACTAAAACTGCAAAGGAACCCGAACCTTCAACTAAAACGGCACATCTACTAAGAGGTGATGACAGCAAAGGAAATTATACACTGGTCAAAGAGTGGTAGTTCCAAAAAGTTTTCAAGCGAAAAATTCTACAGGAATCACATCATACACATCCAGGTATTATGAGGATAAAACAACTCGCCAGACGATACTCCGTTTGGAAGGGAATCGACAAAGATATTGAAAGTATGGTAAGATCATGTACAACAAATCTTTTGACATATGTTTTTGCAACCTATGGGTACCCATCAATAATGGAACCGGACAATGCTTCCATCTTTACTAGCGAACAGTTTCAATCATTTTGTAAGCAAAATGGTATTTTCCAAAAATTTATTTCGACGGTACATCCTTATTCAAATCTGTTAGCTGAGCGAAATGTGCAAACAAAACGAAAACTGAAAACCATAGCCTCTGAAAGAGGTTCTTTTACAAACAAAAGAAAATTAGATACTACAAAGATATCGAGCAACGCCACTTAGCTGAACTGCGCTGGACTTTACTTTAGCTGATATGCGAAAAAAGTTGGAAAACTTCTTTACTTAGTGAGATTAGGTGACGGCTACATGCTAAAACATCATATAGGTGAACCTATGGTTAAAAAAGTTCAAAAAAAGAAAGTTCAGTTCGGTTCACAATCAACATGCTGGCAAAACCAAGATTTAATAACGCCGGCTAATATAAGTATATTACGACTAAGAAGTCATAGCTATATTCACTCCGATTAAGAGATTTAACCAATAAAGTATTTAAGTGAAATGAACTATTTTTTATCAATCGGTCTCAAATACAACAAGTGGCGACGAGGATAATTTGGAAACGAAACAATGGCAACGGAACCATTAGAAAATGTGGTGAGTGAATTATTAGTACACCAACAGGATGCTATAGACAAAGAGCAAAGGTTGATAGAAATGCTTGTTAACATTACAAAAATAATTCAACCATGTATGCACCAAATTCGTCCGCATCTGTCGTAAATACTACCACTACCCCTGAGGCACTGATGGACATTACATCTAAATATATACGTGAATTCGTATATGAGCCAGAGGAAGGAAATATTTCTTCAACATGGTATGACAGGTACGAAGACATTTTTATTACAGAGGCAAGTGATATCGGCGACGCCTCAAAAGTGAGGTTATTGCTTAGAAAGGTAAGCATGGAGGTGTTTTACAAATACAAAGATTACATTCTCCCAAAAAAGCCTCGGGACGTGAAATTTTCGGAAATGCTACAAATGCTAAAAAAATTGTATGGAAGAAAAGAAATTTTGTTCAGTGTTCGTGTAAAATGTATGCAGAATGTTCGATGTGAGAGATACGATGTTGTATGTTATGCCGCCATTGTAAATCGGGCATTGTGAAAATTTTCATTGAATAAATGCAGTGCTGACAACTTCAAATGATTCATTTTTATAAATGGATTAAAACGGGATAAAGACCAAGAAATAAAAGCGATACCTTTGACATTGCTTGAAGGTGAAAAAGAGGCAGCGCCGATTACTTGTCGTGTGTTTGACAAGTCGTAGTTACCATACCTTCTGTATGTAACACGAGCTTCACACTTTGTTGTAGCAACATTGTCCGCATACACTGCGAATATGCTGAATGGCTCATTTACACTGTAAATGTGCTGACTAGTTCATTCCCATCCTAATGTTTATTTAATAAGTATCGTATTTATAAGTATTCAATTTTATTATTATTAGTGTACTTTTAGGTCTTTAGAATACAAGATTTAATTGTATAGTCCAGAATAAAGAGCACTTGCGACGTGAACAGTCGCACGTCGCGCAACCACAAATCATCCCGCTTTCCATCATTACTTGGCGATCCTCCGTGGCAACCTGCCACATTTAATGGCGATCCTGCCATCATGGAATCAGAAGATTCCAGGAAGCAAATATCCTGTTATTAAACGATGAAGTACGAGATTCACCAAAACAAAATATCATTTATGAACAAACAAAAAAAAAATAAATAAAAAGATGCACAGTCAAGAGAGTACACAAAGTCAGCTATCGAAAATAAATTAAATGATTTATAATAGAAGTAAGTGCTGAAATATATATATATATATATATATATATATATATATATATATATATATATATATATATATATATATATATTCCTAATTCAAACAATAAAAACTACATAAGACATTCTTAAATATATATATGTATATATAAAAAAAAATATGATACAAAATTCATAAAAAAAGGACATAATATGAAGTTATCCCTTGATGAAAATAATAAATGCATTATTTAAATAAAACAACCAACTTTATGAGCAGTTCATTGATAATGGATTTAATACTAATGGCCATAAGTTGCAAATTCTGTAGCCAAACAAAACACTCACTCACTTTAATGGCAGCAATTATAGAATTCGTATTTATCATCACGTAAATAATGTTGTAAGCTTGCCGTGATTCCTAATTATACGAACATAGTGTCATCTTTCACACTACATGGAGAGTTTAGTATTCCGCAAAATGGTTAAAATAAAAAGGTGTCCTCTAGCAGCAGCAGCAATAACAACAAAAATCATCCCACTACACTTTTAAAGGGTAATATATAAATTTATAGTAATAATTGCACAATATTCATATATAAATATGTATAATTACTACTAGCAAAAACAAAAAAAAATTAATTAACCCATTACCGCCCAAAAAGAAACTTTTTTTATTATTATTGTTTGCTTTAATATAGATAAAATAAAAGGAATTCATTAAAAAAAATTAACGGCCTGTTTGCCGATGTCGAAAGAAAACTCATGCGAAAGAAAGCTAGTCACTCACATTCGAATCAATTTGAGTTTGTCTATGTCACTCACTTTCGTTCGCAGCTACTTACGTCAGTCAATTTTTGTATCTTACGTGTTAATAAAGCAAAGTAGTGCCAAGTTATAAGTAAAATTGTTTTACAGCAATTTCCTCTAAAAATACAAAAAATACTACTAAATTGTTTGAAGTCAAATGCAACTCCTTTTGAAATTAATCAGCTGTCGAAATAAAGAAAATGTAACCAAAACAAACTAAAAGTTTACAAAATAAAAAATATACAGGAAACAGGTGGTTGTAGTTCAACCACCTGTTTCCTGTATACTTTTTTGTTGTCTTTTTGGTTCTAGATTTCAAATCAGATTTCAAAATGCTAACAATATGTGTCATTTTTGCAAGTAGTAAATACAAAATAAGTACCTATGTGTGTATGTATGTACATATATGTATATGTATATATAGGCAATAACCCACCCCAAATGTACATACATATGTATGAATGTATGTATGTACTCACAACTAAAAAAGCTATTAGTTAATAAAAATTTTTTTCATAAAATATTTGTTTATTTATATATTTTTTCAAAAAATTATTGTCATTCGAACACAAAATAACTGGTGCCTGATTTTGAAATTTGTGTTCGCAAAGTTGACAACAACTTCGAAATAGACAAACCCATTTTTGTATGAAAACACTTACGTTTTCATTCGAGTTGTCGTTCGAGTCATCGTTCGCATAGAACCAATTTAGGTAAACCCAAACCAGTTTTCTTTCGCTTAGATTGCGAAAGAAAGTTTTCTTTCGACATCGGCAAACAGGCCCTAAAATTCTTTGTTAGTTTTTAAGAAAAATGGGTGTGCCCACATGGGGACAACGGGCGTTTCAGTTATGAAATTTACCAAAACAATTTCGTTCTACACAAAGTGTTTTTGTGCATAATTCGCATCTCCATCGACACTTGGAATGACAAACAACATATCGCAATTGATTTGCTATTCTTTCAGGATTGTGGCCGTTGTTTTTTCGATCAGCATCAACTGCGGTGGAAGAAGTTGGACGTTTTCTAGAAATTCCAGGCGTTAAATATGCCCTAGCAATGTTTCTTCTGAACGATAATTGGTCCATTGGAGTCGTATTTTCAGCTCTGCATAACAAAACATATAACCGCCAAGCGTTACTTACCGCCAAATCTAGAATATATGTCAAGATACACCACCAGCACTTCTTTCCTCTAATCGTATGTGTCCTGCAGGTACTATGGGCATTTTTGCAAGAAGAGATTTAACAACTCGTTCACCAAGAGAATCGAACTCGACGGAACGTGCATTACTTTTCCACAATAAACGTCAAAAACATAGCAGTGCCCATCGGAACTTGTTGCAGTCCAGTTCTTGTAACCAAATCTTACCGATTTACCCATAATAATTGCTTCGCTGGATGCCTACAAAAATATTTAATCATGGACTCATCTATCGATAAATTTTCATGCATAATACCCCACTGACATGAATTTCTCTCAATGAGATTACAAAGAGGCCTTATTTTAAACATTTTGTCATTGGAACTATTATCGGTAAAGCGCAAATTTTTCTTAAGTCTTCTTCATTTCTTTCGTCTTCATCAATTATGACAGAGGTATCAGGTGGCACGACAAAAATATCATGTTCAGCATCAGTGTCATCGTTTTCCATTATTTGCTCAACAGCCTCCTGAAGTCGTAAAAAATCATTTTGTCCTCTAAAGGTATTGCGATGGACCATATTGCATATATTAAAAAATCTGGAAAAAAATATTTTTTATAGTTGCAACGCCCATTGTCCCCAACTGGGGACAGCTTAACAAAATCATACCTTATAATAAAATGTTACACTTTTTCTTTTACTTAACTATTTTAAAATCATTCACACACTCTTCGGAGAATAAACAATTTGTAATTATTTTATTTAAGGCAGATTAACACAAAAAATTAACAACACCAAAATTAACAAAGTAAACCGAATTGGAATGCGCAATTAAAATGACCGAAAATAACACTTGTACTTTATACAGCACCTTGTAAGCTTTGCTACAAATTTTTTAAACCTTTTAAAAGAGATATTCGTTTTAACATTGAGAGACATAACAGTTCCTTTAAGAGTTGTCATCAGTTGAACAAGTGTCCTTATATGGGGACAGTGGGCGGTAATGGGTTAATAAATAACCACTATCAATGTGGTATAACAAAAAAAAAAAAAATAATAATAATAATCACATTAAAGCAAAATTACTAAAAACTAAATCACCCCTGCATACATACGTGTCCCTGCATGGGTATAACAAGACAAAGATTTAACCGTTTCGATCATTAATTTAAGCCATTGCCACTATTCACCCTGCAAAACATGGTGACGGTAGTAATGACAAAAGTACCTTTAAATTTAAGTACT
The DNA here is from genome assembly GCA_963681545.1 of Germaria angustata. Classification (NCBI taxonomy): domain Eukaryota; kingdom Metazoa; phylum Arthropoda; class Insecta; order Diptera; family Tachinidae; genus Germaria; species Germaria angustata. The sequence goes on from OY813002.1 coordinate 34,287,223, forward strand.
AAAACGTCCTAGACATAGACATACTAACAAGTAGCTAACCGCGTAAACTTAATCTAAGTAATATTTTTGTAAACTTTCAATTTGCATATGTAAACGGTCAAGCTACTAACGTACGTAACAGTTCTAAAAGCTTAGCTTAATCCTTTATTCTTGAAAAAAAATTTTTATCAAAATTTATTAGAATGGGCGGTAAGGAATCAAAAATTGAACAACCAAACGCTAATGTCGTAAATGACATTGTGGTCAAAATTGATTTCTCACCAGTTTATTTCATAATAATAATCAGTCTATTAGCCATGCAACTCTTGGTAACCCTTTACCAATGGCACAAAAGATCCTTGAAAAAGACTTACACTAGAGCTGCGTCAATAGCTAACAATCTAGATAGAGTCTAATATAAGGATTATTTTTGTTTGGTTTTCTTTAGATGCGCATGAGCATTATTCGAGGGAAATTTAAATCTTAAAACTTTTCTGATCCAAGTACTTCGAAGAAAAAAATTTTCCATACTCCATTTCTATTAATTCGTTGCCTCTCTGTTCACAAACGGATTTTTTTCCGTCTCTTGTGTATCATCTTGTGCATTATGTGATTAGATTTAATAGATACAATTTCTATGTATCCGGTATATTCCTTCATGCTCCAATACGAAGGATGCATACGTCCTTTACTTTCAAAACTAAACCAAACATTACTTTTCGCTGGGCAAGACTTCTTCCAAATTTATGTCAAGAGAGAATACTTCTATACTCTCTTTTTAACTGTGAACTGATTGTTATCTCATTCGCTTTGCTCTTATGCAATTTCCTTATCAGTTCCTTAACTAATGGAATGGGAAACAATCGTATCCAGGGCTAAGGCAATAAAAGAAAAATTCCTTAAATCATACAAATGCTTAAATACTGACAGGGATACAAAACCTGAAACAGTCAACAAGCATATAAACATTCTTCACAATCAGTTGGATAAACTAAGAGTACTACTTAATACAAATTATACTAGGTTTACAAAAGCTCATCAAACCTCCGCAGAAAATTTTTATTCCGACCTACGTGAAAAATTAATTTCCGTAAGTTATAGAAAAAACTTCAAAGTCTTTGTTCCACACTCAATTTATGAACCAATAGTGTTCGATCCTTTACCCGAAACGGAACAAAAACAAATATCCAAAATGCCTCAAACGGTAGTAGAGTTTTTAAATACTGCCTCTAGGTTAATTCCAGACTTCGATGGAAACTCCGAAAACTTGCAAAGCTTTATCGACTCTATTAATTTAGTAGATTCGGTTAAAGAAACTCACGAATCAGTAGCTGTAAACTGTTGTGTTTGACGGAAACAACATAACCTTAATTCAACATTTAATTATTCATTTATTCAACATAAGCACATACAATAAAATTCAATTTAATAAAATTCACATCAGTTGTGTTCCACCGCTAATACTCTTATGAAGTCATTTTTCATTTTTCCCATCTTGACATTCGTAAACAGTGATGCCAACATAAACCTTATCAAAACAAAATTGAAAGGAACAGCAAGAAATGTAATTTCATCAGAAACCACGTTACAAAAAATAAAAAGCTAAAAACAACTGTTAAAGGTGAATTCGTTGATGTAATTAATGCCAAATTATTGAGTATAAGACAATTAGGAAAAAACGTTAATGCATACGTCACCGAGATGGAGGAGTTAACGAAAAAATTAGAAACAGCCTATATTAGAGATGGGTTACCACATGAAATAGCCAACAAATATGCTATAACCAAAAACACATCCAATGACAGAGTTAAAATTATTATGCAATCAGCTAACTTCAATAACATGAATGAAGTAGTAACTAAATTCATAAACAGTTGCACCGAAGCATAAGGTCAAGAAAATTCTATTCTAAGCTATGGCTTCAGACGCCAAGGTTACAACAATAATAATAATAGTAACCAAGGCAGAAGCAACAGCTTCAATCAATCCTTCCACAATTCTCAAAATAGAAACAATCGTTTCAACCGCAATAGAAACAATAATAACGTATCTTATCGTAATAACGGCACTAACAACCGTAATTACAATAACAATAATTCTGGTTCTTATCGTAACAATAACGATAATAGAAACCGTAACAATAATTCCAAAAATTCTCAAAACAGAAACATAAATGTTTTCGCGGAATGTGACTCGGGAAACGAGCAACGACCTCGAACACAAAAATCGACCTCTAATTACTCAATAGGAACCAAAACGTACAATATTAATTTAAATTTGCACTGTAGAACTACCCTAAATGATGCAAGTTCAATTTTATTAATAGATACTGGCGCTGATATTTCAATTATCAAGCACAACCAAGTCTTAAATGAATCAATAAATGTTTATAACAAAAAAAAATTAAACGGCATTGGCCATGGTATAAATTCAACGTTAGGCAGTGTGCAATGCGAATTAAAAATAGACAAATATCTAATAAAACATACTTTTCATGTTGTTACGTATGATTTCAAAATAAAGGCAGACGTAATAATTGGAATAGATTTCATACGAAAGTATAATTGTGTCTTACAATATTCCAATGATAGAGATTTAATTATTATCCGATCAAATGAAATTGATCACGACATTGGAATACCTCTTAGAAATGGTCCAACCATAAACTCAATATCACTTCCTGCCAGATCTGAAGTTATAAGATACATACAATTTGAATAACCAGAACAAAATGTTTTAATACCTTATCAAACAATTCAAAACGGCTTTTACGTTGCAAATACAATAACTTCTAAGTCAAACCCCCTAGTAAAAATAATTAATACTTGTTACCGAACCCCTTAAAGATTATAAAATTGCAAAGCAAAATGTCGCACCCACCATATCCAAAGAAAAAATGGAAAGACTTTCTAAAAACTTCCCATCTTTTGTAGAAAAAGATCTAAAATCCTTATGCCACGAATTTATAGACATTTTCGCTCTAGAATCTGAAAACATAACAGTCAATAATTTTTATAAACAAAAACTTAAAGTAAATAAGTCACAACCTGTTTACATCAAAAACTATCGAATACCTCATTCTCAAAAAAGGAAATAAATAACCAGGTTGATAAGCTAATTAAAGACGATATTATTGAACCATCCATTTCAGATCACAATAGCCCTATACTCTTAGTACAAAAGAAACCTTTACCTGGTACCACCCAAAAGAGATGGAGACTAATAGTAGACTACAGGGCAGTCAATAAAAATTTAATAGCTGATAAATTTCCGTTACCTCGCATAAATGATATTCTTGATCAATTGGGCAGAGATAATTCTTTTCCTGCCTTGATCTTATGTCAGGTTTTCATCAAATAGAGCTTGATGAGGAATCTAGAGATATTACCTCCTTTTCCACAGATAAAGGATCATTCAGATTTAAAAGATTACCGTATGGTTTAAAAATAACACCAAATTCTTTTCAACGTATGATGTCATTAGCTTTTTCAGGTCTATCTCCAGCACAGGCATTCGTGTATATGGATGACCTTGTAGTAATTGGTTGTTCACAAACACATATGTTACGAAATTTAAGGAATGTATTTGAATTATGCAGAAAACATAATCTGAAATTACATCCAGACAAATGTTCAATTTTCTGAACTGAAGTAACATTTTTAGGTCACAAATGTACTGATAAAGGTATATCGCCTGATGACAGTAAACTATCTATAGTCCAAAACTATCCTACACCAAAGAATGGTGATGAAGCTAAACGCTTCACAGCATTTTGTAATTATTACTGAAGGTTCATACCAAACTTTGCTGAATCATCCCGACATATTACTAGATTGTCAAAGAAAAATATTCCTTTTGAGTGGAGCCAAGATTGCGAAAAATCTTTCCAATACCTCAAAAATCAATTAATAAGTTCTAAAATTTTACAATACCCTGGTTTTTCTAAGGAATTTTTTATAACGACAGACGTAAGTAAACACGCTTGTGGTGCTGTCCTGACTCCAGAAAAACAAGGTATATTAATGCCAATTTCATATGCTTCTAGATCATTCACTAAAGGTGAAAGTAACAAATATACCATAGAGCAGGAACTAACTGCAATACATTGGGCTATGAAATATTTCAGACCATACATTTACGGTAAAAAGTTCGTAAATTAAAGTGATCACAAACCACTTACATATCTATTTTCTTTAAAGAATCCATCATCTAAACTCACGCGTATGAGACTTGACCTCGAGGAGTACGATTTTGTAGTTATGTATATTAGGGGTCGAGAAAATACAGTAACAGACGCACTGTCACGAATAGAATTTAAAGATATCAAAAATATTGAAGTCAATACAGTCCTGAGAGTTACAACAAGACTGCAGGCAAAAACAAGCAGAGAAAGTGCGAATAACACTCCTGCACAACAAACAGAATCGGTTAATTTTAAAATATATCAGGCTATAAATGCCCAGGAGCACCGTAAAATACCTAAATTGTATTTTACTAAGGATAAAGTAATTATCCATAAAGGAAAGCAAGTACTTTCCGAATTTAAGTTGAAAGATCTTATTATTAATAGAAATGTCGACCTAGGTCACCTCTTTCTAAAGCTTGAAAAAATAGCTAATAATCTTAATCTCACAACATTGCTACTTTCACTAGATGATAGTATGCTTAATTACCTAGGAACAAATATAGAAACCTTCAAAAGTAAAGGTAACACAATCATGCAAGATTCTAATTTAACAATTGTGCTCGTACCGAAACTTACTAAAGTTTCTTCTGATTCTGAAAAATTGAGAATTATGCAAAAATGATGATCCCGTTACCTGTGGACATCCAGGCATAACTGAATGATTAGAAAAATAAAACTTCAATATTATTGGAAAGGCATGACTAGAGATATAGCTAAATATGTCAAACAATGCCTTAAATGCCAAACCAACAAAACCACGGTTAAAGGCAAGGAGTCTCTCATTATAACACCAACTCCTTTAAAAGTTTTTCAAAGAGTAATAGTTGATACCATAAGTCCCCTTCCACGATCTGATTCACAAAGCGAATACGCTGTGACTATAATGTGTGATTTAACTAAATATCTAGTAGCTATTCCAATAATAAATAAATCAGCCAGAAATGTTGCGAAAACCATTATGGAAGATTTTATTTTAATATATGGTCCAATGAGTACAATCCTTACAGACCTAGGTACTAAATATATAAATCAAGTACTAACGGAATTATGCAAGCTAATGAAGATAAAGAAATTAGACTCCACTGCTTACCATCATGAGACACTTGGTACAATTAAGAGATCTCACAGAACATTCAACGAGTACTTGATATCTTACGTTTCAGCAGGCAAATCAGATTGGGACAATTGGTTGAAATTCTTTGTATATTGTTATAATACAACTCCATCCACAGTTCATGGATATTGTCCATTCGAATTGATCTACGGAAAAATTCCACGAGAGCTAGATTTTACCAATAACAATGGCATAGAACCAGTTTACAACGTTGAGGCTTTCGAAAAGGAAGTTAAATTTAGACTCCAAGTAGCACAATGTAGAGCTGCGAGCCTCATTGAAAATGCTAAACTTCTAAGACAAAAAATATCCAATGAAAATTTTAATCCCTCTACACTCCGCGTTAATGATTCTGTGCTAGTCCGCAATGAATCAAGACACAAACTGGATGCGGTCTACACAGGCCCATTTACAGTTAAAGAAATTGACAACTTAAACAACTTTACATTAAAGGACACTAATGGTAAACTTTTTACCGTCCATAAAAACAGAACAAAAAAGATTAATTAATCCCTTAAAATAAAATAAAATACTAATCCTTTGAAAAAGACATACAGATTCTTTGAAAACATTTTTTTCTTTCTCGTGTTTAACATGTAAAGTACATGTTTGTATTAATTATATATTGAAAAAAAAAATTCCTTAAAACAAACTATTTAACGTTTGTATTACTTTTATATTGAAAAAAAACCTTTGAAACAAAATAATCGATTTGTTTTATATATATTTTTAATTACTTTTTATTATATAAAAGATTAACAACAATAACTTTATAATAGAATAAATTAATTTCAAATTGACGAAATTCATTAAAATAAGTTACTCCGTATTTAACATGTAAGATATAAATTTGTATAATTATATAAAAGAATAATCAATTTTGTATTGATTATTCTTTTCCAAAAAAGGGATGTGTATTGCGTTTGACAAGTCGTAGTTACCATACCTTCTGTATGTAACACGAGCTTCACACTTTGTTGTAGCAACATTGTCCGCATACACTGCGAATATGCTGAATGGCTCATTTACACTGTAAATGTGCTGACTAGTTCATTCCCATCCTAGTGTTTATTTAATAAGTATCGTATTTATAAGTATTCAATTGTATTAGTATTAGTGTAGTTTTAGGTCTTTAGAACAGAGTTGCCGTTTTTGGTAGTTTCCTACCAAATTTGGTAGTTTTGAAATAAGTTGGTAGGTTGTGTCGTGAATTTGGTAGTTTTTTTCAATTTCAGTTTTAATTTTTTTGCATGCTAATCAGCTTTCATCCATACATGATTTTTAATAATCATCTTTCATCTATGATTGACATGCAAGAGGATTCGATTAACCAACAAGTTAAAAACGCAGAAATGAATTTATTGATGTCCTTAGTCACTAATAATTTGCATTTTACTAATGGATAGTTTACCAAATTTACTAAAAGAATGTTGCCCGGACTCCGCTATTGCAAAGCAATTATAATGTGGTAGAACAAAATTCACCCAATTAATAGACAAAATAGCACAACGAGGTCGCGAAGGTGTAATAGCTGCCTTACAAAATAAAAAATTCTCTTTAATTGTGGATGAGACAACTGATGTTTCATAAAAAAAATGCTTAGTTTTAGCGGCTAGATATGTGGATGATGGTCAAGTGCGTGGTAGATTCGTAGCATTATTAGAAGTTCAAAACGCTGATGCAATATCCATATACAATTTGATAAAAGAATTTTTTAATCAACATAACATCCCATTTTGCAACATGATTGGATTGGCCACGGACGGAACATCTGTGATGGCAGGAAATAAAAGTTTTTTTATAAAAGTTTTTTATAACTGCTTATTTTATTTTTTTGGTAGGTTAACATGCCATTTGGTAGTTTTTGAAATTAAATTTGGTAGGAAAAATTTTTTTTGAGTGGCAACCCTGCTTTAGAATATAAGATTTAATTGTACAGTACAGAATAAAGAGCACTTGCGACGTGAACAGTCGCAAGTCGCGCAACCACAAATCATCCCGCTTTCCATCATTACTTGGCGATCCTCCGTGGCAACCTGCTACATTACATACTATTGAAAAATTGGTAGCCGAAGTACAGCGGATAGAAAGTTTAAAACGTGACGCCACAATTCCAGAAAATTATATATTATATAAATAAAATCAAAGCAACAAAATTTTCAGAAAAAGAACAAACTCAATCTCAAATATATATATATATATATATATATATATATATATATATATATATATATATATATATATATATTGTGTATGTATATATATATATATATATATATATATATATATATATATATATATATATATATTTGTATATATATATATATATATATATATATATATATATATATATATATATATATATATATATATATATATATATATATATATATATATATATGTAAAGAAAATAACTAATGGTAACCTTGCACATACTGACGGTAACACAGCTGCGAAAACAGATAAGACGGTAACACTGCAGATCAGCTGAGGAAACAAAAGAAGAATTAATTTGTAATAAAGAAAAGTGAAATAAAGGCTTTAAATGTTGTTTCTCAACATTTTGTTTTAGAAACGCAATTACGCTGTTTATTTTAAGAAGATTATAATCCTGTATTACAAAACATTTTTGCGGACATTTCATATGAAAAAATGGAAAAGCTATGATTTGAGCTTATTGTTAAAGAGTCACAAAGTGACAATAAAATAAATATTATAGCCATAAGCTCAATTAAGTACAAACATGACGACGGCAATATGCATTTTAAAAACTATTTATTAGAGGAGAAAATAAATGATCCCAGCCCAGAGGAATCATCCACAACTGCAAATGAAATTTCAACAGAAGCTTTGCAACAAATTTTGGAAAAACTTACACCGACAAGAATTGAAGAAAAACCAGAAAGATTAAACATAAAAAGCATATCAGAAACGCTTATTATAGGAAAGTTTATAGGAAAGAACGAAAACGCTTTATAATGGATTGAAATTTTTGAAAGTGAATGCTCAAGATTAAAAAAAGACCGAGACGAACATAAAATTGAAATGCTAAGATTGTATCTTGAAGGTTCTTGCATCGACTCGTACTGTTCAATGCTCATTAAATATTCAATAGATTCTGCATGGGAGCAATCGAAGAACATTTTCTGTGAAACTTATATGCAGATAAAGGTTGGACTCCAGTAAGATTTGCTATTGAATACAAATACATTAACGGTGGTCTGCTAGATTATGCACTTAAAGAAGAAAGAATGCTATTGGAAGTTAACAAATCGCTGGAAAATTTTTTTAATAGATTTAATTGCTGTTGGTCTTCCACACTATGTATGTGATAAGATAGATAGAAAAATTTTAAAAGAAATGGAAGATTTTTTCAATGAATTAAAGGCTTGTTAACAGCTGATCGACAGCAAATGTAAATACAATGTTTCACACTGCAAGCAAAAGTTCGTTCAAGATATTAAAGACACTATTCCCATTTTTTTATTTTTACAATACGAATAGTTGACACATTGCAGCATTTATAAACATGGAGAGCCATGAGGAAGCTGGTCCGTCTAAAAAAAGAAAATTCACAAACTTTTCCGATAAATGGATTACGGCAGGAGATTATTCAAAGTGGCTCAGAAAGAAGGATGACTATACCGGCTTTTGTAAACTGTGCCAAATCGAAATATGTGTGAAATACGAAGGAAGTCGGTCATTAAACAAGCATATGAATACAAAACGGCATACCAAAATGAAATTTTCTGCTAAATTGTCTCATAGCATTTCAAACTACGTTGTTCCAAAGGAATCGCAAGATGAGGAAAACATTTCCCGAGCTGAATTGATGTCCGTTTTTCACAACGTAGTTCATGGGCTTAGTTATCATAGTTTGGACTGCCAAATTAAATTAAGTTCTGTCATATACAGCGATAGTAAAATTGCAAATAAAATCACTTGTGGTCGAACCAAAGCAGCAGCTATAACACGAAATGTGCTGGCCCCGTATGCACAAGAAAAAGTAGTTAATGCCATCAAAGAGAATTGGTTTTTTTCAGTAAGCAGTGACGCATTAAATATTGGAAATATTAAAACATATCCATATACGGTTCAATATTTTGATGTTGAAAGCGGAATAACGAAAAAAGTCTTGGATTTCTATGAAGACTGCAATGAATCTTCAAAAGATTTATTTGACCACATTATGAGAATTACGGGCAATAACAATAACCTTAGCGTCGAGCAAATAGTTGCATATAGTACTGACAACGCATCTGTGAATTACGGGATACACAATTCTGTATTTCAAAAACTTCAAAACGTTAACCATCAAATCATCAAAGCGAATTGTAATTGTCACGTTATAAATAATTATGTGAAGTATGCTCTTAATTCATTATCTATAGATATAGAAACCATTGTGATAAAAACTTTTAACGAATTTAGTTCCGCGGCCATGAAAACGCAAAAATAGAATATAAAAATCTACTACGACACATACCCACAAGATGGCTTTCACTTTTGCCGGCGATCGATCGCTTGGTGCTTTGTTGGCCTGCAGTTAAACGGTATTTTCTACTGAAAGGAAAACAAAATTGTCGAAAAGTGCTCTGGGACTTCGTTGCATATAATGTATCAGATGATGAACTAATTAACGAAAATGATAATGTTTCGTAGAAGGTGTTTCGAAAGTTTCCTTGTACTTTATTGATAATGTTATTCATGTATTCAATTCTACAATTCTATCTCTAGAAAGTGACTCATGTTCAATTTTGGAGTTACACGACATAATGAAGAATCTTAGGAGCAGCTTGCAAAGTAGACTAAGTGACTTTTTTTATGGAAGCAAAGTGTTGTCGATTTTTAAACATATATCTGCTGATGAAAGAGAACAGTTTAAGTCATTAATTACTTAACTGAACGATATAATTTTGAGGACAGCTCGATTTTTAACCAAATTAACGTTTTAAATCCAAAAAAATCACTAATGTCACGGGATGCATTATCCAATCTACCAAAGCTTTTAAATATATCTCACGCAATTGATAACGACAAATTATATTTAGATTTTTGTTGTCTTCCGAAAGTTGGTGGTCAATTGCCAAAAGATATACCGTTTGATAAGATGTGGGCAAGATTTTTCAAAATGTAACAAAGGTAATATTGAGAACCTATATAAAATAATAGCATTTGTACTTGCAACACCAGTCAGTAATTGTTATTGTGAAAGAGCCTTTAGTGTCTTGAATAATTTATATTCCAATGAAAGATCTCATACGTGCAGAACTTTTAATAAGGCTGAATTTTGATGAAATTTTTAAACATTTTCAAAACTTTTTGATATCACCTGAAGGAACAGAACTAACAAAATCTGTGTCTAAAAATACAAAATATATGTGGCTAAATAAATAAAAATACAGATCCTGAAATTATTATATGTATTATCTATAATGCATTAAAACTGTTTTGCTTTGTTTTGTTAATTTGTAAGTAAAGATTGAATTAAAATTGTGTTATGTTTTGTACATTTAATTTAATTTTCTTTGTTCTATTTATGTTTATGAAAAAGACTAAATTATAAATGTTTTTTTAATGCAGTGAATAAATAAATGAATTTAACCGAATTTATTCCTCATATTTGGAGATTTACTAAATCCAGATTTTTTGATAAAATCCAGCTATTTTATTCAAAATTCCAGACAAAAGGCCATTTGAATCTGGCAACTGTAAGAACTACTAATGGTGTTGAGAAAACAAGTGGTAGTGTCAATTTAAATATTAACATATACGATATTGAAGAAAACATGGATATCCTTGTTGAATTTTAATTCAGACTGAAGATCTAAGAATCACACAGACTACAAGTACAAAACAAAATAAAGCTAATACGTCAAATGAACATTTCGCCGATATTCTTAAGTTTCTAGATGCAGTACAAAAAAAGTAACATAAGTGAAGTAAATTTCAATCAACATGTAAATACTGATGATTTTGAAATATTGATCAATTTGCTAGATTCCAGCCAGCGGTTAAAAATTGACACATTAATTGAGAAATATAAGACAGTGTTTGTTAAAGATAAATATGATATTGGCACAGTCACAGATTATGAAGCTCTTATTGAACTAATGGTAGATAAATATTGTTATAAACGTCCTTACAGATGCACGATTGAAGACAGAAAAGAAATAGAAAACCAACTAGAAAAATTATTGGAGAAAAATTTAATTTAATTTGCAGCTACAGTTACTCTGGCATATAAAAGAGAAGAAAATAAAAAGTCAAGGTTATGTATTGATTTTAGAGATTTAAATAAAATTATTATCCCTCAATAGCAACCACTTCCATCAACAGAAGATTTGATGGTTAAGACGAGAACTGCAAATATTTTTCGACGTTAGACATAAATTCGGCATTCTGGTGAATTCCCTTAAGAATACAAGATAGAAAAAAGGCGGCATTCGTAACTTAAGAGGGCCATTTTCAATGGACTTGTCTCCCATTTGGTTTGAAAACGGCACCGGCAATCTTTCTGGGAATATTAAGCAACATTATAAGAAAGCATAAAATGTCCGAATTTGCAGTTAATTATATAGATGATATCCTGGTATTTTCCAAAACCTTTGATGAACATATACAGCATCTTTCAAAATTACTGGAAGCAATAATAACAGAAGGTTCTAGACTTAAATTCTCAAAATGCACCTTTGCTGCAAATTCAGTAAAATACTTGGGACATATAATATAAAACAATTCAATCAGACCACTGAAAGGCTATTTAGTCGCTGTTAAAAAGTTCCTGATTCCAGAAACAAGAAAGAATTCCTAGGGAAAATAAATTATTATCATAAATTGGTTCCAAATATATCTATCATACAAATTACTAAAAAAAAATGCACTAGTGAATAGTGTTTGTATAAGTTAATTTTTTGTTGCTTCTCCAGGGCATATCAAACACTTTCTAACATTACTTTGTATTTCACTCATTCAATTTTATTTATTTATTACATTTTTTTTTTATTTCTAATAGAATATTCTTATTTTATTTTTTTACATAAAGTTTAAATTTCTTTATAAGTTTTTATTTTAAATCTTTTTCTACTATGTAGAATTTTTTTCATAAAGTTTAATTTTCCATATACCTTTTGTTTTAATTTTTTACTGTTTTAATTTGCTTAGAATTTTTAAACTTTAATTTTCTACTATGTAGAAGTTTAGTTAATATTAAAGACCTTTTGTTTGATTTTCTTTACTGTTCTAATTTGCCTTGGATTTTAACTTTTCATTATTATTTATATTTCTTTATTTTTATTTTTACCGTTTAATTTACTTTGAATTTTATCCTTTCATATTCTTTTTGTTTTATTTTTCTCTGTCTTAATTCGCTTTGAACTTTAACTTTTTGTGTTATTTTAAAAAATTTTTCATTCTTATTTTTACAGTTTTAAATTACTTCGAAATTTAACCTTCCATATTCTTTTGTTTTATTTTTTACTATCTTAATTTGCTTTGAATTTCTAATAATTAAATTTCTACTATGTAGAAGTTTTTGTTAATATTTAACTTTCAAAGGTCCTTTATTATGGTGGTGTCATGTTTTCTCAAGATCAAACTTATCAATGATGCCAAATTTTTCTTTAAGAAAGAATTAGGCTTACATACAAAATTTACGAATGAGTGAAAAAAAAAGAATAACTGCAACTGAGTAAGTCTCAGTTTTTACCATAAAGAGCATTTCTTCACCGTTACTTCTCTTTTTTTCAGGCAATTGGTAGGTAAAATAATAACTTTAATGAAAAAATCAGCCTAGTAACAAATTAAGTACAAATTTCATACAGTTAACAACAAAAAAAAAGAATATGCAAACCGTTTCGTTAACTTCTCCCCCCTTTAAAGATCAGTCGTCCTCGACTGAGAAAATATGTTTTAATATTCATTATCTTAAATATTAAATTCATCTTAGATTAAATTACAATATTGGGTTTTAAATTATTAATATTAAGTAAAATAAACATTTTTCGTTAATTACATATGTATATTTTAATTTAGGATTAAAGTATGAGTTTCTTGATTCTGGTTAATTTTACAAAACTGAAAATTAAGAAATTTATTTTTAATTTAACTTTCTTTTAAATTATCTTAATACTATAGATTTGTTCGAATGTCTGCTTTTTTACTATTTCTATTTTTTTTACAAAATCTTTTTTACGATCTAGTCGTCTTAACAGACAAAAAAAAAAAAAAATTTTTTTCAGGAATAGTAAAAATTCAAGTGGTTATTTGAAAAAAATTCTCCTTGCCAGTTTTTGATTTTAAAGTTTCCTCGAGTAAAAAAAATAAAAAATATTAAAGATTTGAATTTTTATTTTTGTTACTTATTTTAATAATTCTTTTTGTATTGAAGGAAAATTAAATTTTACTATTTTCTGATTTATTACATTTTTGAATAAAAATTTTATTTTGAGAATTTTTTATTTTTTTATTTCTTTGTTTAATTGTCTTGCTAAGTTTGTAATCGAACAAACCCTAAGTTGATGCCAGATCGAAGTTTAAACTTATTTTATTTTACGAATTTGAAATGCAATATTAGCGAATATTGTCCTTATGAACAATTTTATTTTCGATTTGAACCGTGGATCCTAAATCCTTTTGGATTACTTTCTCAACGTAAACTTTACTGAATTTGTTCCCTAGTCTTTTGTTAGCCTTAACGAAAACCTTTTGTCCAGGCTCGAAAATTCGTGTAATTCTTTCTTTATTATGGAATTTTAAGTCCTTTTTCTGTTGGGTAATTAAATTGTTCTTTACGAAAGCCTTTAACTCGTCAGAAATTGAGTGAAATATATCTATAGGTTTTAGCTTAACAACGGAGTGTATAGATCGATTATATTTTAAAACAGCTAATAGGATAAGATCTGTGGTATCAGTTATGGAGTACTCTAGCTTAATACATCTTGCAATTTCCGAAAGGGTACTATGGAATTTCTCTACTTGACCGTTTGATGTGCTGTGTAGTGGTGGAACAGCAACAATTTCAGCTCCATAAAAGTTTTTCAATAAGGTCTTGACTGATTCGGAGTTTAATGACTTCTCATTATCACAAACAACTGTTTTTGTACATTTGTAGGTATTTAAAATTTCTTGAAGAGCAGGCTTAACGTCTACTATCGATCTCGAGGCTATTGGCTTTACAATTGCAAACTTAGAAAACTTATCTACGCATGTCAGAAAGTGCTTTCCGTCTGTCGAGTAAATGTCTATATGTAATATTTCACCTGGGTAAGAAGGAATAGGGGTTTCTGATATCTCCTGTCTTTTTGGATGTCTATTGTATTTAGCCTCGTTACAAATTTTACAGTTGCGAATTAGTTCCTTCAATTTTTTTCTAATGTTTGGAAAATAATAGTCTTGTATTATCTGTTTAACATTTTCAGACAGTGCACGATGCGCTCGATTGTGCTCATTATTCAGAATTTCTACTTGATCATCGGTGTTAAATATATCCGTTACAAATTTATTTGTGTGAAGAAATTTGACAGAGGGGTATGCTGTAACCAAAAAATGTTGAATTTTAGCTAAGATTTCTAGTTCACAATAAATAACGTTCACTACATTAGGGTTAACTACTCGTTTTAAAACACTAAAAACATCCCCGATATCTGTAAATGTTATTGTATGACGAATTCGGTCTTTGAAAATTATTTTCGCCTGTTCGTTGGATTCTAAACCCTGAGTAAGAATAATCTGATTCCGAAAACAATTAAGTGGGTTAAAGTTGTTTATTTATTTATTACATTTTTTTTATTTCTAATAGAATATTCTTATTTTATTTTTTTACATAAAGTTTAAATTTCTTTATAAGTTTTTATTTTAAATCTTTTTCTACTATGTAGAATTTTTTTCATAAAGTTTAATTTTCCATATACCTTTTGTTTTAATTTTTTACTGTTTTAATTTGCTTAGAATTTTTAAACTTTAATTTTCTACTATGTAGAAGTTTAGTTAATATTAAAGACCTTTTGTTTGATTTTCTTTACTGTTCTAATTTGCCTTGGATTTTAACTTTTCATTATATTTTTATATTTCTTTATTTTTATTTTTACCGTTTAATTTACTTTGAATTTTATCCTTTCATATTCTTTTTGTTTTATTTTTCTCTGTCTTAATTCGCTTTGAACTTTAACTTTTTGTGTTATTTTAAAAAATTTTTCATTCTTATTTTTACAGTTTTAAATTACTTCGAAATTTAACCTTCCATATTCTTTTGTTTTATTTTTTACTATCTTAATTTGCTTTGAATTTCTAATAATTAAATTTCTACTATGTAGAAGTTTTTGTTAATATTTAACTTTCAAAGGTCCTTTATTATGGTGGTGTCATGTTTTCTCAAGATCAAACTTATCAATGATGCCAAATTTTTCATTAAGAAAGAATTAGGCTTACATACAAAATTTACGAATGAGTGAAAAAAAAGAATAACTGCAACTGAGTAAGTCTCAGTTTTTACCATAAAGAGCATTTCTTCACCGTTACTTCTCTTTTTTTCAGGCAATTGGTAGGTAAAATAATAACTTTAATGAAAAAATCAGCCTAGTAACAAATTAAGTACAAATTTCATACAGTTAACAACAAAAAAAAAGAATATGCAAACCGTTTCGTTAACTTATACTAAAAACCATGATAATAAGTTCAACATCATTGCGATATACGTAGATGATCTTATTATTGCTAGTTCATCAAAGGTATAACTTAATAGTATTAAAGAAGCAATAGCCAAAGAATTTGATGTCAGAGATGGAGGTCAGTTTTTTCCTGGGAGGCCAAAACGCAGAACTTAGTTGCCTTAAGTAGCACGGAAGCGGAATTTGGCTTTAACGAAAGTAAACCCTTATATTTATGTGGTGATAATCTCAGTGCACCGTGCCTAGTAAGAAATGCAACATACCTTTCTAGAAGTAAACAGATAGATCAGAAGTACAATCGAGACGTTTATTCCAAAGGGGTAATCGACCTTGGTTATGTTCCTACAGGGGAAATGCTATCTCTGATATATTTTCCAAAAATCTCTGTAAAGTTAAGCATTTAACATTTTGTAGAGCTATGGGATTATATTAATAAATTAAATTGTTATAAAGTGTTGAGAGGGAGTATGAATTGGCAACACTTAAAATTATTATAATTGCCTGGTAACACCTTCTTTGATTAAAAAACACTTGTTATAGTTAAGTTTCCATAATTTGATTTTGTGAGATTTTCAATCATTCATTCTTTGTTTGAGTCCTCAATAAATAAGTTTGTTTTTTACTTCTTCAAGAATTATAACAGGAAAGAGAGTTTTAATTTTTCCAATATGTGTATATATATATATATATATATATATATATATATATATATATATATATATATATATATATATATATAAGTATATGTATATATATATATATATATATATATATATATATATATATATATATATATAAGTATATACATATATATATATATATATATATATATATATATATATATATATATATATATATGTATATATATATATATATATATATATATATATATATATATATATTTATATATGTATGTATATATATATATATATATATATATATATATATATATGTATGTATATATATATATATATATATATATATATATATATATATATATATGTATGTATATATATATATATATATATATATATATATATATATATATATATATATATATATATATATATATATATGTATGTATATATATATATATATATATATATATATATATATATATATATATATATATATATATATATATATATATACACATATATGTTAACGTATTCAATGTTTAAAATTCATAAAAACAAAGCCAGACGGAAACACCATACTCTCTCTATTTGGCAACATAAATTTTTTAAAACATTCTTCTGCTTTGATAACAGTGCACACGGGTTACATATAACAATAATATAGATAATATTGAAGACTTTTTAAATAAAATATGTAAATGAACTTTGTGTTTACTAAAGAATAATACAAACAAACTGTTACACCTATATTTTTCAAACATTTTTGCAATACTTGCATTTCGTTTTTACTTTTGTATTTGGAAACTTTAAAGTTCATTTACTTAGTCAATTAATCCAAATCAGCAAATTATTGTAAAAAACAAATTTTTATTTTAATAAGAAATATAAGAAGTAAAAACAGCAAAAAATAAGAATATAAAATAAGAAGAAATGTAAATTGATTGTCTTTTTAAAAAAGTTAGTCAAAGTGAGCTGATCAATATTTTCTTAAACAGAATTGTTTTTTTTCTTTCCTTTAAATAAAATGTTGTTGTTTTTTTAACTCCAATGAGGAAGAGAAATACGTAAGTGGCGCGGTCGGTAGGATTTAACGTTAGTGAACAGGATCCAGTGGTCGAACAAACGAAAATTACTAATAACAAAATAAAAAAGAAATCCTGCGAATCCTACAGGACCCTCCAGGATTCTGAAATAATAAAACCAAAAAAATTAAACAAATCTTAATTCAGTGAACATTAAAAAAAATTAGTGGACGCAATTAAGAAAGAAAAAAATCTGAATGCAGTGAACTTTAAGCATATTGGACACCATTAAGCAAAAAAGTATAATTTAAAGTGTATTGATCAACACAGAAAAATTTCGTGGCTAACAACAAAGCACAACAACAAAGACCAAGAATGGAGGAACATTCTAACGCACAAGTAAATCTGGCAGAGGAACTGACCATAAAAGATCAGCAACTCGATCGTCTAAGACAAGCTTACACAGACAGCAAAATCCATCTTTACACAGCAATTCCAGAGAGAACATACTCCAGAATATCAATCATTTACCAATATTTACAGGAACGGGAGATGTAACAGTAAATAGTTTTTTTTTTTTGCAGTACAGAATATTTGTTATCCACAATTCAGGATGAAAATTCTCGAAGAGAAGCAGTAAAACTGATATTTTATAAAAAAATATAAGGACACTCAAAAGATACAGTAATATACATATACATATACCAGCACCAAATGACTGGACATTGATAAAAGAAACCTTAAAAATGCGGTACAGATCTAATGCTGAACCTCATCCAATACATCGAATTTTATCAAACCTTAGAGTAAATACGACGCTGACAATATTGACGATACTGATTGGATTCCGCTGATTACAGGAATAATGACAACTAAACTATTGACAGAACATTTACACAAGAGAACAGGAAATTCTTAAAGAAACAGAAATAATCTCACATATTATTAATCTAAAAGAACTTGAAGAAATTTTGGCCAACATAACTTAAATCATTAATTCTATGAATATTGATAACAAAGAAATATTAAATTTTGAAATAAACGACGCTAGAAATAAACTAATGACACTATTACCAAGACAAACAAGAAAGAGATGAGGACTAGTTAACGGTATAGTTAGTATATTCAAATTGCTATTTGGAACTGTGGACGATGAGGATAGAAAAAGGATACAAAACCATATTTGTAAAATTAATGATTATTTTAAAATTAATAATTATTTTAACACCACTATAAATCATCTAAAGACTGTAATAATAAATAATAGAAAGAAAATAGAGAAAGAATTGAATTATATACATAAATTTAATATAATAAAAATCTGTACTTGGAACAATTAACTAATATACAATTGATAAAAAATAAAATAGAACAATTACAAGATAATGTTATTTCAGCAAAATATGGGATGATTAAGGCTCGTATATGCACTGTTTTTCGCAGTATTGTACTGTTTTTCGACATCAAAAACTGCGTACTGCTTTTCTCCCTCAAAATACTGTTTTTCGATACATAATAGAAATAAAAACGGCGAACAGCGAACTCATGCAAAATTATTGTTTACTTTAAAAATAAGCATTCTCCTCTGATTTGTCGCTAGCCGAAAATTTTTGCGTGGGCAGCATTGCAAGAAACACCAACATGGAATGAAGTCGAAGCCGTTATGAACAAGTTGAGCAAATACAATTTGTACAATGCCAATGAAAATGCGGTAAATTTACACACCCAATTTCGATATATCAAAAACTATTGTACGAGTGACAAAATTATGCAATGGAGAGAAAGCAATGTTTCGATTGTGGATCGGTGGGTGGAGATATTTATTAATCTCAAAAACGCCGATTGCGAGAAATGGTCACGATCGTTGAATATATTTTATGTTTTTCAGGAACTTCAGCATCAAAGGAACGAATCTTCTCTGCAGTGAACAAAACTTGGACGTCAGACAAAACCCGATTAGATGTGCAAACATTGAAGGCGATTCTGACCGTCAAATGTAATTTGAAGTGCAAGTGCGTTGATTTCTATAATTACCTCAAAACGAAGCCGGCATTGCTTACTCAAATTGCTTCAAACGACAAATACAAAACAACCACAAAAGCTGATTCTGATGGAAATGATTCAGATGATGGAAATGATTGTTGATTTTTTTTATATATTGAATAAAATATATACTGCGAAAAGTACTGTTTATCCAAATCGATTTACTGCTTTTTTAAAAAATTTCAGTGAAATGTACTGTTTTTGGTCCAAAAAAATATACGAGCGTTAGGTATGATACATCCACGTATCTTGACTAGCAATGAAATTCAATCATATGAAATAGATTACAATAAACTAAAGTACATTCAGCTAGGAACAGCATATTTTAATAATTAATTTTTGATTTTTGGTATAAAAATTCCTGAGAAATTCATAACAGTTAAATTAAATTTTTATTTCGAAACTTTAGAGTTCATTTACTTAGTCAGTTAATCAAAATCAGCAAATTATTGTAAAAAAAATAATTTTTATTTCAATTAGAAATATAAATATGTACATAAAAAGTAAAAAACAGCAAACAACAAGAATATAAAATAAGAACAAATGTAAATTTATTGTCTTTTTAAAAAAGTTAGTCAAAGTGAGCTGATCAATGTGCTCTTAAATAAAATTATTTTTTCCTTCCTATAAATAAAATTTTGATGTTAAAAAAAAACTCCAATAAGGAAAAGAAATACGAAAGTCCTGTGTACATAAAATAATTTTTACACTTGTCGAATATGTAAGTTAATACCCTTAATGCCACCAAACCAAATACTTGCATGTGCTTCAAAATATTTCACAATAATTCTCTTTACTTATTTTACAATGCTTGCATTACTTCGTTTATTTCAAAATCTTCTTTCCCATGCTTTGTGCTGACGACAACACTTGAACATTTAGTTAAAAACAAAGGTGTCATGTTAGCGATGCAGCTGCAAACATTATTTGCATAGCTGGCAAATATGGGGCGGGAAAATGGTCTAAGTGAAGTGTAGTAATTATAAGTTTTTAAATTGTAAGTTAGTCTTAAAAAATTATTAAAAGCACATAGTGCTGCAAAATAAAGACGGAAAAGTAAAAAACATTAAAATTCGTTTTATTTATTTAAGTGGCGCCCGAGCAAAAGGACCCGTTAAGTTAATTAAGGATTGTTAAGTTAATAAGTGAAAGATAAAATAAATTTGACTAAGATAATCAAATAAATAAAAAAGCTAAAGTGAAAAAAATGCTTGATGATGCACTACGCGGACAAAAGAGACGTTGGTACAATAGAGTACCAAATGACAACCCTTACACAAAGAAATATTACGATACAGGAATTCTATCAGAAGGTTTACCAACATTTATCTTTGATTTTAGATAAAATTGACTGCCTAGATATAGGTGAGAATGCGTTGTCTGCCATGACAGCGGCCTATAGAGGGAAAGCCCTCGACACGTTTATTAGGGGACTAAATGGGAATTTACCCAGTCTCTTGAGCGTTAGGGAGCCAACGAGCCTACCACAGGCTCTACAAATGTGCTTTAAGCTCAGCAATATGAACTATCGAACATTACATGCAAATAGCATGGAAAAAGCATAGACAGGTATTAAAACTTCTAGTTATCAGCGCTCCATCCAAATGCGACAACCATTTTACCCCGAATTGACAAATCCTCACCAATACTATCCCAAACCTTTTAATCAGCGTCCATTTGGGCAGATTCAGGTAAGACCTAACTATCAAAATACCTTTCCACAAGACAATCGCAGACCATTTCTACCACCAAAACCTCCAGTGCCTATGGACATAGACAGAACAACTCAAACTAGGCAAGTAAATTACCAAAATAGACCACCAATTCAAATACACAAAATTTTCAACAAACCCCAAAGCAGAGTAACAATACACTCAACCATGGTCGATATGGTTACTATAGCCAACCCAATAAGAGACCAGCTTCACAAAACATGCCCAATCAAAATAAGATCCAGCGAATTTTCAATACAGAAGTAGAATCGCAACCGCCTGCTGGTTATTATAATATTGAGGAATATCAAAATGAATACGATGAAAATGAAGTTACCAACACCAATTCTGATGATATTAATTTTTTAGACTAAACACTTCCTCATTACCATATTTCCTTTTCAAAATGAGAAACGGTAATGAACTCAAATTTCTCCTGGATACGGGTTCTAACAAAAACTATATAACAAATTGATTCGAAATCCCATTCCAAACAAACCTTTTTTTTGCAAGCTCTGTCGGTGGTGTCGTGAAAATTACTCACCACACCTACGTTGATATTTTCAATAACGGAATAGATAAAATTATATTTCATATTTTACCGAGTCTTACAACCTTCGATGCCATCATAGGGAACGATACCTTGAGGGAATTAAGTGCAGTTATATTTACTAATGAGAATTACTTCGTTTTGTTGAACAAATACAAATATCCTCTTTACCAATTAAAAATTAATTCTGTAGCCCATACTACATTGAGACTGGACCATCTTTGTACAGAGGATAATAGAAACTTGAGACAACTTCTAAATTCGCATCCAACCCTGTTCGCCGAGCCCGATATGAAATTAACATACATATGTGACGAATGTAAAGGCCGAAATTAGAACGAAAAAGTGACAGACCTATTTACTCAAAGACCTATCCCTATTCGAAATGCCTTATAACACATTATGGTGACAAAAGAGACGTTTCAACTTTGGAACACCAGATGTCTTCTCTTGTACAAGGAAACAAAACTGTTTCTGAATTTTACCAAGATGTTTACACACATCTCTCTTTGATTCTGAATAAAATAGGCTGTTTGGAGACAAGTAACGAATCGCTTATGTTACTAACAAAGTCTTATAGGGAAAAAGCCCTCGACACTTTTGTTAGGGGTTTGGACGGGGATCTACCCCGATTGTTAGGAATGAGAGAGCCTGTGGACTTACCGCAAGCTCTGCACCTTTGCCTAAAGTTAGAAAATCAAAACTTTAGAGCAAATAGTTCATACAGTGCTAAAAAATATCAGCCTCCTCAGCTACCCCCTAAAAGAAACCATCATCCAACACAGAAACGCCCGTTTTACCCTCAACTAGCCTATACACCGCAAACAAATCAACCAGCATGGCAATATAGGCACCAGTCTTTCCCGCATAACTCGTATAATCCACCAAGACCCCCTAAACCACAACCACGGCCAGAGCCCATGAATGTAGACCAAAGTCTACGCTCCAGACATATAAACTACGTAAACAGGCCACACCAAAATCATTTTATGGGTAAAAGGCCACCACAATCGGTTGCAAATCAGCAAAGGAAGGCACAAAGAACATTTCACATAAATACTGAAACTTTACCAACAAACTGCAAACATCACAGGGAAGAAAATTCGGTGGCAGCCCCCCACGGAAACCATTTAGAACCCACAGACGTATATTTTTTAGCCTAATGAGCTCTTCGTTACCCTACTTTGAGGTAAGAACGGGGAGCGGAAATATTCTGAAATTCCTCGTAGATACAGGGTCTAGCAAAAACTATTTACAACCGCATCTAGCAAAGAAAAGGATTAAAAATGAAACACCATTTTTCGCGAAATCAGTAATAGGGGATATAAAAATAACAGAATTTACCTTCGTCAAACTATTTAATTTAGAAAATAAAATAAAATTTTTTTTTAATGCCGTCTCTTAAAACTTTCGACCGGATCCTAGGAAATGACACCCTTTGGTAGTTACAAGCTGTAATCTATACTGGAGACAACTATATGGCACTATAAAACGGTATAAAAATAGGTCTTAAACAATTAGAATCAAAAAAGGTAAACAATATAGATATTAAGTCGGATAACCTCACAAGTCAACAGAAGAAAGAAATGAACTCTATCGTGGAGGAACACTCCAAACTTTTCTCAGATCCAAACGAAAAACTGACTTATACAACAAAAGTTATTGGAGAAATTAGAACTACATCGAACACTCCGGTTTATACAAGGTTTTATCCATCCCCGCATCTTTGAAAACAGAGGTTGAGAAACAGGTAAAAGCACTTTTACATGATGGGATACATACCCATCAAGGTAGGAGAAACGAAGACGATAAGAAATTATGATAAGGTATTACATTTCATTACATACGACGAAACCACACTTTTAATCTCTGAAAATATAAAAACATTGAAAGCCACAACATACGAAGACAGACAACTTTTGGATACTATTAATAAAAACCTTATTCTAGTAAAAGCAAAAATTAATAGCCTTCACGTGCATTCGAAACGAAAGCGAGGGCTGATGAATATTTTAGGAAAAGGACTAAAATACATAGCAGGATCAATGGACAGCGACGACGAGAAAGCAATATACGAAACAATAGCAGACATGAGAGACAATGAACACAGTACCAACTTGACATTAAATGAATTAGTACACATTAATAACGGCATGGCAGAAGAGATTAGAAATATCACAACCCATATAAATAAACAGCAGACACTTATTAGTGGTTACATAAATAAATTTAAAGACGGTTCACAAAACAGGATAAAAACTTTAGAGGACGAAGTAGAATTCATCGAACAAACATACAGAATTGACAAGGATATATCCCTCCTCCGAAACCACATCGACGCCATTAGACATATCATATTTTCCTGTAAATTAGGCATAATTCCTTCTGACATACTAACGGAAAAAGAAATTAGTTTAATTAGCGGCTTTGACAGTTACAGCAGAATGAAAATTGCGGTAATTTTCGAAGAAAATAATATTATCCTAACCTTACTTATACCCCAATTCTCTAGCAATATTCTATCCAAAATTAAATTTGTACCCATTCCTAATGCCATGAACAAATCTTTGATATTGAGTCAATATGAAGTATTAATAGATAACAATACTAACATTTTCAATACAAATGTTAAAGATGATCTCGAAAGAAATTTAGTAAAAATAGAAAATAAATGTATGGAAAACATTTTGAAGTTCCAAGAGGCACAATGTGAATTAGAAACAGTGCAGGAATCCTCTGTTGTAGAGGTAATGCAAGGAATACTGATATTTAAGAATTTTAATGAAAACATTACCCAAGATTGTAATGAATTGAAAATAAGACAAAAAGGAATATTCCTAATAAAATTTGAAAATTGTAATATTAAAACACTAAATACAACATATACCAACATAAATATTAAAATACATGAAACCCTCATTTTGCCTAACTTGATAACAAAAATAAAAGAAAAGAAAAATGTTAGTAAATTAGATCTAAAATTGGAAAGTTTGTATGTTAACCAATTAAACAATGAAGATAACATAAAATTGTTAATTAATAAGAATAAAAGTACACACATAGTAAGTTTAAGCTCAGACTTAGTAATA
The DNA here is from genome assembly GCA_963681545.1 of Germaria angustata. Lineage (NCBI taxonomy): Eukaryota > Metazoa > Arthropoda > Insecta > Diptera > Tachinidae > Germaria > Germaria angustata. Next base: position 34,312,223 of record OY813002.1, read on the forward strand.
ATATTGTCTCTTATCATAACCATATTAATTTTTTACTACATCATTTATTATAAGCAAAAATTTTATACTTCACCCCAGCCAAGTGACAGTGCTGCAAGCCATACATAAATGGCATAAATGGGCAGTATCTTCAGCTTGCAACACATGAACTTAATTACCCCCCTGTTAAACCACCCCGATTGTGGACAATCGACTTAAGAGGGGAAGAGTTAACACAAACAAAATTGTAAATTCTTTTAGTTAACACAAAACAAAATTGTTAATTCTTTCTTTAGCATTAATTGTGCAAATATTGCAATTTATTAATTTCTTTATTTTAGTTCACCTCAATTTGGTAATAATTGCTAGATCGGCGTCTGCAACTATTGCCAAATCAATATAAAAATTAATAAGAAATTTAACCACGCCACTTTTGTAATCAGGTCATTCATATTAATACAAAATAAGAAACTTTGTAATTTTTAGTTTAGTTGATATCATAGTGTTGATTTAACTCAATTTAATTTAATAAATAAAAAGGTCGTAAAGACCAATAAAAAATATAATAAATAAATGTTATATTTTTTTATAGTTTTGCGTAAAGTAAAATTATAACTTATACTATGTTTATATTTATTAAAGTAAGATAATATTTAATTAAAATAAGAAAATTAAAAAAAGGATAAAGAAAAAAACTCAAACAAACAAAAGAAAATTGTCATTAAATATTTAAACAAACGTGAAAGTGTTTTTATCTAACGAAAGAATATTTTTTTTAAATTTGATAAATTTTAAATTAAGAACAAATAAATTTTCTCTTTAAAAGTTCTTCCTAAAAACAAAATAAAAATAAATTTTTTTTATATATAAAAACTAAAAACTTCAAAGAAAATAGTTCCCCAAGATGGCAAATCCTCCTCAAATCCAATTAGATCCAATTAAATACCTGAACAGTATTCCCCAATTTTCCGGAAATATAAACGAACTTCCGACTTTCACGAAACTTATTGACAGAATCCACCCCGTTCTTTTGAGTTATGACGGTTTGTCCCAATTAGTGTTCTCAGATATAATAAAAAGTCGAATTACGGGTAGAGCAAGAGAAATTTTAGAAATTAATACACAAGCACAGTCGTGGAATGAAATTAAGGAACTACTTAACAATAATTTTGGAGAAAGGAAAAGCTGCGACTTAGGTTCAGTGACTTTTGAAACTAACAGAGTAGACTTCATTAACAATATTAAATATAGATTGAGGCGATTAAATAATAAATCCGCACTCATATTAGGAGAAGGCGAAGCTGCCAACCAAGTTGCTATCAATACATTTTTAAGAGCAAAATCCCCGAACCAACGAAAACAGTTCTTGCTCAATCTCTTGAAAGTGCGATTAGTATTCTCTATGAGAATGGGTATGATAAAATAGGAAAAGATGGGCGAACTTATCACGGAAATTATAAAAAGCCTAGAGAAAATCCAAAATACGGAAATAGTCCACAATCTCGTGGTAACCGACCACAAAGACCCCAGAATGGAAACTATGATAGAAACGATTTCCCTAGAAGAAGTCAAATAGGTGGCCATCAAAATTTTCATAAATATACTCAACAGGACAGACAACAAGGATTCTATGGACCTTCTCAACAAGCTCCACCATGGACGAACAACCAAAATCAACAACATCAAACAATCGAGCCGATGGAAATAAATACCGATCAAAATTTTCGGCAAGTTGCCTGTACGGAGAATTACCATATATAGTAATTCAATCAAAGCTAGGTCAGCTTAAATTCATAATGGACACAGGAGCAACACACTCCGTTATTAACCCAGGGATATGCAATCCGAAATGGAGAGTACCCTGCGATATTATAAATATAAAAACTCTTTCAAATACTATAAAAATAAAAGAAAAGGTTTCTGTACCAATTTTTCAAGAATTTGGCGGAACACCAAACACTAAAATCGATTTTCTAATTTGTAAATTCCACAAATACTTCGATGGCCTAATAGGAAATAATATTTTAAAAGACTTAAAAGCTATTGCCAAGATGAGGGACAATGTGTTAATTATAAATAAAAATAAAATTCCACTTAAATACCCAACTGAATCTTTACACAATGAAAAACAAAATAATGTTTTTAAAATATAAAAGGACCAAAAGCGAATAGATGACCCAATAGAAAGTATAAGATTAAACTATTTAAATGTAGAAGAGAAACAGAAGATTATAGCATTAATAAAAATTTAAAAACATATTCTATTCAGAGGAAAGCAACCTGTCGTTTACAAACGCCATAAAACATAAAATAAGAACGCCAATAATATACCCATCATTGCTAAAACAAACCGGTACCCGTACGTTCAGAAACAAGAGGTACAGAGGCAAATACAGGAGGTACTAGATAAAGGAATAATCCGACCTAGCCACTCTCCATATTCTGCACCCGTCTGGATTGTGCCCAGATTGTGCTTAATGAAGTAACTATAGACGACAAGTACCTTATACCAAATATAGACGAAATATTGAAAAAGCTTGGACGCTGCCAATATTTCACAACTCTAGATTTGGCAAAAGGATTTCACCAAATTGAAATCCACGAAAAGGATATACTAAAGACAGCCTTCAGCGTAGAGAACGGTCACTACGAATTTCTTCGTATGCCATTTGGGCTTAAAATAGCCCCAGCAACCTTCCAACGATTAATGAATAATGTGCTGTCCGATCTGATAAATAAAATATGTCTGGTATATCTTGATGATATAATTGTATTTAGCACTTCTCTGCAAGAACACATTGAATCTTTGACAAAGTTTCTACAACGTCTCACAGAGGTAAATCTCAAAATCCAAATAGACAAAAGCGAGTTCCTCAAAAGAGAAACAAGCTTCCTTGGTCATATTGTGTCGGATAAAGGGATACAACCTAATCCTGACAAAATAATTTGTATTCAAAAGTTTCCTCTACCAAAGACACAGAAGGAAATAAAACAATTCCTGGGGTTAGCGGGTTATTACCGCAAAATTTATAAGAGTACTCAAAGATCGCTCGTCCTTTGACGAGATGCTTGAAGAAGGATGCAAAAGTCGACGCAAAAAATTTAGAGTATATTGAAAGTTTCGAAGCTTTTAAAAGACTATTAACAAATTCTCCAGTATTGGCATATCCTGAATTCAACGAAAAATTCGTTCTGCAAATCGACGCAAGCAACTATGCTTTAGGAGCAATTTTGTCACAAAAGGGACATCCAATTTGTTTTGCAAGTCGAACTTTAAATGGTGCTGAACAAAACTACAGCACCATAGAAAAGGAACTTCTTGCAATAGTCTGGGCCACAAATTATTTTAGACCATATCTATTTGGCAGACGTTTTCTCATTGAAACAGACCATAGAACTTTAACTTGGTTATTCTCTATAAAAGAACCAAACTCTAAGTTAATTAGATGGAGATTAAGGTTGCAAGAATATGATTACGAAATCGTATACAAAAAAGGAATACAAAATGGAAACGCAGACGCATTATCAAGGGTAAATATACTCTTAAACGAAAGCAATGAAGAATCGGCGCCCAACGTCTGCTCAGAGACGAGTAATCCTCTCAATTTCTATAAAAGACAAATAATATTCAAAATAATTACATCAGAATCACTCAAAATTAAAAACGAAAACATTTTTAAAAATAACCGAAAAACCATATACGCAAAAAAAAAACTTTGATGAAGAAAATCTCAAAATAATATTCAAGAACCATTTCTGTCCAGACAAAACAAATGCCGTATTCGTGGAGAATGCAATGATCTATGATAATCTAAAAGAAGTTGCAAATAGGTATTTCATAGCAAATAGAAATTTTAAAATTCTTAGATGCAAAACACTCCTTTTAGACATCCTAGATGAAACAGAATTGGCAGAAAGGATAGAAACAGAACATGCAAGAAATAACCACAGGGGCATTAATGAAAATTCCGCTGCGTTAAAAACCGATATTTATCATCCAAATTTGAGATTGCGCATCAATCAGTTCATTAACAATTGCAACATTTGCAATTTAGAAAAATATGATAGAAAACCGGTAAAACAGAAATTCAAATTAACCGAAACACCAGAAAGACCAGGCGAAGTAGTTCATGTCGTTGTATTTTACTCAATTTTTGACATTCATCGACAAGTTTTCTAAATACGCTCAAGCTATCAAAATTAAAGGCAGATCATGGATTGAATTTAAAATTGCACTAACCTAATTCCTGTCTATAGTGCGAAATGTAAAGAAATTAATAGTTGACAATGAGCTTGGATTTAAAGCTTTACCACTATTAGAATTTTTAAGGCAACAAAATATTGAAATCCACTATATTTCTAACAATAATCATACATCGAACTCGGACATAGAAAAGCTTCACAATACCATAAATGAACACATTCGTATTTTAAAACATGATGAAAACAGGGACATAGAAAGTGTCGAAGAGAAAATGTACAAAATCATGATATATTATAACAATTCCGTACACTCAACTACTGGTAGGAAATCAATTGATTTTAGAAATGGTAATATAAGCAACTCAGACTACCCTCTAATCAGAGAAAAAAATCATTAAACAAAAAGAGAGAACGTTAGAGAAACTAAATAAACAAGGGGAAGATATAGAAGTACAAACAGGACCGGTATATATAAAAGATGAAAGAGGTGGAAAAAACCACTTAAAATTTAGGAAAGTAGTTGTATCTAGAAGAGATGACGATCACGTTGTTACAAACCGAAATCATAAATATTATAAATCCCATATTAAGAGGAAAAAGAAATTCCATAATTTTACAAATAATGAATAGGTAGCATAAAATAAGAATACATACATTCCTTTTCAGATGAAACTATTATCAACAATATTTTCCTTAATTTTGGTACCACACCTGACACAATCGCAAAAAAATGGACATACAGGACCTTAAGGAAAATGAGGGTTACATCCCAATTAAAGAAAAAGACATAAAAATCATAGACCACTACACAAGAATATTTCACCTTATCAATCTAACTGACTACCACCACACAACGGAGGTCATAAACAATAATATAAATTTGCTAGATAGCCCTTTATCGGATTTATTACCCTTGCTTGATGCAACGAAAAACAACTTTAAATTACTCAAGACTAAATTAGACAACCTTTCACCCAACTTTAAGACAAAAGAGGACTTATAAATGGACTGGGTAAAGGCATAAAATTCATTACAGGTATCATGGACAGTGATGACGAAGAAGAAATCAGATCAGCTCTACTGGATGTCACAGAGAATATAAAACATAACTCAGAACAGACAAATACATTGGTACGGATAAGTATGACTCTTTCCCAACAGATTCAAAATATCACTTCTCACATAAATAAGCAACAATTCATTGTCAGTAAATATATTAATCAATTTCGACAAGATATAGAGAACAAAATACTTTCCTTAGAAAACGAAGTTATGTTTCTAAGCCATATATACCAGATTGACAGTGACATAAACTTGCTAAAAAATCATATTGATGACATTGCTAGAGTTATATTTACTAGTAAATTAGGTGTTATACCTACTGACCAGCTAGACGAAAAGGAAATCGAAATTGTAGACAACTTTGAGACATACACCAAGACTAAAGTTTCCGTATCCTCCCATGAAGAACATATAATTATTATCCTGTCTATTCCCCAGTTCTCCAATTTATCCTATCCCAAATAATCTTTGAACCGATACCTAACAAGGAAAATAAATCTGTACATTTTGAAATCAATAAAATTATAATAGATGAAAACAAAAATATATTTTATTCAAATATAACTAACTTACGCAAAGATATGCAAATATTAAATGATACATGTATTCAAAACATTGTACAAAATAATGTATCAAGTTGCATTATGAAGGAAAACACTTTAACAGAAGTAAAAGAAATCAAACCAGGACTTAGTCTAGTAAAGAACTTCTTTGAAAATTATTCAAACCATTGCAATTATAAACAAAACAATTTAAATATAAGTTCAACTTTTCTAATAAATTTCAAAAATTGTGAAATAAATATAAGGAATAAAACTTTCTATAATGATAAAATATCCTTTACTGAAAAAAGCATTCAACCTCATCTTATAACGAAAGTTAAAGAAAATAAAACAATTGTAGAATTAAATTTAAAGGATCTGTATATTAAACAAACTAAATATGAAGAAAATTTAGAGCAAATAATAAGTTACGATAAAAAAACAAAAACTATTAGTTATACCATTGATACTGTAATTGTTCTAAGTATCATTATTGTAATTGTAATGTATATTTCGAGACCAAAGCAAATATTCAAAATTTCGTCGGAGCCTCAATCTAACGGTGGGGGTGTTACAGTAGCACACTCTATACCCATATCAAGGGTTAATATAATTTCAATTCTTTGAAAAACAAAATGCATTTTTGTCTCTTAACAAAAATGCAACCCAAGAATAATTTTAATTTCTTTGTTTATTACAACTCCGTTGCTTTTCATAATAAATCTGCATTTCCGTTCCTACGACGAAAATGCAATTCTAAACTTTTGTTTACGTAAAGGTAAAATACCTACAGACGGAATTCCAGGAAATATTTGTTTTGCACCTCAAATAGAAATAAGCTTAATAAACAAAATGTATTTTAAGAATTAATTTTAAGTATATAAATTTGGTAATTAATTAATAAAGAGACAGTTGTAAAAATACAGCCAAAGGCAAAAGCCATTAAATTTTTTTTTTCAATTAGGAAAAATCCTAATTCTTAATTATTAATCAGTACACATCCCGTTTTACGTTATCCCGATTTCGAAAAACAATTTACATTAACGACAGATGCATACAATTACGCGATTGGTGCAGTGTTGTCACAAGAAGGGCACCCGGTGTGCTACGCTTCAAGAACATTGAACCATCAGGAAAAAAAAATATTCTGTGACAGACAAGGAATTTTTGGCGATAATGTTGAGTGTCAATTATTTTAGGCCCTACATTTACGGCAAAAAAAATTCAAAATTATCACTGATCACCAGCCGATCAAGTATTTACATTCCAAATACAGAGGAAAAGATATGTCACCCAGACACCAGCGATGGTTATTAAAATTAGGTGAATATCAATTTGAGATCGAATACTTGAAAGGAAAAGAAAACAAAGTAGCGGACTTTTTGAGCAGAATAGAAAATAGTGAGACCACTATTTCAGAAAAGGCGGGGGATGAAATTGAGAATAGCAACATCCTAAATTTTTTTTCAGTTAACAATGTAGAAGACGACGTCACAAAGGCAACAGTACATTCAGTCGACGAAGAATTAGGTGATCATTTTTTTATAAAAGAGGAAATTGTGAATAAGTACAAAACCCAAATAATTCTAACAAATAACAAAATAGAAGAATTGAAAGAAATACATGGGAAAGGAATAATCTTCATAGCAGAAGCGGATTTTAATACAATGGGAGAAATATTTAGAAGATATATAAAAAAGGGAAAAATAGGCATATATTCCGAACTTTCAGAAGGAAAATACAACGAGGTGCAAGAAAAACTAATTAATATGTTCTCCAATGATAGACAAATAAATTTCACTAAATACACCATGAGGGCTCAAGATATAGAGACTGAAGTAGAAGCCATTCGACAAATATCTTTTTATCATGTCAGAGAAAGCATGCATTCAGGCATACTTGAGACGTACAATCAAACTAAATACAAAATATACTACCCAAAACTAATGGAATTAATACAAATGGTAATCAACCAATGTGATATATGTAAAGAGGTAAAATACGACCGAAATCCCATCAAACCAAATTTTTTTTACCACAGAAACACCATTAGGGAAAAATGACATAGTCCATATAGACACATATAGTATGTAATGAAGGGTTTTCATTTTTTGACAGTAATAGATAAATTTTCTGAGTTCGCCGCAGCATATTCACTGAACGACAGAAATAATATAACAATAATAGAACAGTTAGAAGAACATTTCGCTATGATAGGTAAACCAAGAAAAATAATTGCAGATAATGAATTCAAAGAATTTTTGGACAAATGTAGAACTGCATATTACTAAACCCCACAGCCATAATATATATATATATATATATATATATATATATATATATATATATATATATATATATATATATATATATATATATATATATATATATATATTTCCCAAAAACTGCAATAACTGCAATAGTGCAATTATTGCTAACTGTAAAATCACGCCAGCTTTAGATTTAGGTCAATTAGTTTAATATAAATTAATAAACTTTGTAAAAACAATTGAGTTCTGATTTAAATAAAGTGCGGTCGCGTTGACCGCTTCAACAAAAAACATTTTTTTTTTACATTTCAATAAGGAATTTCATAATTGGCGCCCGAGCATAAAAAGACATTCCGATAAAATCCTGAAAAAAACAAGTAAGGATACCGGTAAAAGTGAAAAATAATATAAAACAATGATCCTTAAACTAAAAAAGTAATCCTTAAATTAAAAAAGTAATCCTTAAATTAAAAAAAAGATCCTTAAAGTGAAAAAGTGATCCTTAAATTAAAAAAGTGATCCTTAAATAAAAAAAGTGATCCTTAAAAACTAAAAGTTGAACTGATCTTTGAAAACCATCTCCTAAAAGAAAAAATTTTAAAGTGATTAAAGTGATTCTCCAAAAAAAGCGTGATTTTTAGAAAAAAGAACTAAAAATCGCTACAAAATTGTAAAAATCTAATGTACGGCCCCTTAGTAGCCTCGGCGGAAAGATTTGTATCACGTACCTGCCCGCATTAGTGAAAAAAAGTGGTAACTAAGTGAACACATGCTGCCTGACGACACGCAACCTGAAGAGATAAAATTCAAAGGGGTATCATCTTTTGCTATATTACCTATAAACGAACAAGCGAAATCACGAGGAGCGCGAGAAACACCAGAAGCCATAGAAAAACTTAAGGCGGAGATCCGGTATAGAGTAGGATTTATGTTAAGAGCAAAAATTTGCAATCCAGAAACTAAAACATATGCAAAACTATATGATTTAAAACCCTCTGGACATAATTTTTTTTTTTACTGTAAGCTAAGAATTAAATAAAAATGTCAAATCCAAATAATTTACTTCGTCCCCCTGTCCTTCCCTCAAGTAATGAGTCACCACAAGAAAATGCTCAACTGAGTTTAAATGACCTAAGGTCTCTTATATCGACAATAGCGAAAGACGTACTAATACAACAAGGACCACGGGTAGTACAGGAAACTCTTAATACTCGTGATAATTTATTGGACCTAGGTGACCACAGAATAACAAGAGATACGGACAACCTTAACGACATGGACAAAATACCTGACGTCGTTAAATACTTAAAAGAATTTTCTGGACAGCCTGGAGAATTCAATTCGTGGAAAAAAAGTGTTGAAAGAATTTTAACTATTTACGAATCAATAAGAGGTACGCCGCAGTATTATGGAATACTAAGCGTTATAAGAAACAAAATAACGGGCAATGCCGACGTGGCATTGGAATCTTATAATACGCCATTAAATTGGCAGGCAATTTCTCAAGGCCTAGTAACTCATTATGGAGACAAGCGCAACTTGTCTACCCTCGAGTATCAAATAACTTTAGTACAAGGAAATAGAAGCATTCAAGAATTCTATCAGCAGGTATATACTCACCTGTCTCTGATACTGAACAAGCTAGGATGTCTTCAAATAGGCAAACGAATCTTTAAGTCTGCTTACAAAGTCATATAGGGACAAGGCCTTAGAAGTTATAGTAACCCCTATCCATAAAACTATATTTTAATATTCCAAAATGTTTTTCTAAAGTTAGCATTTTTGTCATAAAAAAAAAATGCAGCTGAGTAATTGAATTTAATAAATTTTATTTTTGTTTATTCTTACCGTTTGTAACAAAACCGCATCAAATTCCATTTAATAAATTTCGTTTTACTTTTGTTAAATTTTTACTTTGATCGCATTTCCATTCTCAAAACAAAAATGCAATCTTTGCGCAAGTAATTCCTAGGAAATATTCATTTTGTAATTAGGCTAAATAAAATTAAGCTTACTACACAAAATTAACTTTAAGACATACTTTGTTTTAGTATAAGAAGAAAAACTAAAAAGAAAGAACAGTGAGTGTGGAAAAAACTATGTAATGAAGCAAGAAGACTTAATAAAGTGAAGTGAAATAAATAACCAAGTGTGTTTTTTTTTCGATATACATTTAAGCAAATCCAAAACTGGCGACGAGGATGGGATGGCATATAAATGTCATCAACGCGAATTTATAAGAACATTTTTTTAAAGTGAAAAATAACAAAGGAAAGAACAATTCCTAAATATTTAAAACTCTTTAAAAAAAAGTGTAAAATAATAAAGAGAAAGACCTATTCTCTCATAGATAAATTTTTTTTTTTGGAAAGACCAATTCCAAAATTAAATAAAGGAGCTTGAAAAGAAAGACCTATTTTTTATAAAGGAAGGGAAAAAGACATCCCTATTTGAGAAAAAAAGACCTGTTCCTGTGAAATAAAATTAAAAAAAGTGAAGTAAAAAGAAAGTTGGAAAATTAATCGTATTTACAACATTTATAAGTGTAACTAATAATAACAAAAAAACAGACTCCGTTTAATTACTATTAACCTTTTACTAAGTGAAACTTGTGAGCTTCCAACGGATTCCTAAATATAATTATTGAAAAAAACAACCATGAAGTGAAACATAAATAAGAACAAGATACAGACTGTGAAAAAAAATTTTTTGAAAACGAAAATACTAAAGAAAGTACCATCACAACTAAATATAAATAAATATAGTGAATTTTGCTAAATAGAAGATTGGAAATCAAAATACTAAGGAACCCTATCTTTGGGAGAGAAGGAACCATTCCACAGGCAACTAACAAAACCCAGAAAAAAAGAGGAGAGTAATATATTAAAACGTAAGATATCACTAAAATTTTTCCTTTTGATTATATGTATTAATATTAAAAAAAAAAGTAAAAGAAATTATATAGTATTAATAAATAATTAAGTTCGATAAAATTGTGAACAATTTATTAAGAAGTTCGATATTAGTAATCCACATAAAAACCACAGACAATGGCTGAATTGGTACAGATCCATATAGACCCTATTAAATATCTCTCAAACCTACCAGAATTTACTGGAGATTATAAAGATCTCCATACCTTTATAAATCTGATAGACAGATTTCAACCCCTTTTGCAGGGATACGACCATCTATCACAAAGATTTTTGCTGATTTAATCAAAAGTAAACTTAAGAATAAGGCAAGAGATAAGAGATGAGATAAACTGCCAGGCAGTCACCTGGGAGGAAATAAAGGAAGTATTAATTTACAACTTTGGAGAACGGTTATCTTCGGAAGAACTTTTTGACGAATTAAGGGCCACTACATTTAAGACTAACAGTATAGAATTCTTTAATGAAATAAAAAACAAGTTAAGACGTCTCAACAACAAACCTATGGCCATAGTCGGCGAAGGTGCCGCAATGAACGCCATCGCTAATAACAATATGCGTAGCGCTCTCAATATATTCAAATCAAAGATCCCAGAGCCTATGAGAACGATACTCACATGTAGAAATCCCAATTCCCTAGAAGCGGCCATGAACATTTTGTTCGAGGCAGGGTACGCAAATTTAGATATAAAGGGGAAGCCTTTTAATAAGTTTAATAGAAGACCGAATGACCAACAGAGCCACAGACAAGTAAATAGGCATAACAATAACGACATACAGGGCAACCGACGTAACTATTACAACAACCACAACAGACGCGATAATAATGAAAACAGACAAAACTATAATAACAACAACCATAATAGACGGGACTATAACGAAAACAGGCAAAACTATAATAACAATAACCATAATAGACGGTACTATAACAAAAACAAGCAAAACTATAACAATCGTAACCACGATGGATCAGTTAATGAGAACGGACGAAATTACGACAACTACTCTAAAAATCGCTTCCAAAAAAAGACAGAATTTTCCGAGGTTCCAAAATCAACCAGTTCTTCCTCAACCAGAGCCTATGTATGTAAATACGATCCAAGATTTTCATCCAACAGCCTCCAGGGAGAGTTACCATGTAAAGACTAAACTAGGATCCATTAAGTTATTGACAGATAGCGGAGCGACTCACTCTATAATCAAACCCGGGTTATGTCACCCAAAGTGGTCCGAACTCATTAAGCCTACACAATTAAAAACACTTAATCGCACTATAAAAATAAAAGAGAAGGTAAACATTCCCCTTTTTGAAGAACTAGGGGATGCAATCCAAAAAGTAGAATTTTTCGTATGTAAATTCAATGGCCAACATGACGGCATCATCGGGATGAACATTTTGAGGCCGTTAAAGGCAAATATAAATTTAAAGAAAGAAGTATTAAAAAAGAAATTCCACTGCACTTGATAAGGCGGTAAATTATCATTTCGAAAACGAGGAATTATTTAAAGTAAATATTCCCGTTAAGTACGAAAATGGTTTAGTTTACCAACCTAAAATTAAAACAAATGATAATAAAGTAGAAATTCTCGAGGGAATTTATAAAGCCGACAATTTTTATATTAATGCTTTAGTTAAAAATACCGACGAAAACCCAAAAAACGTAACCATCGAAAGGCAAGACGCAGACGAATTAATAAACAGACAATTTTTCTGTTTATTAATTCGAAATAAGGATACAACATCTTTCAGACACAGAAAAAACTAAGTTAATACCCCTCATAAAAAGGTTTAAAAGTATATTCTATTTAGAAGGTAATGATTTATCATTCACTAATATAATCAAACATGATATTAGAACAATCAATGATGTACCAATAGTAGCTCACACTTATCGCTATCCGTACATTCATAAGGACGAAGTCCAAAAACAGATTGAGGATATGTTACAAAATGGCATAATTAAAACAAGCCACTCCCCCTATTCTGCCCCAGTCTGGGTTATTCCTAAAAAAACCGATGCCAGCGGTAGAAAGAACTGGCGTTTGGTCATCGATTATCGCAAGTTGAACGAGGTGACAATCGACGACAAATACCCAATCCCCAATATTGACGAAATATTGGAGAAACTGGGCAGATGTCACTATTTCACGACCCTCGATCTGGCAAAAGGATTCCACCAGATCGAAATCAATGAAAAGGATACACACAAGACAGCGTTTCGCGTGGAAGGAGGGCAAAAACGCAAAACGTTTTGGGAGACCCCGTGAACACCATTTGTCTAGTCTACCTAGACGATATAATCATTTTTTATACCTTCTTGGAGGAACATATAGAATCATTAACAAAAGTCTTCAAACGGCTTAAGGAAGCCAATTTGAAAGTTCAACTCGACAAAAGTGAATTTTTAAAATTACAAACTGAGTTCTTAGGGCATGTCGTATCATCTGAAGGCATAAAGCCGAACCCGGAAAAAATTAAATGCGTAAAAGACTTCCCCCTACCAAACACACAAAAGAAAATCAAGCAGTTCTTAGGCCTAACAGGCTATTATAGAAAATTTATAAATGACTATGCTAAAATCGCTCGACCAATAATAAAATACCTGAAAAAGGACTCAGAACTAAAGACAGGAGATCCCGAATATAAAACCAGTTTCCAAACTCTAAAGAATATGTTGATTAATGACCCGATCCTTAAATATCCAGACTTCAACAAAAAGTTTACTCTTCAAACTGACGCCAGCAAATTTTGCTCTGGGTGCCGTCTTATCACAAGACAACCACCCGATTTGCTACGCCAGTCGTACTCTCAATAACCACGAGAAGAATTACAGTACGATCGAGAAGGAGTTACTGGCTGTCGTTTGGGCCACAAAACACTTCCGGCCCTATCTCTTTGGCAGAAAATTCCTGATAGAGACGGACCACAGGCCATTAACTTGGTTATTTTCGATAAAAGAACCAAACTCTAAGCTAGTGCGTTGGAGACTCCGCTTACAGGAGTTCGATTATGAGATAAAATATAAGAAGGGAACAGAAAATGGTAACGCGGATTGTCTTTCTCGAATCGAAATAAACACTAACGAAATCCCAGCATCTATAATCAACGAAACCACGAAACCAGTAAATTTATATAAATTCCAGATTATTCTCAACAAAAGCGCATCTGGCTCATTACGAATAAAACCTAACAAATATTCAATTCAAATGTTTGTAACAAAACCGCATCAAATTCCATTTAATAAATTTCATTTTACTTTTGTTAAATTTTTTACTTTGATCGCATTTCCGTTCCCAAAACAAAAATGCAATCTTTGCGCAAGTAATTGCTAGGTAATATTCATTTTATAATTAGGCTAAATAAAATTAATCTTACTACACAAAATTAACTTTAAGACATACTTTGTTTTAGTATAAGAATAAAAATGAAAAGAAAGAAAGTATCAGCGTTGAAAGAACTAAGGAAGCAAGAAGACTTACATAATAAAGTGAAATGAATAACTAATTGTGTTTTTTTATATAAAATTTAAGCAAAACCAAAACTATTAACTCCAAACAGCCCATTAATGTTAATGACGACAACATGCTACATTCCAGTACTAAAAGTTTAAATTGGCAATAAAAGCGTTCACGTTGCCGGTCGCCTTCAAGAGGCACAACACGCTCAAAGTCAAAAATAGATTACGTTCAGTTGGGAATCGAAAAATTATGTATAAGAAATGGTAGGGACAACCACAAATTGAGGCAGTGTCAGACCAATCCCAGTAAACTAAAACGTAAGGCCTGCGGTAAAACGGGTCATGTTCAAAAGGTATGGTTGAAAGCTTTAATTAACACAACAAATAATAATTCAATTGCGACGAAAAATTATCCCGATGAGTCTGTGTACAAAGTACTTGGCTTTAATAAAGTTGTTGATACATACATATATAACACAGAAAAGAAGATAACAGAAGAGATGACGATAAGCACATCGTATCCGTCGAAATAAATGGATGGTGTCAAATGTTAGAAGTCGACTCCGACGTTAAATACAAATAAAGAAAAATCAATACGAACAACTGAATATAAAAGATCAATTGCAACCATCATCAATAGCATTTCGCTCCTATACTAAAGAGATTGTAATTCTCTATGGAGAAGTTAGAGTACAAGTAAAATGCAAGAGCAGACAGTCAACGGAAGAAATGTATGTAGTGCCTAATAACTATGATACATTATTGGGATGAATTTTGAATCGGCGTTTAGGTATTGTTCTCCACGAAATTGACAAACAGCCCGTAAGCGAAATTCAAAACATCCGTCTGAATAATATTCAATCTATTGCTGACATAATTAATATGTTTCCAACTGTTTTCTCCCAAAATGTAGGATGTGTACCAAACTTCCAAGTATCGCTTCAATTGCTTAAAGATGCAAAGCCCTTGTTTTACAAAGAAAGAGAATTGCCATTTGCGCTCCGTGAAAGGGTGAAAAAAGAATTAAATTAGATAGAAACATCTGGAATTATTTCGAAAATCGAAAGATCTGACTGGGGATCACCATTTGTAGTCATACAATAGCCAGATAGTAGTATACGTCTCTGTGTCGGTTATAAAATCGGCGTAAACCAACAATTAGTTTCGGCAAATTATCCAATTCGCCGAATCGATGACATTTTAAATAGCCTTAAAGGTTCAAAATATTTTTGCCGCCTATATTTATTCAAAGCGTATTTGCACTTAAAAGTTAGCGAAGGGTCCAGTGAAGTACAAACTATGTCAACCCACAGGGGCACATTTAGGGTAAATCGTTTATCATTTGGAATCAAAACGGCACCCTCGGAGTTCAACCTTATTATAGAACAAATTTTGTCCGGCTTGAAAAATATTATGTATATCGTATTTTGATGACATTATAGTTCATTGGGCTATGGAAACCATGCAAAATATATTTAATTAAATGTCTTCAACGTCTAAAAGAACACGACTTCCATGTCAACAAAACAAAATGTTCATCTCTTCAAACCCAGATTTAATATCTGGGCCATGTTGTTCAGCATAACAAAATTTTAAATCTCCGGCTAAGATCCAAGCAATTATCAATATTGCACGACTGACGTCTGCTGACGAGGTGAGACGATTTTTAGGTATGGTAACCTACTATGTACGTTTTATTCCTAGAATGTCTTTGTAGTGGCAACCCCAATATAGGCTCATAAGAAAGAATCTGTAGTGGCAACCCCAATATATGCTCATAAGAAAGAATTTGATAATAAAAAGAGACAGTTACTATTGAACCACCAAAGAAACTGGATATTTTATTTTTAACAACGTAAGAAAAGTAACTATGTACCCGTCGACCGAGACGTTTGTAAAAAAAGAGAAAGCACATGCTTAATTAAAATTAATAACTATTAAGAAATTACTGAATAATAAATAAAAAGACCAGAAAAATAAAGAATTTAAAAAAATATGTTAAAAAAAAATTTACTTAAAAACGAGTGCAAAAAAAAGTTTAAATTAATGGTAACTAAAAGAACATGTGCTACAATAAGCTAAATATATTTAAAGAAAAACTGCTTAAAAATTATTGGTTAAATATAAAAGTCATATAGGGACAAGGCCTTAGAAGTTATAGTAACCCCTATCCATAAAACTATATTTTAATATTCCAAAATGTTTTTCTAAAGTTAGCTTTTTTGTCATAAGAAAAAATGCAGCTGAGTAATTGAATTTAATAAATTTTATTTTTGTTTATTCTTACCGTTTGTAACAAAACCGCATCAAATTCCATTTAATAAATTTCGTTTTACTTTTGTTAAATTTTTACTTTGATCGCATTTCCATTCTCAAAACAAAAATGCAATCTTTGCGCAAGTAATTCCTAGGAAATATTCATTTTGTAATTAGGCTAAATAAAATTAAGCTTACTACACAAAATTAACTTTAAGACATACTTTGTTTTAGTATAAGAAGAAAAACTAAAAAGAAAGAACAGTCAGTGTGGAAAGAACTATGTAATGGAGCAAGAAGACTTAATAAAGTGAAGTGAAATAACCAAGTGTGTTTTTTTTCCATATAAATTTAAGCAAATCCAAAACTCTTAGACACTTTCGTAAGGGGTCTCAGCGGTGACTTGCCAAGATTATTAGGAATAAAAGAACCCACTGACTTACCTCAAGCCCTCCACTTGTGCCTGAAACTTGAAAATCAAAATTTTCGTGCAAACCATGCCAATAACGTTAGAAGGAATCAGCCTCCACAATTGCCACCAAAGCGAAATTTAGAGAATTCACAAAACAAAACATTTTATCCACACTTAGCTTATATTCCACGTACAAATCAACCTTCTAATAATACCAATCCTCTTCGTCCTCCTAAACCGCAACCCAGGCCAGAGCCAATGGATGTGGATCAGAGTTTACGATCACATCGTGTAAACTATATGAATAGACCTCATCAAAATTGGCCAAACCAATTTGGAAACCCTCAACAACACAAAAATCAAAGAACATTTCATATAGACACAAAGGAAATAGGAGATAGGCGGAGCGATGATAAGAACATACAATATGGAGAGCCCACCGATATTCATTTTTTAGCATGATAAGGTCTTCGTTGCCTTACTTCGAGGTGAAAACGGAGAGCGAAAACATCAAACCAAACCTAGTAAAAAGACGCATCCCCAATGAAAACCCTTTTTTTGCAAAATCTATTGTTGGAGATATTAAAATAAGTGAGCATACTTATGCAAAACTTTTTGAGATTGAAGAAGAAATAAAATTCTATTTAATGCCCTCGTTAGAAACATTCGATGGTATTTTGGGTAACGATGCCCTTAGAGATCTAGAAGCTACTATTTTTACACACGAACACTACATGACATTGAAAAATGGATTTAAAGTCGGTCTTAAACAAGTCCAACTCAACATGTTAATGCTATAAATATAAAAGAAGATAACATGTCTGTAGAACAAAAATTAAAAATGAAAAAAATACTTAATGCTCATCCTAACCTTTTTTGTGAACCAGATGAAAAACTTACTTATACTACAAAAGTTGTGGGTGAAATAAGAACCATGACCCGTGTACACAAAGTTTTACCCCTATCCTGTATCGCTTAAAGGAGAAGTAGAAAATCAGGTAAAAAAATTACTAAATGATGGAATCATAAGACCATCGAGATCACCCTTTAATTCTCCAGTATGGATTGTGCCTAAAAAAGCAGATTCGGCCGGAAACAAACAGTATCGGATGGTAATAGATTACAGAAAATTAAATTCAATAACCATTGCAGATAGATACCCCATTCCTGAGATTACGGAAGTGATCTCTCAACTCGGCTCTAGTAATTTCTTCTCAGTGCTAGACCTCAAAAGTGGTTTTCATCAGATTCCACTAAAACAAAATCCGATATGGAGAAAACCGCGTTCAGCATAAATAATGGAAAATTTGAGTTTACGCGTCTCCCGTTTGGTCTCAAGAATGCGCCATCAATTTTTCAGCGCGCACTTGATGACATTTTACGTAAATATATAGGAAAATGTTGCTACGTCTATATAGACGACATTATTATTTTCAGCAAAACAGAAGATGAACATTTTGAACACATTCAAAGTATATTTGCAGCATTAGAGGAATCGAATATGAAAGTTCAATTGGACAAATGTAACTTCTCTCAGAAGGAAGTAGAATTTTTAGGGTATATTATTACAAGTCAGGGCATAAAAACCAATCCGGAAAAAGTTAAAGCTATAAAGAACTTTCCGCAACCTAAACCACTTAAAGAACTTCGCAGCTTTCTTGGTATGTCAGGGTATTACCGGCATTTTATTAAAGACTACGCGAAACTAGCCAAACCCCTGACATCCCTTTTAAGAGGGGAAGGAGGCCGTACCTCCAAGAACAGATCAGCAAAAGCTGAAATCTTTTTAAATCAGGAAGCCGTCGAATCTTTCGAAAAAATTAAGTATTCTCTCATTTCTAAAGATGTCATTTTGGCATACCCAGATTTTAGCAAGGATTTTGAATTAGTAACCGATGCATCAAATTTTGCAATCGGAGCTGTTTTGTCACAGTGTGGAAAACCCATAGCATTTATCTCAAGAACGCTTAACAAAGCGGAAGAGCATTATGCTGCTAACGAGAAAGAAATGTTAGCAATTATATGGGCTTTAAACGCTTTTAGAAATTATTTATATGGCTCACGAAAAGTAAAAATCCACACAGACCACCAACCACTGACGTATGCCCTCAGTAACAAAAATAACAATAGCAAAATGAAAAGATGGAAGTCTATACTCGAAGAATACAATTATGAACTTTGTTACAAGCCTGGAAAAATGAATGTTGTGGCTGATGCCCTATCTAGAATCCCGCCGCAGAAATCACCATTTAATTCCTTGTCAATTGCCACCAACTCTGACGATAGTTCTTCCCACGGCCTTATAATTAGCGTAGAAACACCTGTTAATGCTTTTAAGAATCAGATACTCCTGAACATTGATGTCAATACAGAATATCAATTTAAAATTGTATTCCTTACCTAGCACCGTCATATAGTCACTGAACCATACTATTCAGAATCTACATTACTCAGTATTCTAAAACGATACCTTAATCCATCGGTTATAAATGTATTAAAACCGAAGAAGACATAATGGGAAAAATTCAGCAATTATATCCTTTGCATTTCAGTAACTACAAAATAAGGTTTTCGCAACTGATGGTAGAGGATGTAATAAGTAGTCAAGAACAAGAGGAAATAATAATAACTTATCACAACAGAGCTCACAGAAACTGCAAGGAAAACCAAACTCAAATATTAGAAAAATACTATTTCCCATCCATGGCCAATAAAATTAAAAAAATCATAAAAAATTGCACAATTTGTAAGACTAGTAAATACGAGAAAGACCCTCCAAAGCTTTAAATACACTCTACTCCTATTCCCCGTCATCCCGGAAAAATAGTCCATATGGATAAACTTATTATAGGGAAACAACTACTGCCAACAGCAGTAGACAAATTTTCAAAATATGCCGTTGTAAAACCAATTCGTTCGTAAGCAACGGAAGCTATTAGGCAACCATTAAGAGATATTCTTTCTTCCCTTATGCCGGAAACAATAGTGATGGATAACGAAAAATCGTTCAATTCAGAATCAATGAGATTCATGATGGAAAATGAATTTGGTATTTCAATATTTAAAACGGCACCTTACTCTAGCAGTTCAAATGGACAGGTAGAGCGTTTTCACTCTACACTTCAAGAAATCATGCGCTGCCTACAAAATAACCACGCACATAGATCACTCCAAGAACTTCTAGAAAAATCAGTGAAGGAATACAACTTTTCTATACATACAGTAACAGGGAGAAGACCCTTAGAAGTATTTTTTGGCAGAAGAGTCTGCAGTGAATCCTCACAACTTGAAAAGGAAAGAAATGAAACGATTAAAAAACTTGCACAAAAGCAAGAAGCTGATTTAAACTATCACAACGCGAATCGTTCACCTCCAAAGCAATATGCTCCGGGAGAAGAAATTTTTGTTAAGATAAATAGGAGAGTAGGAAACAAACTATCTGCCAGATATAAAAAGGAGATAGTAGCAGAAAATTATAACTCAACGGTTAAAACAAATACAGGGAGAATAGTTCACAAAAGTAACATAAGGCAATCTTAAAGAAAACCATACATAAATTAATTTTTTTCCCTTCAGGACAAAATGCAGATTTTGGCAATGATACTGATTTTGATTCTATCAACACATGCACAACAAATAGACATACACGACTTAACCAGTAACAACGGGTACATACCGATAAAGACGGAAGAACTGAAAGTTATAAACCATTACGACAAAGTCCTACATTTTATCAATCTGAGATCATACGATGACAGCATAACAGCAATTTCTGAAAACATTAATGCTTTAAAAGTCACAACTCTCGAGGACAAACGGCTTTTAGAAACCATTAACAAGGACTTAATTTTATTACAAGGGAAAATAAACAGTCTACATGTACACCCAAAATCAAAACGAGGACTGGTAAACATAATAATGTTACGCAGCACATATGTACATAAATAAGCAACAAACACTTATTAGTGGCTACATAAATAGCTTTAGACAAGAATCAATGAACAGAATACAAACCATAGAAGACGAAGTTAAATTTATAGAAAAAACTTACAGGATTGATAACGACATATCTCTTTAAAAAAACCACGTTGACGATATAGGACAAATAATATTTTCAAGCAAACTAGGGATAATTCCCACTGACATTCTGACGCAAAGAGATATTGACTTAATATCCGACTTTGACAGTTATAGTAGTATGAAAATTGCCCTAATTTTTGATGGTGACAACATTATACTTACCTTGCTTATCCCACAATTTTCCGCTAATATATTGTCCAAAATAAAATTCGAACCCCTTCCCAATGCCATAAATAAGTCCATTGTCTTAAGTGAATATGAGATACTACTTGACAATAATAATAATGTTTTTAATACGAATGTAAAGGACAATTTAGAGAAAAACTTAGTAAAATTAGATAACAAATGTATAGAAAATATTCTTAAATTTCAAGAAGCCGACTGTGAGCTAGAAATATTCGAAAAGCCTCTGGTAACAGAGATCATGCCAGGAATAATTATTTTTAAGAATTTTTATGAAAGTATTTCTCATGATTGTAATAAATTAGAAATAAGACAGAAAGGAACGTTTCTTGTAAAATTTGAAAATTGTACACTGATATTAATATTAAAACGCATGAAAAATTTATACTACCTAATTTAATAACAAAGATAAAGGAAAGAAAAACTTAACTAAACTTGATTTAAAATTAGAAAATCTGTATATTAAACAACTAAATCATGAAAATGATATCAAACTATTAATGGATAAAGATAAAAATATAAATGTTGTTAGCATAAGCACAGATGCCATAATTTTGGTTATTATTATATGTATTTGCAACTCTTATCATTTTTCTATTTGTAAAGCATAAGCAGAAACTCTGCTTATCACCAAATACCCAAAAAGATATGGCACATAAAAACATAGAGCCATGCTTAAGAATTTCAGTTCCCCAGCTTAACATCCCACAGCGATTGGGGTCAATCGACTTAAGAGGGGAAGTGTTAACGCAAACAAAGTTAACGAACTCTTTTCCAATGAATTGAAGATAAGTAGATATTTTGCAATTGCTAAATAAGCGTCTTTTATTAATTAGGTCACAAAATTATTTTTTAAGTATTTTCCAAAAACTGCAATAACTGCAATAGTGCAATTATTGCTAACTGTAAAATCACGCCAGCTTTAGATTTAGGTCAATTAGTTTAATATAAATTAATAAACTTTGTAAAAACAATTGAGTTCTGATTTAAATAAAGTGCGATCGCGTTGACCGCTTCAACAAAAAAAAAATTTTTTTAGAAATTTCATAATTTACATTCTATTATATTAACCAGTAATGAGATTGAAAAATATGACATTAGCTACAAAAAATTAAAATACATTCAATTCGGAGTGACATTTTTTAATAACTCTTGTCTAGTTTTAGGAATTAAAATGCCAAAAACATTCGTAGAAATTAAGTTAAGATATATTGTTCCACTACCAAACATTCACAACAAAGAAATTGATGCTGTAATAGAACAGATCTTTGAATTTGAAAACAAAACGTACCAATACAAAGAAAATAAACATTTAAAGGAATTAAAATTAAGTAATCATTGTACAATAAAAGAAAATTGTCAATTAATTAAAAATAAGGACCTAGAAATTATACCATTAGATATAGATACCATAATAATTAAAAACGCAATAAATACTACTATTATTAGAACTTGTATTTTAAATGAAACTGTACTAAACGGAAACGTTTTAATCACTTTTAATAACTGTTCAATAAAAATTAAAGACTAGTATTTTTCAAATATTATTGAAAGTATTGGTGAAAAACAAATAATTAACATTCCAAATAGAATTCAAAACTTTTCAAATAAATTGTTATTTCTAGAAATAGAAGAACAACATAAAAATAGCATACAAAATATTAAAGCTTTGAAATATCACTCTAATATTTCATATGGATGTAATATTCTAATAATAATTGCAATAACAATTTTAATACTTATAATAATTATAAAACATAAAAATATTAAAATAACATTAAATAATAAAATTCAGGAGAATTGTAATCTAAAGGGGGAAAAGTTATATATACAAACCCTTCTACACCTGACAAAATAGAATTATTTTTAAATACAATAAGTAAATAAAAATTCGTGTGAAGCTGGTGCATTTGCAAAATTTAAAAGTATTGAATTGCAATTCCGTTAATATAAATTGTTGTTGGAAATAAAATACGATCTTGCAATTTATTTAAACTAAATAAGTTTACTTTTTAACCAATGAGAGTTTCTGGAAGAATAAAAATAAGCAAGATCAGCAATTTTGCAATATTAAAATTTTAGTTAAATAAGCCAATCAGAATTATGCAAATGCAATGGTTAAGGTGATAAGTAAAGAAAAAGTAAAATTGTAAGTTAGTCTTAGTTCCCTCCACAACGTGTTAAGATACCTCGAATAAATAAAAAAGAAAATAATTTTTTTAGGAATAACCTAATAAAAATATAAAACTCGCGTGAAGCGAAGCACCAACAAAACCACCAAGAAGTATAACGAACTATAATTAGGTCATTTAATAAACAATTAAGCAAAATTATTGGCGGTTTTCACGCTTGGTTGTAAACTAGCATTGTAGAGTTAGCAGGTCTTGTTAATATAGTACATATACCACTGTTGACAAGACCACAACAACAAAATGCATTAAACTTTAATTTACCACATAGTTCCTAAAGTACTATACCAAAAACTATTGTCAACTAGCTACGTACATTTATTTACAAGTGCGCAAACAGCTGTTCGTTTTGCCACCACTTTCTCATTTTCTTATTTTCACGCATAAACTGCCTGAAAAATTTAATATTTGTTTATAAAAATGAGTACAAATAAAAAGCTAAATTTGGTGAAAAAATAAAAAGACTTTCGAATCATGAACGCTGCCTGGATTTTTTACAACAACGTGCTCTATACGTAGTTTATCATCCCAAATCACTTGCGCTTTTATGAAATATTTGTGCGTTCCCGAAAAAAGGTATTCCACTAAGTACTGGAGGTTCTGCAAGTGGTATAACCACTTCATAATTTCGTCCAAAATATGGTCAATAACATGCTGCTCACAAACATCTACAGAAAGATTTATTTTGATTTCGTTAAAAAAAACATAGCTTCGCATTCCATTATCTACGCAACTTCAATTTGGTCAATTGCATTTTCTACCAGAAAATTTATAATTTTATCTTTTTCCGTTATTTTAGGTATTTTAAGCTGTAAATTGCTTTTATTTCAGCAATACCAATTAGAGAAAAAATCTTTCATCTGGTTTTAGAATAAAAATTTACGGAAAAAACAAAACAAACATCAGCTATTTCCACTTGTTTACAATACCCACACAAAAAACCGCTCACACTTTGTAGTTAAAAATCCTGGTACATCTAAAAGGATTTTAAATGTACTATCAAGCGTGAAAACCGCTGTTAAGAACATATTTTAAAGGAAAGCTTTAAGCAGCAAAAATTGAAATTTATTAAAATTCTTTGGAAAACCAATTAAAAAGCAAACAAATTAAATAAAGGTAGAATAAGCAAATTTGTATTATTGTTAACTGTTATATCCAGAACTTAGATTCTGGCAATTCTAGTTTTATAACCTGACTTCTTAATGTCAAAATCTACTTATGTCATTATTTCAATAAACCACGTTGAAGTAAAGAACTTGAATAACGCGTGTTTCAATAACAAGAGATACACAAGATTAACAATTTCGAAATTTTAACTAAATTAAATTAAAATTAGCAAATTTGTATTACAAATAAGTTTCATTTTAATAAAAAGAGAATTAATTGTGAATCAGTGGTGAAAAGTGAAAGTTGTGTTTGTTTTTTTTAACATATCCTAATAAAAATCATAATTGGCGCAGTCGGCATAGGCCTGGAGGACGATTACCGTAAAACACTGTGACGGAATATCACAAGATAAAAAGGAATCGGCGAGTTTTAACTCCTTACCACAGGATACATAATTTTTGCATAGTGAGTCGAAAACTGAAATGTGCGTTTACTAAATAAATAAATATAAATGAAGAAAGTAATAAAAAAATAGTAATAAAAGGAATTGTGGGAAAAAATATATTATAAATGAAATTAAATTCTTTAAATGAAAGCTTCTACTGTTTTGAAAAAAAAAAATAATAAATTTGAAAAAATAAAAATAGTGATAAAAATAATATACTTGCATATACTTACAACAAATAAATGAAATGAAATTTTTTTTAATGAAAGCTTTTACTGTTAAAAAGAAAATGAATTAAACTTTTGTCTTGCTTGTAATGAATAAACGTAAAACCACTAGAGCTATTTTCCACAGACCATACCCAAGTACAAGATTATTCAAAAGCAGAAGTCGAATCACTCCGCATCCCTGATACAATCAAGGATCTGCCAACATATGAAGGCAATCTCCGGTTATTAAACGAATTCATTAACAACGTTGAAGAAATTTTGCTCCATATTAGGACTTATGATGCAACACCACAAGGTCAAATATTACTACGGGCAATACGTAACAAAATCGTTGGGCAAACCAACGAAGTTCTAGATATGTATGGCACCCCTCTTATCTGGGATGAAATTAAGAGTTACGATATCAATGATAATTCCACATAAAATAATAATGTAATTATGCACACTCATACTGAAATTTTTTATTTTCAATTCTTCAAACCTTCATTTTTGCTTACAAACAAAATACTTAAAATAAGCAATAAAATTTAAATATTGATGATCGATATGAATGTTTTTATGCAACAATATATACAAACATTCATAGCAAACCTTTTAGTTCTTTTAGTGTTTATTTAGAATGCTTAGCTACCTAAGATATTGTACTTTGGCCATTGAACTCTTACAAAGAAAGTCATTACAAAATATTTTTAAGAATTTATAATTGCATTTTTAATGGAGAAATTTGTAAACTAAGCACTCTCAATTTTGTATTTATGATTAAGAAAATTGAAAAACCACATCAGTCCTATTCTTGGATTCAATAAAATCACATATTAAATAAACAAAATTATTGTTTTTTTTATATCCATAATTTTTAAAATTATTTCTGGCGACGAGGATGGGATTTCGCGGAAAAATATCCTTAAAATATTAAGTCAATATTTTTTTATGTCAATAATTAATGCGAAGTGAAAACATAAAAATCCTTGAAAAATCAAGGAACCTTTTTATAAACTAGAAAGGAAAAAATTTTATATAAATAAAAATCCTTGAAAAATCAAGGGACCTACTTATAAACTGGAGAAAAAAAAATTATAAAGATCCTTGAAAAATCAAGTGACCTTTTTATGAAAGTGAAATTTTTTTGTAATCCTTGAAAAATCAAGTTACATTTTTATAAACTAAAAAGTGGGAAAAATTTTATATAGATAAAAATCCTAACAAAAATCAGTGTACTTTTTACAAATTAGAGGAAAAAGAACAAAGTTTAAGAACTGAAAGTGACAAAGAAATTACATGCTGAAAGTGAACTAAAAGGTGAGAAGTGAAGATAGAAACTGGTCATCAGAACAACTTGCTGAAACAGAAGACATCTTTCAACAAAACCAACAAAAATTTCTATTTTAACTGACTAAAAAGTTAGACAACAGAAGTGAGGATCAAAGAAAAATAGTCATCAGAACAACTTGCTGAAACAGAAGACAACATCTCTCAACAAAAACTAATAAAAATTTTCTTTTAATGTAAGTCTAGTATGTAAGTGTATGTATTTTCTAGTAATTCGTAATATTACAATTCGAATATTTATATAAAAAAAAAGAGAAATCAAATTAAAGAAAAGTGAAAGAAATTTTTTGTTGTTCCGGGTGTTTGATATATACATATACATACATACATACATATATATATATATATATATATATATATATATATATATATATATATATATATATATATATATATATATATATATATATATATATATATATATATATATATATATATATATACAGATATACTTATATTTTTTTGTCTTTGTCAATTTCCATACTTGTTTCCTTTAATTATGGCTCAAGCACCGTCTATTACTCTTGACCCAATTAAATACCTTAAAAGCCTGCCCGAATTTAACGGGAATAGAAATGACTTGTATAATTTTATCACTCTAGTTGATCGGATACACCCGATATTGACACAGTACGATGCAATGTCCCAACTGGTTTTTTCTGACATCATTAAAAGTAGATTACAGGGAGGTCATAGAAATAAACTTTCATGTCAAATCATGGGCGGACATCAAAAACGTTTTAATTAATAATTTCTGTGAAAAACTTAGTTTGGAGGAATTATATGATCACATGAGGTCAGTGGTGTTTAAGACAAATAAGTACATCTGACTTTTACGCTGAAATTAAAGATAGGTTAAGGAGGCTTAATAATAAAACAAGTCTCATAATGGGAGAGAATCCTGGCACGGAAGCCATAGCTAAAAACAATATGAGATCCGCTCTAAATATATTTAATTAAAAAATTCCAGAGCCAATGAAAACCATAATGGCTTGTAGAAATCCAGATAGTTTGGAGGAAGTAGTGGAGATACTCTTTAAATAAGGATACGCTAACTATGGAATGGTAAAGACTCAAAACTATTCATGAGGTAGGATTAACAATAAACCCAGTTATAGAAACGATCAAACAAATAATCCTTATCGACAAGGATCATACCCAAACCATCCATATAGGACTAACTTCAACCGAAACCACTACCAAAATGACCAGCAAGGATCATACACAAGCCCACAACATAAAACCAATTTTAATTATAACCAATATCAAAATATTCAACAAAGACCAACCACAAATCTTCAATATAGACCTAATTATAATTGTAATCAGCAGAGGAACCCTTATAATAAAACAAATTTTTACTCAATTACAGATCAACTCCGAATCCCAATTGTCCTGGAAATGTATCACCCTCTGAAGTGTTATTTGGTAGAAAAATCCGGCATATTTTAGATCTGATTAAACCATGTCACAAACGTCGTCCAATCGAAATGTTACCATGGAAGCACAGTTTAATAAAAAGCACGGTGCTAAGGAAAGAATACTTTCTACTGAAGACAATGTGTATGCCAGAGTATATAAAAATAACAACAATTCTTGCTGGGAACCTGGAAAGGTTGTCGAACGTATTGGAAGTGTAACGTACAACGTTTTTGCTAAGAAACGGAAAGTTGATACGCGTTCATGCGAATCAAATGAAGAAAACCTTTACCACTTTTGAAAATCCGGGTACTGATAAAAACTGGGATGATGCACTTGGATTATATGACTTGCCAAACAGTTCCAATAATCATCTGGAAACATTTGAACGTGATAAGAATATAGACGACGACGTAAATATTCCAACGACTCCAATTCTTACACGATCTCGGCGACAACGAAAACCAGTTGCTAGGTTTATTCCTAGTTAGCCACCTAAAAGGGGAGATGTTGGATGGCAACTCTTTTGTATATTTGACATTTTATTAATTCTATCATTCTTATTAATGTTGTAAATTACTTTTAATCTTAATTTTAGTCTGAGGATGAATATGAATAAAGCGTGAAAAAAATATAATTTTTTATTAAAGAAAATACACAACTGATTTTTACGAATCAAGTAAAATACAGGATCACAACAATAGATGATGTCCCTATATACACAAAATCATACCGATACCCACATGTACACAAAGCAGAAGTTCAACGACAAATATCAGATATGTTACAGCAGGGAATAATTCGACCAAGCTATTCCCCATGGAGTGCACCAGTGTGGATTGTCCCTAAAAAATTAGACGCTTCAGGCAAACAAAAATGGCGGTTAGTCATAGACTACAGGAAGGTCAATGAAAAACAATATCCGATAGATATCCTCTACCTAACATAAGTGAAATTTTAGACAAACTAGGAAAGTGTATGTATTTCACAACATTCGATCTAGCCAGCGCACAGAGGAGTGTTTGACCCAAAAATCTTGTCAAAATTATTAATTGAAAAGCACAAACATTCAACAGCTTTATTACAACACATGCTGGAGAAGAAACACTCAGCAAACTTTGACAACGTAAGAATTTTAGACAAAGGAAACACAACAGGCAAAAGATACACACTAGAGAGTCTACATATTAAAAAAAAAAAGAGACAAGACGATGAACCTAAAAGAAGACACAGACAACATAAGCGCGAACTACAGAGTAATAAAAACTAAAACATCTGTGATATTACAATACACATATACATTAGGTTAAAACCAAATAAAACAACTTAATAATATTAAGGTAAAATTTAAATGTGCAATTATTTATAAAAATACGAAAATCATTCATGTTGTTTATATTTATATTTTCAAATACTGTATTAAATAGATTCCCCTGATGAAGTCAACAAAAAATTTACGAAACGTTGGGAAAAAAAATGGAATAAAGTGTTTTTATTTGTATTAAAGATTTCAGGCCCAAGTAGCTTATAAAACATTTCAAAGCTTATATAAGTTAACGATAATTATGTTGAAAACGCACAGTAAAGAATTGGTGTCAGTTGCAAAAATATGCTTACCTGTTGTCTGGACGATTTATTGCAGTTTCGTTAACTTTTCATTTTAGCATTAAGAATTAAATGCTGATTTATCAAAAAGTTCATTTTGAAAGGTTTAATTAATAAAATTATTTTTAAGTAAGATAAGTCTAAAATAAGAAGTGAAAGAATAAAGAACAATTTAAACCAAGTGCGGTTTAAAGTGTATTATTTAAAAAAAACAAAATTTTTGTTTAATTGGCGCCCAACGTGGGGCCCGCGGTTCCCTTTGCCAGTTCGCGAAATTAAAATAAAAGTGTAAAACGTCCTGCACGGCAGCACGAAGCTTTATACCGAACAATTGTGTTAGTAAATTATAGCATAAATCGTCCTGCACCGTAGCACGTCGCCTTCACACAAATGCAATAAGGAAAACAGCATAAATCGTCCTGCACCGCAACACGTCGCCACCGCGAGGCCTCAACCCAGGAAGTTGCAGAAATAAGGCCCCCTAGTAGCTGTAAAAACAGATGAACAGGAGTTGGTTACGCCAACAGCCACTGCACTCCAAATCTTATATTAAGATGAAACTTTTATTTTGTATGTTTTTGTAAATAAAAATTAAGAATTATTATTATTGTTCGATAAAAAGGAAATTTTAAAAATACCTTCTATCGAGAAAAAAAACTATCATTAAATAATTGCGAAGAAAAATAAAAAATAATTTAGTAATAAAAAAGAAGAATATACATATTTTGATTAACAAAAAGGTGTTACTATTAACCGAAATATCATAAGTACTTATAAATATTTGAGGCTACGATTCCTAATGGACCCTCTAGTTTCAAATTAATAAATTAATAACTAAAATAACAAAACTACTTATAACTAAATAATATCGGAAGCTACGATTCCTAAGGGACCCTCTAGTTTCAAAATAATAAATTACATTAATTGATTATTAGATAAAATAACACAATTCCTTATAATTAAATAATATTGAAAGCTGTGATTCCAGCGGAACCATCAATAATATAAAGAAACATAACGGAAGTTAGTTTAGATATCTCAAAGTCGGACAATGTCAAACCCAAGTAACTTAGTAAGAACTCCCGTGCTAAACGCACCACAAAACCAGGCTCCACTCAAGATGAGAGAACTAGAAGTCGAAATCAGAAGAATAGTTTCGGAAGCAATGCGAGAACAGGTTAGGGAAATAGTTGGGAATATCAGAAATCCTACGATTTAAAATGAACAAGACCAAATAATTGAACCACAACACAGGGCTCAGTTAAGTGAACTAGATAGGGTATCGGATGTTGTTCGGTGCTTGCGAGAATTTTCTGGACAGCCAGGGGAATATAGTTCCAGGAAGAAGTCTGTGGAAAAGATTTTAGATATATATCAACACTTAAGAGGAACTCCAAAGTATTTCGGAATCTTGAGCATTATGAGGAACAATATAGAGGGACACGCCGATGCAATTCTAGAATCTTACAACACCCCATTAAATTGGGAAAGTATTTCTCGTTGTCTCACACTTCATTATGCGAATAAGAAGGATGTCAGTACCCTTGAGTACCAACTGACGTCCTTGATTCAGGGCACAGAGTCAGTTCAGGAATTTTATCAAAGGGTGTATAACCACTTTTTTCTGATATTAAACAAAATTAGCTGTATGGAAATTGGGCAAGAATCGTTACACCAAACATACAGAGATAAAGCACTGGATACATTTATCCGAGGCCTAAAGGGAGATCTTCCAAGACTCCTAGCAATGAGAGAACCAGTCACCTTGCCCAAGGCATTACATTTATGCCTTAAATTGGAAAACCAAAATTTCAGGAAAAATCATGCACATAGACAGAATTTTAGACCTATTCCCCCACGTAATTATCATGATATTACTTCACATGGATTTTACCCGGAATTAGCACAAATTCCACCACCACAAGGACCGAAGAAACAATCTAACCAATTCCAAAGACAGCCTCCCGTTCAAACATACAGAAATAATAATTCCCAAAATCAAGGCGCCTTCCCTAAATACACTCAATATAATAATTATCCACCAAGACCATTTGAGCCAAAACCGCAGCCGAGGCCCGAACCTATGGATGTTGATCAGAGCATGAGAACTAGGAATATAAATTATATGAATAGACCTCATGACAATGGGCTCTATGGGAAAAGACCATCTCCACCACATCCGGAAGCACGAAACAAACTAGGAATTTTCACCTTAACTTAGAAATGGAAAATAATTAATATGAACCAGAGCAACATATTAAACAGGATAAGGATTAAGACCAAACACTGAAAGAATACTTAATCAACTTCCACAATTATCAGCAAAAAGAAACCGATAGTACTGACATTAATGGGATTGTACTGACATTAATTTTTTAGATTAAGCGAATCATCGCTTCCCTATATAAACTGTAGGCTAGTCGATGATAAGGTTATAAAAGTTTTATTACACACCGGATCTAACAAGAATTATGTTCGACAAGACCTAATAAAAAATCCAACACCAAATCAAGAGATATTTTATGCAAACTCTGTAGGAGGATCCGTCAAAATTACACACCATATTTATGCAAACCTTTTTGGTAATAATGAAATTCCAATAAAATTTTTTCTGTTACCAAATCTAAAGTTTTTCTGTTACCAAATCTAAAGTCGCCATCATTGGTAACGACAGCCTTAGACAATTGTCTGCTGCAATCTGTACAGAATACAGTTTAATGCCTACAAATGGAAATAAAAAAATTAGGATCAAACAACAAATATCTCGCGATGTTAACAACATACAAATCAGGACAGATCACATGACAATAAACCAAAAGCAGGCTATGCAAAAGTTGTTATCTAAATATCACAAATTATTTTTGGAGCCGGATGAAAAATTAACGTATACAACAAAGGTAGAAGCCGAAATAAGAACAACAACAGTTCAACAAATCTATACCAAAAGCAATCCCTATTCTGCGTCGTTGAAGGAAGAAGTCGAGAAGCAAATTGATGAATTAATTTCGAATGGTATTATAAAACAATCTCGTCGTTCTCCCCTATAATGCACCGGTATGGATTGTTCCAAAGAAATCGGATGCCTCAGGGGAAAAGAAATTTAGGATGGTGGTAGACTATCGGAAGCTTAACCAAGTGACCATAGCAGATAGGTACCCAATTCCGAAAATAAATGAGATGTTGACACAATTGGGCAATAAAAAGCGGTTTTCGTCAAATTTCGTTGAAGGATGAGGATATCGAAAAAACAGATTTTCCCGTCAACAATGGGAAATATGAATTCCTCAGACTGCCTTTCGGTCTAAAAAATTCACCCGCAATTTTTCAACGTGCCTTGGATGACATTCTTCGTCAGCATATTGGGAAAATTTGCTTCATATACATACATAGATGAAATACTGATTTTTGGCGAGAGCGAGGAAGAACATTTCAAAAATGTTGAAACTATATTCGCGACATTGGAAGAATCAAATATGAAGGTACAGTTAATTAGACAATAGCGAACTTTTCAAGGATGAAGTCGAATTCCTAGGATTTATTATATCAAAGAATGGAATAAAAACTAACCCGAAAAAATTAGAAGCAGTAAGGAACTTTACATAGCCAAAAACAGTAAAGGATCTTAGAGCATTTTTGGGTCTTTCAGGCTATTATCGCAGATTTGTCAAGGATTATGCAAAGATCGCAAAACCTTTGACAATCTTTTTAAGGGGGGAGGATGGCCGTGTGCCTAAGAATAAGTCAAGTAAAAAACAAATTTCTTTGAACGATGACGCAATTGATGCATTTCATAAATTAAAAAATTGTTTGGTTAGCAGATATGTCATTTTATCTTACCCCAATTTTGAAAAGGAATTTGAGCTCAATACGGATTATGCAATCGGAGCTGTGCTTTCGCAGGAAGATCGACCAATAGCCTTCATTTCGCGATCTCTAAGAAAATAAGAAGAAAATTATGCCACGAATGAACGGGAAATGTTAGCGATTGTTTGGGGACTGGAAAATTTAACAAATTACTTATACAGATCAGCTAATGTTAAAATTTTAATCGATCATCAGCCAGTGGCTGATGAAAAAATAAAAAGATGGAGAGCTTTTCTCGAGGAATTTAATTACGAATTAAAGTACAAGCCATGAAAGACGAATGTAGTAGCTGATGCACTCTCAAGACCACCCGAAATAAATATATTAACCTCTACACAACATTTGCAAATGCTCCAGTCAACCTTTTCAAAAATCAAAATCTTCTTCATTTTGATGACATTTAAACATACAAATTTGAGATTATATTCCCAACGTACCATCGCCATACAATTACACAAAGCACTTACAATGAAAGAGACCTTGTAGATATACTCAAAAGGTATCTTAATCCATCAGTTGTAAATGGTATTAACACAAATGAGGAAACTTTAGGAAAATTGGAAAGAATATATTCCATTCATTTTAGAGATTACAAGATAAGATTTGCCAGAGAAATAGTGAAAGATCTGACAGATGAAATTGCTCAAGAAACCGAGATATTAAAAGTCCATAAAAGAGCGCATAGAAATTCAAGAGAAAACAAAATGCAACTACTCGAAAAATTTTATTTTCCAAAAATGAGTCAAAAACTTAATAAAATAATAGATCAATGTAGGGTTTGTAAAGAAGGAAAATATGACCGTCATCCCAATAAATCTAACATATCACTTACCCCAATTCCTCAGTATGCCGGAGAAATACTACACCTAGATATTTGGTCCACCGAAAAACATTTCATACTAAGTGCAATAGATAAACTCACAAAATATTCTCAAGCGATTCCAATAAATTCCAGATCAGTAGCAGACATCCGTGAACTGCTAAGAAAAATATTATTTAATTTCAGAGTGCCTAGAATTGTTGTCATAGACAATGAAAAGGCTCTAAACTCGGCTTCAATTCAATTTATGCTCGAAGATCAATTAAATATACAAATTTTCAAAACTCCACCTTACAAAAGTACAGTAAACGGACAGGTAGAACGTTTCCATTCTACCTTATCAGAAATAATGCGTTGCCTTAAAACAGATAAAAGACAGAACATTATGAAAATGCAAGAAACGAAAATATAGAAAAACTAATAAAAAAACAGCAGAAAGATTTGAAATTCCACAACAAAGGAAGGAAACCATTTAACGGTTATACAGTTCAAAACTATCAGCTCGATACAGAGAAGAAATAGTCATGGATGCCAATAGAGTAGTACATAAAGACCACATAAAAAATTAAAAAAAAAAATTTAAATTATTCTTTCGACATGACAATTTTGTGTGTTCTACAGATTGTTCTTGCCAATGCTAAAAGCAGAGGTAAGATAAGTCTAAAATAAGAAGTGAAAGAATAAAAAACGCTTTAAACGAAGTGCGGTTTAAAGTGTATTATTTTTTAAAAAAACAAAAGACTAAATTTTTTTTTAATTTATACAAACCATATACAATTTATAACACAGAAAAAATTCAGTATTTTGACCATTTATGTAAAAAAAATTGAAAATCTGTATTACTGCAAAGAAAGTCTACAACAAGAAACAATAGCCAAATCTCCATGCTTTGGTAAAATTATGCACAATCAAGAAGCTAATTGTAAATTAAATGATGTAGGCGAGATAGTGAAAGTCTCACAACCTGAGCGAGGACTCGTGTTAACAACAAACTTACCACCAACAGAAATAAAGACATCATGCGACTCCAAGAAATATACATTTGAAGGCAACTTATTAATACATTTTACAAATTACGATCTGATCATCAACGATATTACCTACAAAAGTAATCCAAATATATATTGGGACAATTTTATCCTAAACCCATCCACAGAAATAAGTATCAAACCTTTATCTACTATAGAAAGCTTAAGTATAGAGAATGCCATTTAAAAATAAATTGGCCATCGAATTATTATCGAATAACACAGAATTGCATAGAAACATATACTACTGCCTCCCAGCTACAATAATTGGTGTAACAATTATCGTCTTCGTAATCAAAAAGAAAACAAAACTCGTCGTAAATGAAATTCCTACAACTAACATAGTCGCTTCTGACCAGCAATACTTTTGGCCTACGCTCCACACTAAGGGGGGAGGAGTTATAGAAACAACAAACACCCCACCAACAAAACCACCTAGATTAAGTACGTTAGTCAGCATACATTAAATATAATAAATGGGTTAATAACTAAACAAAAACATTGTTAAGCAAAATTATGCGAATTGCAAAATAATAAAATATGTTTAATAAACAAAATTTTTAAATAACAAAAACAATAATGTATTCAACTTTTATAGGTGAAAGAACTTCCGTATTTAACAGAATTTTATTATTACGAAATTATTTGAAAGCATAATTTTAAATAACAAAAACAACATGTATTGCACTTTTATTAGCGTAAACACTTTTGTATTTAGAAAATAAGTTTCATTGTTAACAAAAATAATAAATAGAATTAAAAATATGTGGACAGTGGAATTAAACAGCTGTGTTTTTTTTAATTTAATAAAGTAGTAATAAGTAGTAATGACCGTCAGCTAGCTTTTGATGCCTGCGCAGAATGGATCCTTTTTTCATCTGTTAGTGGAAGGGTTTTGTCAAGCTTGCAAAGTTTTTTATTAAGATCGGCGCAAATTTGGAGAAAATGTTGATGTGACTGACTTAATACCCGACGCAACAACTATTTCTCGCAAAGTACAAAAAGTAGCAGATGAAAAGAGAGATTATTTTAGTAAAAAAGTTAAGGAGATCGTTAAAGGTGGAGAAGCCTCGGTCGCGATTGATATGTGGTCTGATCGGTATGTAAGTAGAAACTTTTTAGGAGCAAATTTGTACTTTCAACAAAACTTCGAAATGTTTGATATCAAGCGCTGAAAATATTTTAACTAAGTTAACAACTTTATTTAATCAAATTGGTGTTGACAATATTAATAACGTGAAATTTGTTACTGACCGCGGCGCGAATATTGTAACGGCATTGGAAAATGAAACACGCCTGAGCTGTAGTGTTATAGTAAAGCCCCTTAATATAATATAATTCGTAATCACCCTAATAAATGCACAACTTGCTTAAATTTTTATAATTCATTTATTTAGCAAATTTCAATTTTTCGAATTGAAATTTATTCAATAAATATTAGTATTCATTTCAAATGATTACAACATAAAATTCAATTCCTTAAATTTTATTTGATACCAAAAATTATTTTATGAGAAAGTGCAAAATAAACATTTAATAACTTAAGTTTAACAATGTCGCAATTCTTTAAATTAAAGCCAATTGAACATTTTATTAGTTATAAGTAATATTGTAAAACAAAGCATTAAGTTAGTCAGAAGATTGATTCATAACATAAAGCAGTCAAAAGATTGACTGAATAATAAAGAAAAAAAATAATAAGATTTGTTTTTTTTTCATCCTTAAAGGACCTGAAAACAAAATTCTGTAGCAGTCATTTGTTCGCAAATCTTTTAGAAAAGTCATTTGAAGAGACTATCGAGCTGACAGAAACAATGCAAACATGTAAAAAATTGTTAAATACTTTAAGAAAGCAAACTTGCAGCATAAATTGTCAACGTCTGTAAAAAAACCCATGCCCAACACGCTGGAATTCAAATTACACTATGCTTAAATCAATAACTGATAACTGGGATGACATAAATAAAATTCTTTTAGAAACTGGAGAAAACAAACGAATATTCCAATTAAATATATCAACTTTGACAGCCCTAGTTGAACTTTGCAAGAATTTCGAGACAATTTTTAAAAAACTGCAGGTTTATACCTCGCCATCATTATACTTCGTTTTGCCTTCAATTTACAAAATTAAATGTTTGTGCGCCCCCAATGAAAATGATATCGCTGCTATTTCAGTTTTGAAAGAAAATATAAATAAATATACTGATCTTATTTGGGAACGTAATTTCTTAATTTGGCATCGAGTATCATTCTTTTTATTTCCACCAACCAAAAACATCCAAATCATGTCGGTGATATAAAAAAGTTTTGTGTTTCCCAAATTACTAAATTTTGTGATTGTCTTTCCACCTCAACTTCAAAATCAACTTTATTTGTAGGTAATGACGTACCCACTTCTTTTTATCTCAGAGATCCAGACACACAAATATCTTCGCCAAATAGTCAATCTTTTTTATGCGATCCAAATACTTCACTCAGTTCACCAATTTCTTCTAATAACAAAGACAACCAATTCTTTTTTCCAACTGGATAAATACTTCTTCAAATGCATTGCAAGAATAAGTGATGAAGTGAAGAAATATAGCAGAGAAGTAGTAAATATGACTGATGACTTTGATTTAATGCAGTGGTGACGCAAAAATGAGAAATATTATCCTCGCTTATGCGAATTCGCTCAGCATGTGCACTCAAGACCTGCAAGCAGTGCTGCATCGGAACGTGACTTTTCATTAGCGGGTAATATTCTAACTGAAAAGCGAAGTAGATTAAAGCCGAAGTCATTGGACAATTTATTACTCTTAAATTCATCTTTCAAAAATTTTCCACAAATTATAACCTAAAATCATTACTAGTTTTAATTTGAACTAAATTTTATTTTGTTTTAAGTTTGAATTAATTTGTTTGACTTTAAATTTGTCACATAGATTTCATAAGCTTGATATTATTGTTGTATAATGGTTGGGATTTTTCTTTTCCGAAAAAACGAACTATAATCAAAAATTACAATTTTAATTAATAAAACAAAAATTAACATTAAAAAATGTTTTTTATTTGAACCCATAATGTATAATTACAATTACATGTAATGTGTAACTGGTAAAGGTCGATTAAAATTACATGTAATGTGCAAAAATTCCCAAGATCCTAAAACAGTTTTTTTATCCTTTTTTCAGCCTTCGTAAATATTTGCAAATTTCTGCGATTTTGACGAATTTTGTATTTTTTAACTGTCGGAAATTTTCGCAGTTTTACGCGAATTTCATCTTGATATGCTTGCGCGGTAAGCAACTAAATTGTTCAGTTTTTGAAATTATGTATTCGCAAATTTGCGCTTTTTTCGCAAATTTTGTATTTTTTGTCTGACAAGAAAACTTGTAAATTCAACATATTTTGGCTTTTAATAATTTATGCGAACTTTCCCGATTTTACGCGACTTTCATCTTAATAAGCTGATTAAGAGAGTGTTGGATTTAGCTACTACTTTTTCAGATTTTTGAAAATTCCATTTGATCTTATAATAAATAATAAAACAAAATCAAAACGCCCAAAATTGCCAAACCTACGACAAATCGTCAAATCTGGCAGCCGCGGCTGCAGTGAATGTTAAATAGCACATACACAAACATATACCAAATCAATATGCCGTGAATGTGTTGTTACAAGCAGCTCGCAATACAAAAAAGGAGCAGGTTAATACAAAAAATTAATAAGTATGAAAATAGAAAAAACACGAGCCTTTAGTTCTAGGTGGCTGTGATATTGTTTTTACGTTTCTCTGCGCTCTAACTTCTTCTGTAATCAACGCGGGTACCAGTTAAAAAAAATAGTGTGTACTCTTTCATGCATGAAGCTCGCGCCGTATGAAGAACGAGCCATGAAAACAACTCAGTGTAAGCGAGTGCTTAAAAGTACTCGAGACTAAAAAATAAATAGTAAACAGCGAGTGCGCTTGCGGGTATTATGAATTGCTGCAGATGTCTGGTATGTACCTTCAAAAAAATTATTTTCCTAAAATATTTTATAATTTTAATTTCTCTTTCATTGGAAGTCGTAAATTCTATACAATATATCACAATCTCTCTAATTACAAACAAAATCTCTCTTTAGACACATTTCTCTATTTGGAATTCCTAACAAACAAAGAACATTTTATTTCCAAGCTTAATCTTTCTCTTAAAAAAGATCAAATTTTTAACTGCCAACAACAAGTTACCTTTTTAAAAATATTCTTTAAAATTAAATCTGCAAAAAAGTAACTCTTTAATATTAAACTATTAAAAAAATCTTGAGTTTACATATACGTTTTTACACCCACCAACAATTGAATATGGAAAACATTTAAATTGCATTCACAATTTTCAAAAATTTAAACATCGACATGGCCTATACAAATTAAAAGCCTTTTAATTACATTAGACTTCTGGGACGTTATCAAGAGTGAATGTCCACTGGAAGCTGACAAGCAGCAAGTTGGAAGAATTTAGACCAGAAGGCTCTCGCGATGATCATTCATAATAAGGACTGCAAAACATCAAAAGATGCATGGGATTCCTTAAGCGGGCTCTATAAGGCAAACAAAGCATGTAGGAAGGTGAATCTCTTCAAGAAGTTGGTGCGATTCAAGGTAAACCCTGGTGAAAACATTTCAGCACAAATTGGAGATTTTCGTGACATAATACTTAGATGATTTGAAAAGCATTAGTGTTCAATTGAACGAAGATTGTTGCCGTGTTGTTGTGTGCTTTACTGTTACAATGTCTCGTGTTATTCCCTTAACACAAGCCAATATAATATAAATATTAACATATGTAATATGTTGTATGTATCAGAATACGACTGGACGGGATAGAATAGAACACATGGATATTAGCGAACAGACTTATAGACAAGCCCACTACATTGATAACACCCAGACTGCACAGCCTCAAAATTTTCGATTTACGGCCTCTCAAGCGGGGACTCCTCCAAATATAAACTACCCTATATTTTGTTCCGAGGAAAGACTCGAGTCACAAGGATCTTAATCGATTCCGGGTCTACGGAAAATATTATCGATAGAGATCATTGTCCCCCGAGTTACATAAAAAAATTAAAAAACCCACATAAAATTAAAACGGCTTCGGGTTTTCTGCTAATTAATGAGGAAGCCAAAATCCCTAAAGATTCCTTACAGCTTCGTCTGAAAAAGGATGAAATTTTTAAAATCATTAGTTTACATCCGGTGTTAGATGGAATATTTGGGTCAACATTGTTAAAGAATAATAGTGCGGTAATAGATTATAAAAAACAATCTATAATAATAAATGAACAAGAGATGCCTTTATACTTCGAAGGCCAGGACGAAAAAGAATACCGGGTTAATGACACAGTAGAGATAGAAAGTTTGCCCGAGTTACACCACTTGGATGAATTGGGTGTGGTTGATCAATTGAGGACAGAACACCTCAACAATGAAGAGAATCAGTTGCTTAGAAAAGTTATTAGAAGGTTTTCAAGTGTTTTCTATAAGAAGGGAGATAGTTTGACCTTTACAAATGAAGTGAAGCATACGATCCCAACAAATAGTGAAAAACCAATTTATACAAGAACATATAGATATCCCGAGATACATAGAAATGAGGTTAACAGACAAATGGACGAAATGTTAGAACAAGGTATTATCGTGCCAAGTAATTCACCTTATAATTCCCCTATTTGGGTTGTCCCAAAAAAGGAGGATAAATTAGGAAACAGAGAGTGGAGGATAAATATCCAATACCGGTCGTCGAAGATGTATTGGATAAGCTAGGAAGAGCAAATTATTTCTCTTCACTAGACTTGACAAGGGGTTTTTATCAAATAGAGGTCGATGAAAACGATCAGGAAAAAACCGCTTTCTCAACAAATGATGGTCATTATGAATTTAGACGAATGCCATTTGGCCTCAAAAATGCTCCGGCTACATTTCAAAGAATGCTTAATAATGTATTAAGAAATTATATTAATAAAATATGCGTCATTTATATGGACGATATATTGGTGTTTGGAACTTCACTCCAGGAGCACCTAGATAATGTGTCCAAAATATTTTATACACTTCAAAAAGCCAATTTGAAGGTTTCGTTAAACAAATGCGATTTTCTGAAAAAAGAAACTAATTTTCTTGGTCACGTGGTGACTACAGATGGCATTGAACCAGACCCTAAAAAAATAGAGTTCATAAAGAATTTTCCAATACCAAAAACGGTAAAGCAACTCCAATCATTCTTGGGTTTGAGTGGATATTACAGAAAGTTTATACCAGATTATGCCAAAATTGCAAAGCCTCTTACCCTTAGACTCAGGAAGGACGGCAAAATTAATGAAAATGAACCCGATTACAGGGAAGCTTTTGAAAAAATGAGAAAAATATTAACATCGGATATGGTGTTAAGATACCCAGATTTCAAAAAAGAATTTGTACTTACCACTGACGCAAGCAA
Source organism: Germaria angustata (assembly GCA_963681545.1). Taxonomy (NCBI): domain Eukaryota; kingdom Metazoa; phylum Arthropoda; class Insecta; order Diptera; family Tachinidae; genus Germaria; species Germaria angustata. Next base: position 34,354,098 of record OY813002.1, read on the forward strand.
TTTTGCACTCGGTGCCGTGTTGTCCCAGGAAAATGGACCATTGGCCTTTTCTTCAAGAACTTTAAACCAACACGAAATAAACTATAGTACTATTAAAAAAGAATTGTTAGCCATAGTTTGGGCATGTAAACAATTTCGACACTATATTTATGGTAGAAAATTTCGTTTGCAAACTGACCACAGACCATTGGTATGGCTGGCCTCACTCAAAGAGCCCAATTCGAAAATGGTTCGTTGGAAGATTAAGCTCAATGAATATGAGTTTGATATTCAACATATAGAAGGCAAAGAAAATAAAGTGGCAGATGCCCTATCAAGAATTGCTGCAGAAATAAATTTCTTCGAATGCACAGTGTGCCAAAAAGTATATAAGAGGAAAGTTGTTTTAGAGCAACATATTTAACAAAAACATGGCACACAAATCTTTCAATGTAACCTATGTAACAGGAATTTTGAGAGCAAAGTAGGTGTAAAGACACTTTTTACGTGTTCATAAAAAAGAAAAATTAAATTTTAAAATAATGGAAAGAGAAGTTTGTCAGCAACAAGTAGAAAAAAGAATAAATGGGAATAGGATTGGATCCCCAACTGTGCATAGCGCTCAGGATGATGGAATGGATTATATCCCAGTAACAAAAAATCCTTTACAATTCGCGAATAAACAAATTTTGATTGAGAGACAGGAGAAAGATTCCTATGAAGAAAAAATTCAGTTTAATAATAAATTATATAAATTTGGAATAGGTACAGATGACCTTGAAGAGGTTTTGAGAAAAATAATGAATATAATCGAAAAAGAGGAAAACGTCGTAATTTTCTGTGATATTGAAAATTTGTATGTAATGATCCAAGAGGAAGTGAAAAAGTTGAGAAATATTAAAAGATTGAAAATATATAGAACTTATAACCTATTGGAAAACATAGAAAAAGAAAACTTGTTAGAAATTATAATGAAACATCACAAATATGAAAATAATCATCCGGGTATTGACAAAACATTTTATGAGCTCAAGCAAAAATTTTATTATCCTAATTTGAAAAAAGAAATAACAAGAGTTATAAATAATTGTGAGATATGCTATTATAAAATTGAACGAAGACCTTTGAAATTACATTTTAAAAAAGCGGAAACCCCATTATCTCCACATGAAATTTACCATGCAGATATTTGGTACATGGACCCAAAAAACTCATATATTACGCTTATTGATAAATTCTCTAAATATGCTTTAATTCAAAAAGTTGAAGAACGAACACCACTAAATTTTATTAAACATTTTACAATACTTTTTAACTTAATGAGAACTCCTAAAAAGCTTATTCTGGATAATGAACCAGGTTTTACTTCTTCTCTTTTTAAAGACTTCTTGGAAAAAAATAAAATAGACTTCCATTTTACTACCCCTTACAGACATACAGGAAATTCTGATATAGAGAGATTTCATAGCAGTTTAAATGAAAATATTAGAATATTGAGGAAAAGAGAAGAAACATCAGACATAGCTTATAACGTAGATTTGCCAATACAAGCAAATTTTATTTATAATACCTTTCATCTGACAACGCGCAAAAAACCAGTGGAAATTCATTTTAATAATAACCCTCTAGAAAACCAAAAAATTAGACAAATAATTGAAGAGAGAAAGAATAAGAATTTGGCATACCGAAACAAAAATCGCAAGGATCAAGATGTAAATGAAAACTTTAAAAAAGACTTTAGAGCACAGACATGAAAAAGTGACACTTAAAAGGTTAGATAACAAAAATTATCAGAATAAAAACCAAAGGGTTTATAAATACCAATTAATACGTAGCAAAAATACTTTCAGATCTTTGGATGTTCTGGTTGACCCTACAGACAGTTATATCGAAGATGTTATTGATAATGTTGATGATATTTGCGGTCTACATGACGCACTGTCAGAAAATTGATGTTAGAGACCTGACTATGGGAAACGGATTTAGCGTGATAGAATTGGGACAGAAACGATTGATTGAGGGCTATTGCAACATTTTGCATTTGTTTAATACTACTAGATATGAGGAATATATTGAAAACTTAGAAAAAAACGTGACTAAACTGAATGATGAACTTCTGAATCATAAAATACAGCATTTAAAAGCATCATTAAAAAGCCTCACTCCTCACAGAGAAAAGAGAGGGCTAATAAATGTTGTTGGTACAGGATTTAAATATTTATTTGGAACAATGGACGACGAAGACAAAAAAGAAATTGAAGAAACTTTGCAAAGAATGGAAACGAACACACATAACATAATCGAACAGTCTAATAGCCAAATTGAACTAAATCAGCATTTTGATGAGCAATTGGCAAAACTATCTAAAATTTATGAATTGGAATATATAAATATCAGTAAGAAAACAGTTGCTGAAAAGCTCGAAATCAAGAAGACACATCTAAATTTTCAAATTGTTGAACTTGAAAGGATAATTGACAAAGTCGAGGGAATAATACCAATGTCGAGACTAGGACTTTTAAGCCAAAATATAATAACTGACGAAGAAATAACAAAGTATAATATTACCTTCAAAAAATTACAAAACGTAAAAATGACTATAGCAACTAATCAAAGAAACATACTACTAATAATCCAAATTCCTGAACTAACCCAAGAACTTTATAATTCCTTATATATACAACCAATTCCAAATAATAACAATTTGGAATTAAGTGAAGATAAAAATAGATATATATATCAAAACATAATAAAATGTATCTTGCAACTAATTTTAAGAAAAATCTTACTTTTTAAAAGATAATTGTATTGAAAACATGTTGAATGATAAGAAAATGGTTTGTGATTACCGGAGAAATCCAATCACATCAATTATTGAAGTGAACTCTGATTTATTATTTGCTGTTAATATAAATAATGTAACAGTTAATCAAACTTGTAATAATATACCCATTATACTTGCCGGTCATTTCTTAATAAAAATTGAAGAATGTAAAATTAAGATTCTTGAAAAATGGTATGATAAAAAACCATAAAATACTGAAAGTTTAATAGTACCTAACTTACCTAAGGAAATACAAATAAATATTGAGGAAGAATTGTCAATAAAAAATTTAACTTATGAGCACATTAGAAATATAAGATATATAGAATAATTAAGATATAATCAAAAAACAACCAATATAGTTATTCTTAATGTAATCATAACTGCAACAATTTTAATCATTGGGTACATGATCATTAAATTCAAATCTAAAAAGACAATAAATAAAACAATTATATCGCTTCCCAAATGTCCTTCAGAAATTGGGAACCAATCTTCGTCCGGGGGAGTTTTACCCAACGGCATTGTTATGACAAAGTATCCAGTTATAATATAAATCTTTTTGTATTACTCAGTGATTTTAATTCTTGTAATTTGAATCTCGAATAATTATTTCTATTTATAAATAATTATTCCCAACATACTTACTCATTCAATGAAATTTTAATCTTTCATAATTGTTTCTGCTTATAAACAATTATCCCCCACATGCTTACTTGTAATTCGAATCCTTATAATCAATTATTGTGTTCAAGAGAAAGAATGCGATTGTGATGATTTGTGAACTCTTTTAATTTTAAGAGAAATATTGTACGAATTGAGAACGATCGTTTATTGCAGTAACTGCGAACAACGATTGTTCCAATTAGAATAAAACTAATTGTAAACTTAGTCTCTAAGCTTTTTACTTAATAAACTTTGAAGTGACAAGACAAGAAAAATTGTCTTTTCCTCCCGAATAGAATATCTACAAATTTTATATTAAAATTCATACATATATAAAAATTAAGGAATGGTTAACAAGCTAATTCATTATTAAATAGGTTACATTGCAAAACAATAATAAAAAAAAGAATTAATAAACACAGTATTCAATGACTAGGTACACATAAGTATATGTAAATAGAAAATTGTTTTTGTAAAACAAAACTAAATTTTTATAAATTGATAATATTATTTGACCTTTCTTAATTAATTGTGTTAATTTATCGAGTTTGAGGTCTAAAAAGAATATATTTATTTTTTTATTTTTTTTATTTTTTTATTTTTCAATATTTCGACACCCTGTGGGTGTCTTCTTCAGGAAAAAATGTTTTTTTTTTCCTGAAGAAGACACCCACAGGGTGTCGAAATATTGAAAAATAAAAAAAATAAAAAAATAAATATATTCTTTTTAGACCTCAAACTCGATAAATTAACACAACTAAATTTTTATTTAATTTAATTAATTTTTTATTTAATTTTTGCAACCGCCACACAATAAAAATAATTATGTATATAAAAATATACAAAAAATCAACTGTTAATTAAAACAAAACATACCAAAAGTTGTCAAAGACTCAACGTACGTCAAAAGTTAAAAGTTGACCAACTTTCACACGTTGCGTTGAAGGAGACGTACTGTATGTAACCAAGCTCATAACAAAACCTGTATTTTAACTTAGCTGTCAGTTGAAAAAGTCGACGGATGACGGATTCTATGTGCCCCAGCTTTTAGTGTTTTACATTCATTTGATTATTCCCAGTTAGCATTTGGATGATTGAATTTTTAGTACTCATTTTACTCACTCATTTTTGACTAGTTTTGGTGATTAAAAACTGAGTTTTCATATATTTCATCAAAAATAACAGTCAAAATTGTCTATTCTTTATGATTAAAAACTGATTACAATAATTTTTATCATTTACTTGAGTTCTTTTTGACTATTCTCGGTGACCAAAATGTGATACAATTCGGTAATCATCTTACTTACTCTTTTACCCCCACCATTTCGTAAACATTAAAAGCGATCAGCATGTAAACAAGTTCCCGTTAACCAACAAGTCAAAGGAAAGGCAATGCAGAACACCATTATATGAGTTGAGGTACCAAATATTTTTTATTGCGAATTTACAATTTCGATTCAACTTCAGTTGATATGGCATTACGATATTGACCTAAATACAGTTCAACTTAATATGTAATTACTTAATTAACAGAAGCGATTTTATTATTTTTACTAACTTCCGCTTTTAAACCACTTTTGTAAACCCAAAAGAACAAAAACATTAATTAACAATATTGCAAAATTCTTAAAGAAAATAATAATTGTAACTAAAGCAATATTTATTGACCTAAATAAAAAAATATTAAACTAAGCAATTTACTTTAAGAGAATAATAGTTGTAATTAAATCTAGAAAATAATTGTAAATTTAGTTTATAACAAGAACTCATAGAAAAGGGACATATATTGTCTAATTAATAAAAATATAATAAAAAAAATTGTTTTTTTTACTTAAATTAAACAACAATAAAAATAACTTATGTAAGTATATTGTGTTTTGATTGCATAGTGAGAAGCACTGTTTTTGATTGCTAAAGTGAGAATTGGTGTCTATTTTTGTTATAAAGGTTTTTTATTAAAAAAAATTAAAAAAAGTTAATATGTATAATTAATAAACTAAATATTAAGTACTATTAAAAAAAAATTGAAAAATTAGAAAATTTAAAAAATCAAGTAACACTATGTCAGCCAAAAAAATTAGACGCATTGCTAAGAGAAGCTGGAAAATTATGTCAAACAATTTTAGAGGTGAACAAAATGTGGAAAAGCAGATTGAAACTGTGTCAGAAGTGGATAATAGCTTTAAGACATTATTTAAAAGTAATGGAGAGGAAACCGTTTTTTCCAGCAGTGAAAGTGAGGGAGACGAATATAATATTTGTGAAGAATTGGGTAAATGGGCAAATGCATTTTCCATAAGTTTCTCTGTAATAAATTCACTGCTGTGTCTCCTTAACAAATGCAAAATTAAAGTGACTAGAGATAGTAGAAGAATTTTAAAAACACCAACTGTAGTTGATGAAAGAAAATTTGGTGACGGCATCTATGTATGTGCATTATGATATTGAAAGTGCATTAACAGATTTCTTGGCTATCAATGAACACAGTTTACCCAGCTTCACCTTAGATTTCGGCATTGACGGGCTACCACTATTTAAAAGCAGTGCAAAGCAAGTTTGGCCAATACTTGGCAGTGTTATAATCACTAGCTATGTTTTTCTTGTTGGAGTCTATGAAGGTATTTCAAAACCTTACTGTTCAAATGAGCTTTTAACAGAATTCACATCAGAACTTAATAATATTAAGCTTGAGGGTTTGTTTTTTCGTGAGTTTTTTTTATATATTTGTGAGATGCTTTGTAATGGATGCCCCTGCGCGTTCTTTTGTCTTAGGTACTAAAGGGCATTGCGGCTATTTCTCCTGGATTCGGTGCACAAAAAAGGGCCAAATGGTAAAAAACCGCCTCCATCGAATAATTTAAATCTTAGAAACAATGAATCTTTTAGCAATCGTTTGCAACCAGAGCATCATACTAAGCAAACACCTCAGCATTGGAATCGCTGCATATTAATATGATATCACAATGTTTGCTAGATTATATGCACATTGTCTGTTTAGGTGTAACTCGAACTCTTTTGAATGCGTGGATTAAGAAAAAGGGTGAAGATTTTTCATTAGTTTCATGGAAAGTCGATAAACTTTCCAAAGAGTTAGTTTTTTAAGCTAATAATATATCAGAAGAGTTTTGTAGAGAACCTCGTAGCTTGAAGGAATTAGATAGATAGAAGGCCAAAGAGTTACGCCAATTTTTGTTATATACCGGCCCTTTTATACTGAAAAACATCATGAGCCCAGAAAGATATTGTTATTTTCTAAAACTGGCTTTAAGAATTCTTTTAAATGAAATGGACAGCAAAAACAATAATTTGTGTGCTCAACTGCTATTGAAGTCATTTTTCAAAGACATATCATTATTATATGATGAATGTTTTTTAACCTACAAGTTTCACTGCCTTTTGCATGAGGATGCTAAACTTTGTGGATCCTTAGAAGGAATTAGTGCATTTAAATTTGAGAATTATCTGCAAAAAATAAAAAGAAACGTAAGAATAGCAGGAGGTACAGCTTTTCAAATTTACAAACGGCAAAGTGGAAAACAGTTACCTGTTGGAAAAACCCCAACCAGCAGTCATATTAGGAAATCACTCAATGACAAGATTTCAAATGTAAATATAAACGGTTTTAAATTTTCCTTACGCAACCCTGATTGTCATTGTTTAGTTTCGAACAATGTAATTAAAATAACTCAAATAAAAAACAATAACAATAGTTTAGTATTTCATCGTGGGGCAGTTAAAAATCTTGCGCCTTATTTTGTTGAACCCATTGCTTCTAATGAATTTCATATACACTGCGTGGCTGACATTGAATTTGACAACGAAATACAATTTTCTACAAATGATATAATAAAGAAATTATATGTTTAAACCATTCTGTAGAAAATAGTTTTTACTTCACACCACTTGTAAGCAATGTCTCACAAGAATAACCTTTTCGCCGCTTCGGAAGAATTCTCGTATTCTTCCAACAACAATCTAACAACACGTAAGTAAAAATAAAATGCATTTGTTTAAATTTGTAGGTAGCATCTATAATGATAAACTTAATCTATTACAGTTCAAAACGTCTGTACTCCCGTAATCCCTTGTCCAACAAGTATAATAATTGAGCTGCAGAATGAAGTTCGATCTTTGAAAAATTCGCTTGAGTTGAACAATGTGCATTTGAAAAACTTGATCGAGGAAGTGCAGCAGTGCATAAAGACCATAGGTAAATTAACGGAGGAAATAATCGCTGTAAAATTCGAGAACAGAAAACACCACAACTCCACAACCTTAAGAATAACCCTAGGTTTGACAAACTGCCATTCGTGTCGATGGATGAGCTGAACACCTTTAACGATGAATTGGAGGAGGCCGAAGGATTGCTGGATGAGTTTGTACGTATATTCGCATTATGTTTCTAACATTTCTCATTAACTTTTATTTTGTTTTAGAAAGTTTTTTTGGAAAAGTTGGAGGCGATGGACAAACGATGTTTTTAAGAAGCGCAATACGAAAAGTTTTCACGAATGAATCGGCCTCTGTTTTCTCTTAGAAGGGTACAAATGAAAAGCCGAGTGCAGAAAAACTGTTTATCGCAACTGTTATTAAAAGTAAGTTTGTAATGATTTCAATTTAAAAAATATTTTTCTTTATAGATATACGTCATCTGAAGTACAAGGCCGAGGACAAAGAAATAAGTAGTATCCTTCAGAAACATTTTGTCCATGCGAAGGAACGTGCATACTTATGTACATAATTTAACATAAACTTGATCTAAGTAAAATGAATTCTTGATATTATGTTATTATTATTTTGTTTTTTAATTAATAGTATATGTACTGTGACGGAAAAGCTCGAAATCAAGAAGACACATCTAAATTTTCAAATTGTTGAACTTGAAAGGATAATTGACAAAGTCGAGGGAATAATACCAATGTCGAGAATAGGACTTTTAAGCCAAAATATAATAACTGAGGAAGAAATAAAAAAGTATAATATTACCTTCGAAAAATTACAAAACGTAAAAATGACTATAGCAACTAATAAAAGAAACATACTACTAATAATCCAAATTCCTGAACTAACCCGAGAACTTTATAATTCCTTATATATACAACCAATTCCAAATAATAACAATTTGGAATTTAGTGAAGATAAAAACAGATATATATCAAAAGATAATAAAATGTATCTTGCAAATAATTTTAAAAAAAATCTTACTTTTTAAAAGATAATTGTATTGAAAACATGTTGAATGATAAGAAAATGGTTTGTGATTACCGGAGAAATCCAATCACATCAATTATTGAAGTAAACTCTGATTTATTATTTGCTGTTAATATAAATAATGTAACAGTTAATCAAACTTGTAATAATATACCCATTATACTTGCCGGTCATTTCTTAATAAAAATTGAAGAATGTAAAATTAAGATTCTTGAAAAAAGGTATGATAAAAAACCATATACTGAAAGTTTAATAGTACCTAACTTACCTAAGGAAATACAAATAAATATTGAGGAAGAATTGTCAATAAAAAATTTAACTTATGAGCACATTAGAAATATAAGATATATAGAAGAATTAAGATATAATCAAAAAACAACCAATATAGTTATTCTTAATGTAATCATAACTGCAACAATTTTAATCATTGGGTACATGATCATTAAATTCAAATCTAAAAAGACAATAAATAAAACAATTATATGTTAATACAAAAAACATTCAATTCCCAAATAAAGTGACCTAATTGCAGTTTATCAAACTGTTAATATAAAAACATTCAATTTCCAGATAAAGCGACCTAATTGCAGTTTACTAAACTTCTGGCTAAAAACTCGTTCATCGCAATTTGCTGACACATTTACGGACGGTGAAAAACAAATATTATTGCATACGGTAACAAAGCGTGTCATTATTAATTAATAAGCATATTTTAACATAGAATCTAAGCTGTAATTAATTTTGTAAAATAGTTTTAAGTTCAGTTGTAATTTTGAAGACAAGAAAATAAGTTGTATTTTAAAAGTGGTGAAATAAAGTTAAATTTTTTTTAGAACCAAAATTTATAAATAAATAATTGGCGCCCAACGTAAAAGGGATCCATAGAATCAAGAAGCACCCCATATGCTGCAGATTTAAGGACTCCCAATACAAAGCACCCCATAGGCTGCAAATTTAAGGACTTCCAATAAAAAGCACCCCATAGGCTGCAACCCAAGGAGGATCACCCACAAAATAAGGACATTTTGAGTGGAGAACATAGTGTGAGACGCGGGTACCCCAGTACTAAGAAGAAAAAGGAACAATACCCCACTACCAGCTCCATAAGGATGATCACCATTTTTATGTAAGAATAGAATTAAGTTATTCTTTAGCTAAAGTTTAAAAAGTGAAAACAATACAAATCTCAAAGAAAGGAAGAATTTATAAAATACAAAATAGAAAGTAAATATTTCAATTATATATGTTATGAAAAAGTGAAATAAATCAATAGTAAATTTAGCAAGTAAATTTTGAAGAATTAAATTTACGAAAATACTAGAAAAAGCGAATTAATTTGAAAAGTGAAAACAATTAAAACTAAACTTAGAAGTTGAAATTTAAAGAATCAAAATTTAGAAATTTTTGCTTCAACGTGAATCAATTTAAAATTTTTTTTTTCTTTCTTCCTCTCTTCTAAATCCTATGAGAAAGCGAAAATTATTAAATTTAATAAGTTAATTTCCAATTTAGAAAATTTTTGCTTCAAAAGTGAATCAATTCAAAAATATTAATATCTCTTCAAGATCGAACAAATACTACATCTTAGAACTACTATTGCGATTCCTCCAATAGAAATAAGATAAACTTTAACACAAATATAATTTTCTATTAATATAACAATTAATGTCTAATCCTAATAATTTGGTCAGGCCTCCAGTCCTGAATGTAAATGTTCCAAATCCAGTTCCTAATAATGAAAATAATAGAAACATGGAAGAAATGATAGCTAGAATTTGTGCACAGCAATGCCAAATAGCAATTAATCAGATACTAGACCCCAACGCGAACATAGGAGGTATAGATCAGGTAATAGAAGAAAGATACAGAAACGACTTAGCCGATTTAGATAAAGTCCCCGACGTTGTTAGGAATATAAGAGAATTCTCTGGAAACCCCTCAGAATTTAGCTCTTGGAAAAAGAGCATAGATAGAATCCTCGGACTGTACGACTCTAAGAAGGGAACCCCAAAATACTTTGCAATACTAAATACGATTCGAAATAAAATTGTCGGTTGTGCAGACGCGGCATTAGAAGCCTACAACACTCCCTTGAACTGGGAGTGCATAACAAAATGCCTTGCATTGCATTATGCAGACAAAAGGGATTTGACCACCCTAGAATACCAAATGAGTACTCTAGTACAAGGCAATAGTAAAGTCCAAGACTTTTATCAGGAGGTATATTCTTATCTGTCACTTATTATGAACAAACTGTCCTGCATGGACGTAAGTAGGGAAGCGCTCGACCTGCTCGCGCAAACATATAGAGATAAAGCATTAGACGTTTTCATTAGAGGTTTGAAGGGCAATATGTCACTACATCTCGGTATGAAGGAACCTAAAGATCTCCCACAAGCGCTTCACTTATGCTTGAAAATGGAGAACCAATTCGTGCGAACTCAATTTGTAAACTCAAATAAGAATAACAATCATAGGCCTATATCACAACCAATGAATAGAGTACAGTATCAGGATAAACAGCAAAGAAATTTTTACCCTCAACTGGCTCATATGCCACAACCATCTCAGAATTTTCAACAATTCAGACCAGCTCTTCCTATGAAATACTACAACAATCAGAATCAAACACCATATGTACAAAGGTATCCAAACCCAAATTTTGGTCCACCACGGCCAAACGCCCCAAAGCCCCAATCACGTCCTGAGCCTATGGACGTGGATACTTCCATGAGGTCAAGGGCTGTGAACTATATGAATAGGCCAGCCCAGAATAATCAATTTTTCGGCAAAAGACCAGCCGCTCAGACCGAACACCTTCAAGGCCCACAAAAGATGCAAAGAAACTTCCATTTACAAACTGAAAGAGATGTAAATTTTAACAACAACCAGTACGAAGAATTAGAAAATTACGAAAAAGAAGAGGAACTCCCAACATTAGACGACTACCTTCAGAACCAAACAGAGACATTAGAAACAGAAACTCAAGAATTCGTAGACATACATTTTTTAGACCAGTAGATTCGTCCCTACCTTATTTCGAGTGCAGGACGAATACAGGACAAATTTTAAACTTTCTTATCGACACCGGCTCAAACAAGAACTACATTGTGCCTAGCTTAGTACGAAATCCTTTGCCAAACCAAAACTGCTTTTTTGCAAACTCAGTAGGTGGAAATAATAAAATCACCCACCACACATTCATTAATCTATTCAGTAAAGACACTGGCAAAATAAAATTTTATCTATTACCAACGTTAAATACCTTCCATGGCATCTTAGGAAATGATACTTTAAAAGAATTATCAGCCATTATTTACTTAGCAGATAATTACATGCTAATCAATAAAAATATAAAAGTTAGAATAAAACAAAAGATTTCGCAATCAGTAAACAACATCAATATCAGGACAGATCATTTAACACAAAAACAGAAAGACAAACTACAAGAAGTTATTGGATGTCATAAATCCTTATTTAGTGAGCCTAACGAGAATCTCACATATACCACAGCCGTAGTTGCTGACATTCAAACAAAAACCAATGAACCTATATATTCTAGATACTATCCCTATCCTGTACAACTAAAAGACGAGGTCGAAAAACAAATACAAGACCTCTTGAAACAAGGTATCATTCGACCCTCTAGGTCACCGTACAACTCGCCTATTTGGATAGTGCCCAAGAAAACCGATGCCTCGGGTCAGAAAAAGTATAGGATGGTAATCGACTATAGGAAGTTAAATGAACAGACATTACCGGACAAATATCCCATCCCAGAAATCAATGACGTTCTCCCGCAATTGGGACAAAACAAATTTTTTTCAGTACTAGACCTTAAAAGCGGGTTTCACCAAATACCGCTAAGGGAAGTCGATAGACAAAAGACAGCATTTTCAGTCAACAATGGTAAATACGAGTTTACCAGATTACCGTTTGGCTTAAGAAATGCGCCCTCCATATTTCAGCGGACACTGGATGATATACTTAGGAAATGGATAGGAAAAATTTGTTTTGTTTACATGGACGATATTATAATATTCTCCAAAAATGAAGAAGACCATTATAGAAATATAGATACCATTTTCGGAACTCTCAGACTTTCAAACATGAAAGTTCAGTTAGATAAATGTGAGTTCTTAAAAAGAGAAGTGGAATTTTTGGGATTCATCATTTCAGATGAAGGAATAAAAACCAACCCCAAAAAAGTAGAAGCAATCCTAAATTTCCCAACACCCAAGACACTAAAAGATCTAAGATCATTTTTGGGATTGTCAAACTATTATAGACGCTTTATCAGGGATTATGCTAAAATTGCAAAGCCCCTGACAATGCTTTTGAGAGGGGAGGCAGGACGTTCGTCTAAATATGTGTCAAAAAAGATAACAATTGATTTAGATCAAGAAGCAATGGACGCATTTATAAAACTAAAAACCATATTGACCTCTGACGATGTTATGTTAGCGTACCCAGACTTTAATAAAGAATTTACCCTCACGACAGATGCTTCTAACTATGCACTGGGAGCAGTGCTATCCCAAGAAAATAGACCTATTATATTTCTATCAAGAACCCTTAGCAAAGCGGAAGAGCACTACGCTACAAACGAAAGAGAATTGCTTGCTATCGTATGGGCGTTAAAGTCGCTAAGGAATTACCTTTATGGCTCCGCAAAGTTAAAGATATTTACAGACCATCTCCCTCTGACCTACGCTTTAAATAACAAAAATGCGAATTTTAAACTTAAAAGATGGAAAGCATTTCTTGAGGATTTCAATTATGAACTGCAATACAAACCAGGCAGTACTAATGTAGTTGCCGATGCCTTATCCAGACCTTCGCATGAGAACACTCTTATAAACACTCTAACTCCAACTCAACACAGTGATGAGAGTTCATCCCAAAATTTAATACAATATACTGATGCTCCCATTAACGCCTTCAAAAATCAAATATTCATTTCAAATGAAAGAAGCCAACCGTTTTATAAATTTGAAATTGTTTTCCCTACCTTTCACAGACATAGAATTAACGAACTGGACATTACACCAGAGTCCCTGACTCAGATATTAAAAAAGTATCTGAATCCCTCAGTAACTAATTGCATACACACATCGGACGAAATATTAGGAATGTTACAAGAAGTTTATAGAAATAATTTCACTCAATACAGGGTAAAATATTGTAGGAAAATAGTCACGGATTTGAAAAACGACGAAGAGCAAGAAACCGAAATACTTAAGGAACACAATCGAGCTCACAGGAACAGTATTGAGAATAAGGCACAACTTCTAACAAAATTTTACTTTCCGCAAATGCATTCGAAAATAAAAAAACTCATTAGCCCTTGTAAAGTGTGTAAAGAAAATAAATATGAAAGGCATCCTAACAAAATCGCAATCCAAGAGACGCCAATACCACAATTCCCTGGACAAATTGTCCACATAGATATTTTCATGACAGGAAAAAAAGCAGTATTAACCGCTATAGACAAATTTTCAAAATTCGCGCAAGCCAGAATTCTAAAATCTCGATCCGTTGAGGATGTTAAAGAACCCCTAAGAGAGATGGTACTTTCATTCGGTATGCCAGAAATAATTGTCATGGACAACGAGAAGTCATTCAATTCCACGGCTATAGTTTTCATGTTAGAAAATCAATATAACATAAAGGTATTTAGGATTCCACCTTACAGCAGTAGCGTCAACGGGCAAATAGAGAGATTCCACTCCACACTTTCAGAAGTTATGCGTTGTCTGAAAGCCGGAAATGGACAGTGGACCTTCTCGGAATTATTATACAGAGCAATATACGAATACAATAATTCAGTACACTCAACCATAAAAAGGAAACCCATAGAAGCATTCTTTTTGGGGAGAGTTACTACTAATCCTCTAGATATAGAAAAAACTAAACAAGATACCGTCAAGAGACTAAGGGAAAAACAATTAGAAGACATAACTTATCATAACAGGACAAAGACCGTACCTAGAACTTACGAACCTGGACAAACTATTTACGTAAAGGAAAACAAAAGACTAGGGAAAAAACTCAGCAAAACATACAGAAAGGAAATAGTTAGAGAAAATAAGAACACTACCGTTATAACTGAATCAGGAAAAACAATTCACAAAAATAACATAAGGAATTAAAGTAACGTTAATTGCAGGCTACTCATCACCTTCGCTTGGGCTGACATTAAAATAATGGACTACACGAACTCACAATTAGTGACTATGAACTCCGGACAAGCGAAGATACAGACCGGGACCTTCAAACTGATTCATACTATTAATATGGACGAATATCAAGAACTGATCAACAACTTAGAAGAAACATTCCTCCAAAACGTTAGTCAATCTCACTCCCTTCACCCCTTCCTTAGACATGAGTTGAAAGAACTTCAGGAGTACCTAGATAGGTTGAAACCAAAATCCAAAAGATCCTTGAATTTTTTAGGGTCCGCATGGAAGTGGATAGCTGGGAGCCCTGACCACGACGATTTTGAAATCTTAGAGAAAAAAACAAACAAAATGTTGAGAAACAACAATAAGCAAATAGTTATAAACAGATTATCAATTGAAAAATTTAAAGAAATAACTAAAATAACTAATGAAATATTAAGACACATAAATAATAGTAGCACCAACTCCATAAAGGAGCATGCCATAACGGTCCTAAAATATAAATTAGATATAATAAAAGAAGAGATAATTAATATTCAGTATGCCATGCATTGGGCTAAAATCGGAATAATTAATTCATTTATATTATCCCATACGGAAATAAATATTGTCAAAGATGTAATAAATACAGATTTAATACAGTTTGTAAATTTAGAACAGGCATTTGAATTCGCTGAAGTTAAGATTGCGTCAAATCACGATTCTATCGTTTATATCATTAGTATACCAACAACAAATGTAAATTCTTGTAATGAAATATTAGTAAAACCTATTAAGTATAAAAAACATATAAACAAGATTATTTACAATAAAATCCTAATATGCGATAATGTAATATTTGGAATAAAAAATGCATGCAAGGACTACAACAACCTTACCATATGCAATAGGAAAAATTTAGAAAATTTAGACAATGACACTTGCCTAGCAAGACTGATCAAAAGTGAACCAGCAAATTGCAGTTTAATAGACAATCGGAATATACCCACCGTAGATGAAATTTCACCCGGAACAATTCTTTTAAACAACTTTAATGGAACGATTTTTATTAACAAAGAACCCCGGAACCTTATCGGTACATTTTTAGTGCAATTCCATAACGAGTCTGTTTCAATATCAGATCAAATCTACAACTCATTTGAGACAGCACAGGTGAAGCCATTACCTGCTATTTTGCAACCTAGAAATCCAAAGCCAAATATCGAAGAGGAATTGTCATTGGAGATGGTAAAAGAAATGCAACTTAATAACACAGAAGCCATAGACCTACTCAATCGTAAAAATGTGCAGAACTCAGGTATCAATCTTGGACTAGCCTTAACTGCAACATTCGTGTCAATCTTTGTAATTGTTAAAACCAGAGTGTGTAAGAAGGAAAATAAATCATTTGTCGTCCCAACATTAATAAGTAACCAGCCCCAGGTACAAATACCTATGCCAGAATCATCGGAATCCAAGGGGAACGAACCCAAAGGTGTAACAGAAAATACACACGTTTCTTACTTCCAGCCGAACGAGGACGATCGGATTTAAGTGGGGAGGTGTTAATACAAAAAACATTCAATTCCCAAATAAAGTGACCTAATTGCAGTTTATCAAACTGTTAATATAAAAACATTCAATTTCCAGATAAAGCGACCTAATTGCAGTTTACTAAACTTCTGGCTAAAAACTCGTTCATCGCAATTTGCTGACACATTTACGGACGGTGAAAAACAAATATTATTGCATACGGTAACAAAGCGTGTCATTATTAATTAATAAGCATATTTTAACATAGAATCTAAGCTGTAATTAATTTTGTAAAATAGTTTTAAGTTCAGTTGTAATTTTGAAGACAAGAAAATAAGTTGTATTTTAAAAGTGGTGAAATAAAGTTAAATTTTTTTTAGAACCAAAATTTATAAATAAATAATTTATATCGCTTCCCAAATGTCTTTCAGAAATTGGGAACCAATCTTCGTCCGGGGGAGTTTTACCCAACGGCATTGTTATGACAAAGTATCCAGTTATAATATAAATCTTTTTGTATTACTCAGTGATTTTAATTCTTGTAATTTGAATCTCGAATAATTATTTCTATTTATAAATAATTATTCCCAACATACTTACTCATTCAATGAAATTTTAATCTTTCATAATTGTTTCTGCTTATAAACAATTATCCCCCACATGCTTACTTGTAATTCGAATCCTTATAATCAATTATTGTGTTCAAGAGAAAGAATGCGATTGTGATGATTTGTGAACTCTTTTAATTTTAAGAGAAATATTGTACGAATTGAGAACGATCGTTTATTGCAGTAACTGCGAACAACGATTGTTCCAATTAGAATAAAACTAATTGTAAACTTAGTCTCTAAGCTTTTTACTTAATAAACTTTGAAGTGACAAGACAAGAAAAATTGTCTTTTCCTCCCGAATAGAATATCTACAAATTTTATATTAAAATTCATACATATATAAAAATTAAGGAATGGTTAACAAGCTAATTCATTATTAAATAGGTTACATTGCAAAACAATAATAAAAAAAAGAATTAATAAACACAGTATTCAATGACTAGGTACACATAAGTATATGTAAATAGAAAATTGTTTTTGTAAAACAAAACTAAATTTTTATTTAATTTAATTAATTTGATGGACAAACGATGTTTTTAAGAAGCGCAATACGAAAAGTTTTCACGAATGAATCGGCCTCTGTTTTCTCTTAGAAGGGTACAAATGAAAAGCCGAGTGCAGAAAAACTGTTTATCACAACAGTTATTAAAAGTAAGTTTGTAATGATTTCAATTAAAAAAATATTTTTCTTTATAGATATATGTCATCTGAAGTACAAGGCTGAGGACAAAGAAATAAGTAGTATCCTTCAGAAACATTTTGTCCATGCGAAGGAACGTGCATACTTATGTACATAATTTAACATAAACTTGATATAAGTAAAATGAATTCTTGATATTATTTTATTATTATTTTGTTTTTTAATTAATAGTATATGTACTGTGACGGTGAAAGTCGGTGCCCTCGTTTTCATCGTCCATTTTTTTGAGTTAAGACTATCAAATAATGAAGCATTTACTTACAATGAATTAAATTTAAAATTTATATAATTATTAAATAATGAAGTATTTATTTGCAATGAATTAAATTATTATTTTCTTTAAATTAATGTATTATTAAATGGATTATTTTCTTTAAAATTTATGAATTTATTAAATAATGAATTATTTCCGTTAATTTAAGTAAACTCTTAAGTAATGAATTATTTAATTATCAAATTATTAGATTACTATTTTGAATTAGTATTATTAACTAATCGTAGCGATTATTATCGCGTATTAGAACCAGTAGTAACACTAATGTGTACAGCACATCCACTGTAACATAGCTTACTAACACAGCTGACACATGAAGGGATACAACAACTGTGTATCGTCATGAAGAGTATAAAAGCAGCAGCGATCAACAGATCGAGGTCAGTTGCTGTGTGACTGTCGATAGGTAAGTTTGACTACCATAAGTGGTTATCCCATTTTGGTAGTTAAGCATTTTTAGGAAAAATAGTGTTTGGTGTTAGGGTGAGGAGATTACATTAAGTGGTTATCCCATTTAGGTAATCTCTCACCAGTGATCAGTGGCTACTCTAAGTGGTTATGCCATTTGAGTAGTCCACTGCAAGTGGAACAGGTTAGGGTGAGTAGATTGCTTTAAGTGGTAATCCCGTTTGAGCAATCTATCACCAGGGACTTAGGAGCATTGCCTACTCCAAGTGGTTATCCCATCTGAGTAGTTCACTGCAAGTGGAGGAGGCTAGGGTGAGTAGATTGCTCTAAGTGGTTATCCCATTTGAGTAATCTCTCACCAGCGATTTAGGATCAGTGGCTACTTTAAGTGGTTATCCCATTTAAGTAGTCCACTGTAAGAGTATAAGAATAGTTAGGTCACATCAGGGCGGGTGGTCGACTCGAAGTGGTTATCCCATTTGAGTAGGCCATCGCCAGGAGTTAAGGCTTATGGTGAGACGATTTCCTTAAGTGGTTACCCCATTTGGGCAGTCCCTCACCAGTGGCCAGGACCATAGGGTAGCTCATAAGATTAAATTGTAATCAATTGTAGTTGTAAGATTCCATGTTAATAAAGCAAATTAATATCATAAGAATTGCGTTGTCTTTCCTATCGCGGTGGTCCACAAAAATAAATAGTTTTGTGACTAGATCCTGGACACCGGCGAGTCATACCTCAGCCTTAAGGGAAATCGTCGTCACAGTACATATATCTTAAGAGCAATGAATTTAAGAAATTATTTCATTATTTTGTTTTGTTTTGTAAATGCATAAGAATTGAATTATAATAAAAATTTTATCATAAAACTATACCAAATTATAGTCTGATTTCTATCAAAAAAAGGGTCAAATATTATACATAATATGATCATAATATGACTTCAAATTATTATAAGATTCGTTTTAAAAATTTATCGAATATCATACAAAATATGATCATTGAACGATTTCAAAAATGGGTCGAAAGTGGTGCAGGATATGATCATAAAATGATTGCAAATTCAACTAAAAATTGAACAAAAAATATTATCACATATGATAACAAATGAAAACTACATTAAACCAGAGATCATAAATGACTATTCAGGAATAGTCACATGCAGGGTGCCATTTTCTCCCGATGAGAGAATCATTTATGATTAGAAAATGATTGCATATTTGATAGTTTTAATCAACTAGAATATGCAAATGTGAATATTTTTTGACCACTATTTTCACAAAATGCTAGCTGGGTTGTTTTCGTTATGCACATTTCGGCGCATAATCAAGTAGTAGTGAATAGTTAAAAGTTTACAGAAATAATGATGAATTGGCAATTATATTAGGAGCAATTTCAAGGGCTTGCAATTTGAAAGCTGCAGCTTTAGTCTTGGAAGCAGAGACAGAAGAGACATCCAGATGTCGTTGGGTTAAGCCATGGAGGGAGTCTCGTGATTCTGGTGGTAATATACAGTTCCTCCTGCAAGAGTACAACCTGTTTGAAGAAGCGTATAATTCGTTCAAACGCATGGATAAAAGGTGTTTTTTTTAATATTGGTTTTATATTGAGCGGAGTGACAACAATGAGAAAATGTATTCCGGCTGAGGAAAAATCGGCTTCAACATTACCAGCCCAATTGTGAACAACATTTCCCCGGGAAAATGCTCCCGTTTTTTAATCCTCCTATTAAGAAAAAAAAATTCCTCAGGAATTTTTTCCTTTTTTTTATTCCTCCTATTATAAACACTTCCCAAAAAAGGGAAAAATTACTCTGGGAAAGAAGTAGGTATTACGAAAATTAAAAAAAGGGAAAAATTGTTAACAGTTAATTCAAGTTTTTCCCTCATAAATTTTATATAGCTAATGTAAAAATATAAGTTTAAATGAAAAAATATACGAAAATTAAATTTAAATAAAATATATAAATTTTTTAGGTCAAAAAGTACAAACAAATTGCAACTACAACATTTATTGTCCTTATTGGAGCAGAGCCCCGAAATCGCTCGTGGTTTTTTTTAAGGGAGACAAGCAGTTGGTTCAACAATTCTGGCTTCAGTTGAAGGTGAACTAAATTCACTGGGTCCACCAACTAAAAATAGTACGGAATGGAAGAAGGTAACTGTACTTAACCAAATAAAAATTAGCAGTTCAATATAATTACATACATATATAAATTGCAGGTGTGGAACGACAAAAAAAATACGTGCGGAAAAAAGCAGCTCAAAATTTGCAGAATCAGAAGGCCACAGGAGGGGAACCAAATCGAGAGTACAAGCTTTCGCCAACAGAACAAATTATATTTGATTTGATTGGAATGAAAACCTCTGTTGAAGGTGCATCTTCTAATCGTTTTTGACTGGAATCGTCCAAAAATATCAGCAAACTTCCAGAAACATCGTCTATTAAGGATGTGTCAATGCTTGAAGATGATTGTAGTGAAATCATTGCCGTTAGTTGGTGGGCCCACATTAATTGAAACACCCAAATCATCTTTGAAATACAAGACTGAAGCTTTAAAATGTCCAGCTGTTGATGCAGCGTCATCTATCGACATTAAAACTTCAAATTCTGTCTGAAAAATTAAGGCACCAAGTATAAAATCTTCATCTGATATCCTGCTGAAGGAACTTGCTGTGCAAAAGGATTTAGTGGATACTGTTAAAGAGGCTGTAGTTGAAATGAAGGAGCAAAAACAAAGCTTTAGAAAACTGTACAGAACAGTTGACAGTATCTATGAAATTAAAAAAAAGCATTTTCAAACGATGGAAAAATTTAAAAGTGAAGTGCTTGAAGAAAGCGGCGCCACCACTCTTTCATGGAAGAAATAAGGGTTAAGGAGGTGGAATACAAACACGAAAAACCGATTTCAATTAGATTTTATTGCCAACAACAATTAAACCAAAATACCAGCAAACGCATTAAACTTTTATATTCTTGAATAGTTATTTATTTTTAATATCCTTCCAAGAAGAGGACTTCGATTTTACATAGATCTAAAATAAATATATTATAACTAGAGTTTTTCTTTTAAAGGATATTTCCAATATTAGCTCCAATTGACTGAGGTGTGGTCAAGTACTGCGTTGATATTAGTAAACTTATTTCTTCCGATGTTTCCATGGAACTGACGCAATCATAGAGTTCTTCGCTTACTTTGTAGTGCAAGCATACATTGTGAAGAGCGCATAACACATTTCTAATTTTTACAGCTTTCTCAGGACTTTAATGAAGCTCTTTTGCACCAAGAGGACATCGCCATCTGTTTTTTAGCACTCCGTTTGTTCGTTCAATAATAATATGCAACTTTGAATGCACTTCATTGAATCGCATTGAATCAGTCAACTTTTTCGTTACTATAAAACAAATTGTAAACAGAAAACAGCTGACTCTATCTCCATTGTTTTTTCTTTCTTCCTTATTTTCATATTCCTTCAGTTTATAGAATAGGAGGATTTTTTTCCCGGGAATAAACGATTGGGAAGGGAAAAAGTTCCCTGCGGTATTTTATAATTGGGTTGTAAATACGAAATTATCTGCATCGTATTTAAACTGCTGCAATGGAAGTGTGTACCGCAATTAGGTAAGAACCGAATTTACTGAATATTTTTGTAATGAAGGGAAACTATAAATTATGTATATTTTTAGAAAACTATACAATTGTGTATTATTTATCTATATATGTACATATAAAAAATCAATAAATATTGAGTTGAAACTCAACCTATTTTAGTATAATTTATTGAAAACGGCAAAAAAGCAAGTAAGTTAATTTTTTAAATATTTGGTTAAAGAATTAAATGTGTATGAAACATGTAGGAAACAAAATTCTGATTTATGGACGCCTGTAAATAATGCAACAAAGGTGCATAACTCCATATAAACATAAGTATGTACCTATTTCATTTTTTACCTCTAATTTTTAAATTACTTTTTAATGATTACATTTCGCAATCGTACTGTACATACATATGTACATGCAAAGCCTTAAAACTATATGTATGCATGTTGCTTGCGCGACCAGCCACCTTCTTTTAAATTCATGTTTACAGTAGAGGTGTCAAAATATCGATAACACTATCGATAGTCTATACTTTTCGTTACTATCGATGTTTTTTTGCAACATTTTTAAACATTTAACTATTATCGATAGTTTTTGTCACCACCAATTTTTTATAAACTGGTGATTCCCACAGCATTATTATAAAATGGAAAGTGAAGCAAATACATCGCAGAAAGGAATTTATAAAGAAAAAGTTTTTGCGTTATCTTGCGTGGAAGAAGAAACAACAAAAACAAACTGTCAATATAGGGGTACCAGACGTACTCTTTTCAAGAGTATATGTACTCTTTTTTTAGAAATGTACTCTTTAAACAAGAGCACATAAAAGTACTCGATTTCAACACCCTGTGGGTGTATTCTTCAGGAAAAATATTTTAAAATATAATAATAATAAAGAAGACACCCACAGGATGTTGAAATATTGAAAAATCAAAAATATAATAAAAAATATATTGTTTTTTTTTAAGAAGACCTTAAACTCAATAAAATAATTCAATTAATACATGCATATGTATATACGTTATATTTATATACTTTTTATGTCAAATTGAACTATGTAAATAAAACTATAACTACACATATTTGGATTGAGTGTTTTTCTTTGGTTTGAAAAAAAGTACTCTTTTGTACTCTAGTTTTAACCGAAATTGCTCTTTTTGCCTCTCCAAAATCTGGCATCCCTATGTCAATACAGCCTCAAACGATATTTTTGTCTTGTAGCAACAAACAGAGACTCCTGATTCGAAACAACAGATGATGTTGATAGGTGGATTGTTGATTCGGGTGCGAATTGTCACATTTGCAACGATAAAAATGTTTCATGAATCTCGACACAACTATAAAAGATAATAATTCTACCGAATAATGAAACTGTAATGTTAAGCGGTGAAGGAACAATCAAAATCAAAGTAGAAAGCATCATGATTACAACAACATAACACTTAAAAATGTTTTATATGCTCCAACTGTAAACACAAATATAATATCTATAAAACAGCATACTGAAAAGGGTTGCCGACAGTATTTTTATAACGATAAATTCCTAGTACATAGAGATGGCAAAACTGTATTTCTAGCCAAAAGTAAATCGGGATTGTATATATGGAAAATTCAAGAAAGTTTACATGCGGCAATAAGTATATTCATTACTGGCATAAAGTTTTGGGCCATGCGCACGTAGATGCTATTATAGCTATGGAGTCAAAGTAGTAACGGGGCTAAACATAAAATCATGTACTAATAATAATTGTTGTAACATTTTTCCACATGGAAAATCGTCGAGACTACTATTTCCTATCAAAACTACTATAAGCACCGAAAAGCCTTTTGAGCTACTGCACTCGGATTTATGTGGACGGAGGGATACAACACCAAGTGTTAACAATTTTGGAAAGAAGCCCAAAATAATCGGGTCAGATCGTAGCAAAGAGTAGGTGAACAAATAAGTGACAATCTTATTGGAGCGAGAAATACAAAAAACAGCTGGAGACAGTCCGGAACAGAACGGCATTGCTGTACCGAAAAATCGTTCGCTGAATGAAATGGTAAGATGCATGCGCGCTGAAGCTAATTTACCAAAAGAACTATGGGGAGAAGCTGTATCGACCGCAAGCTACATACCTTCAAAACAGAATTGTGAAATGAACTACAGGGGTAACACCATCTGAAAGAATTTCTGGCAAAATTCAAGACTCAAAGAGAGGAGTTGGCAACCCTTGAGTAAAGGCGTACATTTTAGCAGTGTTCATTTCATTGATTTTTAATTATTAAATTTTGTGTATATTACGGTACAAAAAATTATATAGAAAACTAGTAAAATAGAACATTTGTGGTACAATTGAATACAAAAATGTCTAAATCTGGCCGTAGTTGTAACAGGTATGCAATAAAAGGCAAGAAACAGGTATGTAACCAAGGGTAGTAAAATACAAGTGTGGGGGTGTCAAATGAACGTCATAGATAGGTAGGCCCAGAAACAGCCAATACGATTGATTTCCTGTTCTCTTTCTTTTTTGGTGGAACAACGCAAAGTGTTAGAATTGATTAATTAATAAAAAAAATAATAAAAACATAAAAATAAAAACATTAACACCTAACTTATTACAGTAGTCTTGCAAATAAAAATATTTTAAATCGTGCTAATTGCGAAAATACGATAAAAGGAAATCTGATGATTTTATACAATGCGATAAATGCATGAAAAGCTTTCACTCACAATGTTGCGGTTTAAGCAGAAGAGCTTTTGAGCTACTAGTGAAAAATGAAGATGAGTGATTTACTTGTTATGTTTGTAATGAATATGGAGAAATAAAAAAAGAATTAAACTCAATCAAAACAGAATTAGTGAAGCTGAGAAACTTGAGAAACTAGATCAGCTGACTAAATCGATTAGCTTCATGTCAGCCAAGTTCGATGAGGTTTTTAAAGATGTAGCTGAGAATAAAAAGAAAACAGAAATTGAAAAAGAAAATAAAAAATTATAAAATGAAACTCAAAATTTAAAGTTATCCGTTAAAATGTTAAATAATAACCGTGTAAAAAATGACTGCGTCATCAGGGGTGTGAATGATACTATTGATACTGTTATGGAGTTGACAAAGGAAGTAGGAGTTGTACTTGAACCGAATGCTGTAAAAGATGCATATTTTATGAGGAGTTTTAACAACAAAACTGGTGATAGAAAGAATATTGTGGTTAAGTTTTCTTCAAGAATTCACAAGGATAAACTCAAGTCTTCAAAGGCCAAGCTGAAGGAGAACCAGAAAACTAGCAATGTATTTGTACAAGACTTCCATAGCAAGGAGACTCTTAATCTTTGGAATTATGCCAAAACATTAAGAAGCATTGCTTACCAACATGTTTACGTTAGAAATGAAAATTTTTTTGCTAAGAAAAATGATTTAACCAGACAGCAACTAATAAGAAGTAAAGAAGATGTAGACAAAATACTTTTAGATGCAACAACAAACAAGCAATGTAAGAGAAGATCCATGGTACAAGCTAACGAAGTTGTAGTAGCTGATACTAGTGATGACGGTGAAGACGGCGCACAGTGAGACAACCCTATAGTAACCGCGGCAAAAAATGGTTTTTGGCGTGTCGTCCAATTTGGACGATATATGAGTAACAATTCCCTGAAATTTCAGCCTCATAACTTCATTACTTTTTGGTCTAGAGCAAGTCAAAGTTGAGGTATGCCAACTCGCTTGAAATATGTATGTTAGTTCAATATGTAATGTTCAAAAGCTTATTAATAAAAAAATACATAATAAATATAACTTTAAAGTATTTATTTATATTAATTTAGTTGTTGTAGAATGAGTAGATGAAAAAATATTTAAAAAAACACAAAAAAATTTTTCTTAACAACAGAATTGTGGTGTAAAAATTGAACATTTTGCATTTTCAACGGATTAGGAAATATAGAGCACCTCCTCGCCCTAGGTACAGACTTATATCAAATGAAAGATTGAAGTCTCAGCTTTCATTTGAAGTAAAGGACATATAGCAAAAGTTTGCAAAAGTACTTTAACCATACAAAAAATACGCAATGCGCACATTTTGTCGCTATACGTATGTTAGCATGCAATAGCATGTTTACAACTTTTTACATTTAATTTTTTTATTGTTTACAACTATTCACTTATTGTTTATTATTATTTTATTTACATTACTCATTTGATTGATAATTTTTTTGAAGGTCGTTGACTTTGGGTTAGATAGTTGCATAATTTTTTATTTAAATTGATACTGCTAGCTGTTGTTCAACATTTAAAAACGACAGAATTCGAAATGTTCAACGAGAAGTTGAACTATGAATGAATTGCTCGATGGCTGTTTGTTTCATATGTGGAGCAAATGAATGAATAATTTGGATGCAGTTATCTTGAGAACAAATTCAGCTGAAACATTGAAATTTAGAATTTCGCCGCTACATGCTCCAATAAAATTCATGGAATGTACATATGTATGTATATTACATATCAGTTATAATAAAAGTTTTTAAGCGTGGAAGACAAATAAAGACACAAAAGGAAGCTGTTAAAACAGATCGATGTGGTGAAACAAGGCATGGGAACAACCAATTATGGTAATGTCTCTAGAAGATTTTTTGAAAATCCAGAAATAACCGCTGACATAACTGGTGTAAATGTAGACTTAATTCACCGTTTTAAAATTATATTAAATACTACAAATACTAGTAAAAATATAGATGTTGGAAAATTCCATACGTATTGGTAGGTAGGCCCAGACACAGCCAATACGATTGATTTGCTGTTCTCTTTCTTTTTTTGGTGGAACAACGGAACGTGTATTGATTACTTAAGTACTAATTGTATAATATCATTATTAATAATAAAAACAAAAATAAAAACATTAACATTAACATCTAACTTATTACATGGTGTCAGAAGTGGTGCAAAAAATTAACTTCAAAAATTCAAGATGGCAGATGAGAACCAAAGTAGTACACCACGGTCATTAGATTGTGCCAATATGGTTGTTGAATGGCCAAGATGGAAACAAAACTTCGTAGTATGGATGATTGCTACCGGTAAGATGGACAAGCCGGAGAAAAATAAAATTGCCACATTCATATGGCTAGTTGGTGAGCAAGGTGCGGTTATATACAATTCACTGTTTCCAAACGATGGTACACAAAATTCAATGCTGGGTGAAGTCCGCGTTGGGACTGCAGTGATGCAAAGGTCCTTAGATGACGTAATAAAAAAGTTTGACGAGTATTGTTTACCAAAAAAAAAAAAAAAAAAAAAAAAAATACAGCGATGGAGTGTTTTAAATTCAACATGATTGCGCAAAAAGAAAAACAAGCAATTTTTGAGACTGAACTACGGAAGCAGTTACCCTTCTATGAATTTGTGGCATCACTATACACATACATACACATGTGGCATCACTATACACATATATACACATGTGGCATCAATATACACATACGGGTGTGGCAAGAGATACATAGAAACTTTTCTTTCTTTCGTGTTACGGCTTTCGGACAGACAACGTTCATCTAACAATCATAGCATTTTTGTACTTAAATAAAATAAGAAAGAATACAAATAAGAATACAAACTTTTATAAATAAATTGATATTGCTTTTTCAATAACCCACAAATTGGTGACCCCGGGCGGAAAACTTTCGCTAACGATAAGGAGTATGCAAAACGAACAAAACAACGAGGAGGCGCATAATTCGAGGGCTGCCCAAGTTTCAGGTACGACGTCAGAACAACAAAATCGTGTGGAAGGTGCGCAAATTGCTAAAGTAGCAATACGTATTCCACCGTTTTGGCATGCTAAACCTGAGCTATGGATCGCTCAAGTGGAGTCGCAGTTCATAGCTGCTGGTATTACGAGCGACAAAACAAAATATCATTCAATTGTGGCCGCAATGGAAAGCAATATATTGGGTCAAATCAGTGATATAATTTTGAACCCACCGACAACTGAAATGTACAACACGCTGAAGAATCGCCTCATTGAACAATTTGCAGACTCAGAGCAAAAACGTATTAAGAAATTATTGCAAGACCTTGATCTTGGTGACATGCGTCCGTCGCAGTTGCTGCGCGAAATGCGGCATTTAGCGGGCAGTGAAATGAATGAAAACATGCTAAAATCAATTTGGCTAAATAGACTACCACAAAATGTCCGGTCTATCATTTCGATCAGCATGGAGCCCCTCGAAAAAATTTCACTATTGGCCGATAAAATTGTTGAGGTTAGCGATGGTGCACATATCAATGCTGTTACCACGAGGACAGACGATTCATATACAACGATGTCACAACAAATAAACGCATTGTCTAAGGAAATTGCTTCACTAAAAGCAACAATGAAACATCGTGGACGCAGTAAGAGCCGAGCATATTCACGTACTCGAAGCAGCAATTCGGAAAAATGATGACGAAATATGCTGGTACCACAAAAAATTTGGTGACAGAGCAAAGAAGTGCCGCCAACCATGCAAAAAATCTTTAAACTAAGCTGCCTGTCATCAAAAGCGGTACGTGACAGGCAACCCTCAATAAACCGCCGTTTACTTGTTCATGATAAAAATTCCAACCTCAAATTCCTTGTCGATACTGGCGCCGACGTCAGCGTCATACCGCCAACTGCTGCGCAAAGACGCCAGCAAGACAACAACTACTTTTTATATGCTGCTAACAAATCTTCAATAAAAACATACGGAGAAAAATTGCTAAATATAAACCTTGGCTTACGCAGAACATTTTCATGGAATTTTATCATTGCCGACGTATCACAACCGATTCTTGGAGCCGATTTCCTTTCAAGCTACAACATTGCAGTCAATTTGAAACACGGGAAATTGGTCGACGGCCTAACAAACATTGCCAAATATTGTACAATAACAACAAAAATAGGTGATGTAAAAAATTTATCAAATATTAATAGTAACATACCATTTCAGGATCTTCTCTCAGAATTTAAAGATATAACGATGAACAATTCGATAACGAAAGGCAAAAAACACGACGTGACACACCATATCATTACGAATGGTCCAGCAGTATTCGCCAAACCCCGACGCTTAGCACTAGACAAACTAAAGGCAGCTAAAGCTGAAATACAAACGTTGCTTAATGCGGGTATTTGTCGACCGTCTAGCAGCCCATGGTCGAGTCCGCTGCACATGGTAAAGAAGAAGAACGGGGAATGGAGACCTTGTGGAGACTTTCGGCGTTTAAACGCCATCACCGAACCTGACCGCTATCCAATCCCACATATCCAAGATTTCACACATTTTTTGTATGGTTGCAAAATTTTTTCGACAATTGATCTGCGTCGCGCTTACCATCAATTGCCTGTGGAACCTGCGGATATTCCTAAGACAGCTATAACGACCCCCTTTGGTCTATATGAGTTTGTCTACATGTGTTTTGGCTTAAGAAACGCGGGCCAAACCTTCCAGCGATTTATGGACCACATTTTACGCGAATTTGACTTTGCGTGGCCATATTTAGATGATATTTTGATCTCATCGAAAAACGAGGAAGAACATCGTATACATTTGCGCGCCGTATTTGAAAAGTTACGTGAATACGGTATCACCATTAACCTTCAGAAATGCGAACTAGGTCAAACTGAAGTAACATTTCTTGGCTATTCAGTAAGCACTGATGGCATCAAACCACCAACTGAAAAGGTACAAGCTATAATAAACTACCCTTTACCAGAACGAGTATGTGAATTAAAAAGGTTTTTGGGCATGATCAATTTCTTTCGACGATTCTTGCCTAAAGCCGCCGTTAGCCAAGCTCTACTTTGCCAATATACAAAAGGCAATAAAAAAAATGATACAACGATCATCAACTGGAGAGAGGAAACGAAAAAAGCATTCCAAGACTGCAAGAATGAGCTGAAAGAAGCCACACTGCTAACTTTCCCGAATCCTAACGCACAGCTTGCCTTGGCTGTCGATGCTTCTGGTAGTGCATTAGGTGCAGTGCTCCAACAATACGACGAGCTAGCCCAGCAATGGCAGCCGCTTGGTTTTTATTCTCAAAGACTTAGCCCAGCGGAAAAACGCTACAGCACGTATGACCGTGAGCTTTTGGACGCCTACAGAAGTGTTAAATATTTTCGACATATGCTTGAAGGCTTAAACTTTTGCATATTAACGGATCATAAGCCACTTCAATTTGCATTTCACCAAAAATTGGACAAGTCTTCTCCTAGGCAAACAAGGCATCTCGATTTTTTAAGCCAATTCACTAATGATATTCGTTATCTTCCAGGCAAAGATAATGTCACTGCCGATGCATTGTCACGTATTGGAGCCATCGAGATGCCAAAACATGTTGACTACGAACTTTTAGCGAAGTGTCAAGTCGGGGACGAAGAAGTTCAACGAATTTTAAACGGAAATGCAAGCTTAGATTTGAAATTATTCGTCATTCCAGGCACAAATGCAGAAGTTTACTGCGATGTTAGCACTGGAAAGGCACGACCGTATTTAACACAACAGTTTCGAAAGATTGCATTCGATTCCATACACAATTTATGCCATGCCGGTGCAGCAAAAACAACAAAGCTGGTTGCAGAAAAATATGTCTGGCCTAACATGAAAAAGAATTGCCGTGAGTGGGCACGATTATGCATTGCTTGCCAGAAATCTAAAGTTCAGCGACACAACAAAGCACCGATTACAACGTATCAGCTGACGGAACACAGATTCGATCACGTTAATATAGATCTCGTTGGGCCCCTGCCCACTTGTAGAGGTTATCGCTACTGTCTGACTTGCGTCGATCGATACACTAAATGGGTGGAAGCATATCCTGTGGGAGATATAACTGCCGAAGAAGTATCGTTTGTCTTCTATACAAACTGGATAGCGAGATTTGGTGTTCCACTGAAAGTCACAACTGATCAAGGACGCCAGTTTGAATCTTCATTTTTCCGCAGCCTAACCAGACTACTTGGTGTGAAGCACCTGAGAACAACTGCGTATCATCCTGTAGCGAATGGAATAATAGAACGCTGGCATAGAACACTCAAGGCTTCCATTAAATGTTATCAAACGGAGCAGTGGGTCGATGTCATTCCACTGATCCTTCTTGGATATCGAGCGTCATTCAAAAAAGACATCAAGTCAACACCTGCAGAAATGGTATACGGAGACACAATACGGTTACCAGGAGAGTTCTTACAATCACAATCTAAGGACGACATAACTGAAGCCGAATTTGTAAGCAACCTACGTACACTCATGCGCAAATTGAGGCCAAAACAAACTTCGAATCATGCAAAACATACACCATTTATCGAAGCTCAACTCGCGACTACTTCCGCCGTATTCGTCAGAAATGACATGGTTCGTCGCCCACTTCAAGCTCCATACGAGGGACCTTATGCAGTGGTCGATCGTTCCGACAAATACTACACCGTCAACATTCGTGGGAAGCATGTCAATGTTAGCATTGATCGCCTAAAAGCCGCATATATAGTCAACGATAATCAAGACTCAACTTGTTCACATGAAACTCAGCATTCTACTTATCAGACACGATCAGGCAGGAAAACTCGCGTTCGTTTCGCCGTCGAAGGGGAGTAATGTGGCATCACTATACACATACATACACATGTGGCATCACTATACACATATATACACATGTGGCATCACTATACACATATATACACATGTGGCATCAATATACACATACGGGTGTGGCAAGAGATACATAGAAACTTTTCTTTCTTTCGTGTTACGGCTTTCGGACAGACAACGTTCATCTAACAATCATAGCATTTTTGTACTTAAATAAAATAAGAAAGAAGAATTAAATACAAACTTTTATAAATAAATTGATATTGCTTTTTCAATAACCCACAAATTTAAATTCAACTGTGGAGCCTCATACGAGGAGGGAATGCTACGAGACCGTATAATCATCGGTGTACACGACAAGCAACTGCAAATGAAGCTATTGGATGACAGGGACGACACCCTGGAAAAATTGCTTGAGACCTGCAAGATTTATGAGGCAGCAATCTTAAATTAAAGTATTTTGGAGTAAAGGACGCCTGTAACAGCTAGTGTAAAAAGAGAAGGGAAAAACTCAACAGGCTTCCCAAAAAAGGGATGACAACAACGATTGCAACAACAAACGAGGAATTGGTAGTATTGGTTGGGGTGACGTTCAAGGTAGGTTTTTTGATTGCACGAAAGGGGTAATACCAAGTAATGAACCTTATTTTAGAATAGAGTCGGTAGAGTCAAATAGGACGAAATGGACAGAAGAATATCGAATTGGAGAAAATGTAGTGAGATTAAAATTAGATACTGGAGCTGATGTGAATTGTATTCCATTAGATTTGGTGAGGAAATTAAAAATAAAAATTAGTAATAGAAGCAGTCACTTCCCTGTGTATGATTATAGTAATAATCGGGTTAAAGTTTTTGGCACTGTAGTGCTAAATTGTGTTGATACTGAATCGGGTAATGAACATAAGGTATTATTCCTGGTTGTGGATAATCGGCTTGAGCCTATACTTGGATTGAACAGTTGTGTTGAATTTAGGCTAGTTAAACGGTTGGATGTTGACAGGGTCGTGCTGCCAGAGGCGAAACAAATATTTACTGAAAGATATAGTGATGTGTTTAGAGGATTTGGTAAATTTCCCGGAGAGTACAAAATTTACTTGAAAGAAAACTCGAAGCCTGTGTTTCACTATAAGAAACGGATACGGCACGCATTGATGGATAGACTACAGATTGAACTGGATGATTTGGTTAGGGATGAAATAGTTCAGTGGTTAACTACCCAACGGATTGGATAAATAATTTACAAATTTTAGAGAAGACAAATGGTCGATTGCGAATTTGCTTGGATCCGAGGCCTTTAAATGAGTGTATTAAACGGGAGCATTTTCTTATTCGGACGATAGAGGATCTTACATCAGGGTTGGCAGATGCTAAATTATTCACGGTTATCGATTTTAAAAGGGGGTTTTGGCATATGTTACTATATAAGGAGTCATCGGACTTAACCACATTCATGACGCCATTCGGCCGGTACAAATTCAATCGTTGGCTTTTTGGGACTCAATTTTGTGCCCGAAATGTTTCAGCGCACAATGGTACAGATTTTTGGTGATATACCGGGGGTTTACATTTATTTTGATGACATACTAATAGGTGCTAGGGATTCAGAAGAGCATGATAGAATATTGGATGTAGTGATGCAACGTGCTAGAATCAATAATGTTAAGTTTAATTTGGAGAAGATTCAGAATCGGACAGATTCCGTAGAATTCATGGGAAATACAATTTCACATAATCAAATTAAAGCAGGGCGAAAATACTATGAGGCAACTTTGGGCATCAAAAGGCCGGCAAGTAGAGCTGATGTCTTGCGTTTTCTAGGACTAGTTAAATATATAGCACGGTTTATACCGAACCTATCAAGGATTACATCGGGTTGGCGTAACTTAACGAGACTTGATGTCAATTTTGAATGGACTAATGAACACGAGGGAGAGTTTAGAAATTTGTTAAACATTATTGCATCAGAACCCTTGCTAGCTATTTACAATCCTCGACTACCTGTAAGAATACAAAAACATGCGTCTAAGGACGGATTAGGTTGTGTATTAATTCAAGAGCGGCATCCGTTTGCTTTTGCATCTCGGACTTTGTCGAGGAGTGAGCAAAAGTGGGCTCAGATTGAAAAGGAGTGGCTAGCGGTTGTTTTTGCGTGCCAGAGGTTTCATTATTTTGTTTATAGATGGGAAGTCACTGTTGAGAGTGACCATAAGCCCTTGGAAACATTGATTAAGAGGGACATTAATGATGTTACCATGCACCTTCAGCGTATGTTCATGATGTTATTAAAATACTCTCAAGTTTCTATTGTTTACAAGAATGGAAAGGAAATGTTGGTGGCTGACTGTTTGTCCCGATCCCAGCTGCCAGAAGAAGAAGAAATAGGCGAATTGACGAACGTAATACATAGGGTGATGGAATCGGTCTGTTTATCAGAGTATAATTTTAATTTTTGGGTAAAAACACGTTATAAAACTTAACTGGCGCAGTCCGTAGGATCTAGCCCTGAAGGATTAGATTTAAAGAACAATCGCTAAAATATTGAAGATATTGAAGTCCAAAAGGATTAGAACGGTCACAAATAAAATATATCCGGTAAAAAGGATCGAAATAATAGTGATTTAGTTCTGAAGAATTAGATCTAGTGTGCAATAGTGGAGAGTTTTAAATCCAAAAGGATTAAAGCAGCCAAAAAAAAGAACAAAAGTTTTTTAAAGTAGACAATAAGCTAAAATAAATTTATAATTAATTAACTTTAAATAAAAAAAGAAAAAAAGTGCAACACAATATCAACAATGGAATCATCATCAAACCTAACTTCATCCGATGCATCACCAATCCCAATATCCGGTGTCTTGAAGGAAGCATCTAGAATAAAGGAACACAGAGGGACAAGGAATTACGATTTATCATCATTTATAGGAGAAGTAGAGCTATTCCTCCCGATTTTTCAAAATAGTATTTCAAAGGTGCATAGTAAATAAAATACAAGGAGAAGCATTAAACATCTTCCGGACCCTGGGAAATAATCCAACATGGGAAGACATCAAAAAAGAGCTTATCAACAACTTTGGCACTCGAGAAACGTATCACCATCTTTACCATCAAGCACTATCATTAAGAAATCATAATGTAAGTCACTATTATAATAGTTTAAACAATATTTTAAGTAAGATCAATGAAAAATATACACAAGATTCAGACAAACCCATAGAATTTTCACCCAAAAATAACGAAGCTATGATTTTGAAAACATTTTTAAATAATATACCACCGTTCAGGCAAGCATTATTTATAGTAGGGACATAACCAACATAAGATCAGCTTATTATACATTAGAAGAAATAGGAATTATAAAACAAGATAGACAAAATAGGGAACAATATAGGCAATTCAGCAACATTAGACACAACACACATTTTAACAATTCTGGAAAATTTTACAATTCCCAACAAGGAAACCACTCTGGACAGTACAGACAAGGAAATGTTTCAACGCCACCAGTTCAATCAAATCAACGTAGGTTCACACCAAGACAATATGGTCAACCATTTACACAAAATTTCAATAATAGATCAGAACCAATGGAGGTAGATCATATTAACGAAGCAAATTTTCAGTCTACCGTTAGTAGTTCTAACCATAGGTAAAACCAAAATAAAATGTTTAATAGACACAGGTTCTTCAACAACTTTATCAAACAAAAACAGTCTTCCACAATATAAACGTATTAAATTAAAGAAACCTTTAGTCTTTAGAACATTAAAGGGACAGATGAATGTAAATTGTGAGATTGTTACGGAAGTACCCAAGGAGTTTAAAGATAATAACTTAATGAGCTGGAAACTGACAAATTTTGACAACAAACAATTTGATGGTTTAATAGGGCAAAATATTTTAAAAATTTTAAAGCAAATATAAATATAGGCGAAGAATACATTGAAGTTAATAATAACAAGATAAAGTTTTGCAACGCTTGCCCATATGAGTACGATAACATTCACACACTAGAAGGTTCTGAAGTTGATAAGGTAATCGATAAACTCTTGAGAGATGATATGAACATTGAAGAGCGTAGGATATTGAAAATATTATTAGGAAAGAATAGTAACTTGTTTTTCCAAGAAGGTATGCCACTAAGCCATACCCATGAAATTCAACATGAAATCATTGCAAATACGAATAAACCTCTATATTCCAAAATATACAGATACCCTCAAGTTCATGAGGAGGAAATAAATCGTCAAATGAAAGAGATGCTCCAGCAAAATATTATTAGAGAGAGCAATTCTCCTTACACTTCACCAATATGGATAGTTCCGAAAAACGGACTATTCAGGAAAAAAAGTGGCGGATAGTTGTTGACTACCGCAAGCTAAATGAAATTACAATCAACGACAAGTTTCCCATGCCAAATATCGAAAGCATATTGGACAAAATTGGGAAATCGCAATACTTTACTACCCTCGATCTGGTTAAGGGCTTTCACCAGATTAAAATAAAGGATGTAGACATGAAGAAAACGGCATTCTCGACCCCACTGGGACATTACGAATTTGTTCGTATGTCGTTCGGGCTGAAAAACGCCCCTACGTTTCAACGACTAATGAATTCGGTTCTAAGAAACCTCATTAACAAAATCTGTGTCGTATACTTAGACGACATACTAATCTTCAGCACAAGTCTGGAAGAACACATAATAAACATCCAAAAAGTTTTCAATAATCTTAGAGAACATAACTTAAAGATCCAGGTGGACAAGTGCAAATTCTTTGCTAGGGAAACTGAGTATTTAGGACACATACTGACAACGGACGGTGTTAAGCCAAACCCTTTGAAGATAGACAGTATACAGAAGCTTAAGCATCCTGAAAACCAAAAGCAAATAAAATCCTTCCTTGGGGCCACCGGCTACTACAGAAAATTTATTAGGGACTATGCAAAAATTGCACATAATGACCAAATATCTTAAGAAAAACACAAAAGTCAATAAAAACGACAATCAATATATCGACGCATTTCAAAAGTTAAAAAGACAATTCATAAGCCCACCTATACTCAAATATCCAGACTTCTCTAAGAAGTTTAAACTGGTAACGGATGCCAGTGATTACGCAATAGGGGCTGTCCTAATGCAAGGAGATCATCCTATCAGCTATGCAAGCCGAACACTTAACGATCATGAGAAAAAATACGCAACCGTTGAAAAGGAGTTACTGGCCATCGTTTGGGCGGTCAAATATTACAGACCGTACATTTATGGGAAACCATTTGATCTCGCAACAGATCACCAACCTTTAGTCTGGCTTTACACAAAACACAAAGGGAAGGACATAAACCCAAGGCTTCAGATATGGCTCATGGAATTGGGTGAATATAATATAGATATGAATCATATTAAAGGCAAAGAAAACAGAATAGCTAATTTCTTGAGCCGGATCAATTCCGAAACAGGTGAAATCCACGAAATAGAAGACGAAACAATTAATGACAACTTAAGCACTGCTGCTACAGTTCATTCACAAGAAGAGGAGTTAAATGACCATTTTCCAATTCTAGAAACAGTAGTGAATAGATTTCCCACTCAAGTAATTTTGGCCGAACATAAAGTAAGGGAAATAGAAATAGTTAATGGAAAAAGAAAAATTTTTTGTAAGTAAAGACGACATTGAAAACGATTTTATGACAGACATTTTCAGAAGATTCTTGAAAAACGGAACAGTAGGCATTTTTTCTGAATTACCTGATGAGATATACAATAAGGTTCAGCTTAAGCTGATTGAGCTTTTCAATACTAGCATTAAATTTGTCAAATGCAGTTTTCAGGCAAAAGATATGCATAACGAGGACGATACCTACAAACAGATCGCAAAATACCATAAACTAGAAACCGGACATGGCGGTAAATCAGAAAACTATGAGGGACTGAAAAATGAAATTTATTTCAAAAATCTCAAAACATTAGTTCACAAATACATAAACAACTGCGATACTTGTAATAAATCGAAGTATGACCGCAACCCAATAATACCAAAATTTTATCTTACAGAAACACCCTCCAATGCTAATAAAATTATACACTTAGATGTATATACTATTAAGAAATATAGTTTTATGACTTTTATAGACAAATTTTCTAAACATGCAGTCGCAATATATTTAGAGGACAGAAATAGTACCACAATAGTTGAAAAATTAAGACAATTTTTATCCACAAGAAGCAAACCTATTAAAATAATTACGGGTAATGAATTTAACTCTACAAATGTTAAGGAATTCCTTAGACAAGAAGGAATTGAGGTACATTTCGCAAAACCTATCAACCACACATGTAATTCAGATATAGAAAGGTTACACAGTACATTATCAGAAAATTTTAGGGCACTCGAATCAGAAAGTTCAACTTTATCAACGAAGGAACGAGTATTTAAGTGTGTAGAATGGTACAATAAATCCATACACTCACTAATTAAAGAAAAGCCAATAGACGTTGTAGATGGAAAAGTTGACAAAAATAAAATACAACAAAATATAAAACAAGCAAAACAACGGATAATAGATAAAAGAAATGAAACCAGGGAAGACTACGTGAGAAGAGGTAACGATGGTTATGTTAAAAATTATAAAGTATTGAGGCACAAATATGAGCCTAGATATAGAAAATTAAAACTAAGTATTATACACCCTGCAAATATAAAACGAAGAAATAAATTTTCAGGTCAACTGGACAATACTCGTTACCCTGTTGATTCTAATACCAATGACAATGGCGTCCCTGACAATTCAACCCTTCAACAATAATAACGGTTTCGCAAAAATTAAACTCGACGATGTTAGACTAATTACAAACTACAACAAAACTATCCACATAATTGATATGCAAAACATAATGAACATTATTAATGGTTTAGAAAAAGAAATAGAAAACTTTCGTTTAGCAAAAAACAAAATACTTCTTGAACATGAACTGGAAAAAATTAAAGTAAAGGCGCAAACCCTTCTTCCTAACAGGCATAAACGTGGGTTAATTAATATGATAGGTTCAGGATTGAAATGGATAGCCGGAACGATGAGTGATGACGATTGACAATCTTAACAAAAATATACATATAAACGACCATTTTAACAGAACAATCAACAAACTGAAACTTATAATAGACAC
Source organism: Germaria angustata (assembly GCA_963681545.1). Taxonomy (NCBI): domain Eukaryota; kingdom Metazoa; phylum Arthropoda; class Insecta; order Diptera; family Tachinidae; genus Germaria; species Germaria angustata. Next base: position 34,392,818 of record OY813002.1, read on the forward strand.
GGACAGAAAAATCGTATTCGAAAGATTGAATTCGATCAGAAAAAACGATGATCAAATTCTTGACCAAATAAATTATGTTGACACCAGAGACCGGCAAAAATCACGTTTTTTATGCCTTCACTCATGCATAACTTTTTTGTGTCCAATTATTCACCAACACATACAGTTTGTCAAGAAATTGTTTTGACACAGTGAAAATAGTTTTTATTTTGACTTTCATCATTAAAAAACAAAACGTGTTTTAACTCTTTTACCATTTTTTTTATAATATAATTTTAGCTATATGTAAACTAACAAATAACGTCAAGGAAAACAAAACAAAAACTTAAGATTAAGAAATAAGATAAAAAAGTAAAAGAAACTCAAGAATGTTGTTGTCAAGAAAATATTTTTACATACTAATATAATATTAAAAAATGGATTGGATCTTTAAATGTAGGATTATCAATATTTTGTGTGGCCATCATTGGCATCAATCAGGGCTTTCAGGCGACGTTTCATTGAAAAAAATTAATTTTTGTACATATTCTGTTGGTATTTTACTCCATTCTTCAAAAATTACAGCCTTTAACTCACTTTGGTTTCTGGGACGCCTTTTGGCAGTATTTTTTTTAGACAAGACCATAAATTTTAAATTGGGTTTAAATCTGGACTCTGAGCAGGTGTATCGAGTACCTTACCGCAGTTGTAGAGAAGCCACGTCCTTACCAAAAGAGCCTTATGTTTAGGGTCATTATCCTGATAAAATTTGAAATTCGGCTTTCTATCAGAATAAAACCCAAATTTAGTCGCGCTGTTAACTAGATGACGCTTTAATATACCCGGGTATTGATTAGCATCCATAGTGTTCTCAATAAAACAAAGATCTCCAACTCCCTTACTAGGAATGCACCCCCAAACTATTACTGAAAGTTTTCCAAATTTTACAGTTGGAATTATGTTTCGACTTTCCAATGCTTTCAAAGGTTTTCTCCATACTCTATTAGGACCATCATTGTAAAAAAGCATTATTTTGGTCTCATAACAAAATATAACGTCATCCCAGTAGTCGTCAGGCTTGGAAATATGTGTTACAGCAAAAGACAATTGTCTTTCTTTATGTTGCATTGTAAGCAGTGTTTTTTTTTCGTGCCAATCTGGATGAATAGTCCTTCTTTTTCAAAACTTGTCTTGCCGTTTCGTGGGAGAATGTCACGCCACATTCTTCTTTAAGTTCACATGCAAGTGTTCGTATGGATACCAAAAGGTTTTCGTGTACCCTTCTTCTTAAAATACGTTCTGTTCTCTCCGAAATTTTAGGTGGACGGCCAGTAGGAAGCTTTAATGTTAGACTATTTTCTTTTTCAGCTTGATTTAAAATATTGTACACTGTTTGTCTAGTTATTGAAAACATTTCAGATAACTCTCGGACCGTTTTCCCGATCGCGTGGTTATAGTAAACTAACTGAATTACACCGGTTGAAGTCCTTTTGCCAGGCATTTTAAATCCTCGTAAAATTATCGTTTTCAGTAATAAAAAACAAAACTATAATTAAATCATTATCAATGGTCACTTGACTAACGAAAAAAATTGTTGTTTGAACAGTAAAAACTACCGGTATAAAAAAAACACACACACAAAAAGAAATTGTAAAAACATTTTCTTGACAACAAAATTTTTGTATTTATTTTATTTTTCTTCAATTTTTTTATTATTATTCTCTATTTTCTCCTTCCCTTGCTCCTGTTTGTTAACTAATATGTATATAGATAAAATAGAATTGAAAAGAAAAAATTTTTAAACTACAAAGGAAAACTATTTTTTGCATTATTAAAGTCAAAACAATAATTTTTTTCACTATGTCAAAACAATTTCTTGACAAACTGTAAGCAAGCATGCGCGTACGCTCATAATCTTTATTTGTGTTAATCATTAGGAAGGCAAATACAAAAATGCCTATATGAATTTTTCAAGCAAGATTTTAACACAGAAGCTATTTTGAGCGTTTACATTCATTAAACACAAAAACGAATGGCATTTATTCAACATGCCTTTTCTTTGCAAAGAATATTAAGAAAAATCATGCAATGATATATGCTGGCACATAATCTTGTGTGTGTAGGTATGTATTTTTTTAAAACATTGTGGTTGAGAAATAAGGATGCCATACGAAGTTACCAAAAAACGTCGGTTTTACAATAAACTTTAAAAATCGCAATTTTCGGTTTAAAATCGTTTAAAGATCGGATTATTTTTTACTCATTCAAAAAAACTTGTTATTTTTATAAGAAATACTTCAACCTTGCCAAATTTGTTTGTTTTATTTAATTTTACTGAAATTAAAGTCGTTTTTAACTCCCAAGAATAACACCGCTTTATTGGTTTGGTACATAGATTACTTAAAAAGAAGGGTCTTTAAGTGTATTTTTCTGAGCGCGGTGCGCTTTTTTTTAAATTTCGGTGCTTTTTTTAATTTTTGGCGGCACCGAAGCAAATTCAACAAATCTTTTTGTTTCAGTGTGAGAAAAAAATCTTTGTACAATAAAATACACCCGTTTCAACATTATTTTATTCAACAGCGCAAAATTTTTACACGTTTATATGAAAATGATTATTTTCACGACAACACGGCTACATGGCTACACGACCACCGTTGTAGCTGTGGTAGATTTAGGCTAATTTATATTTTTGTGAGCGACAGTGAGAGTGAGATAATATAATATAAAATGTTTAATATATAATAAAATGTTTAATATATAAGTGCTTAAAATACTTTACTGTATTTAACAAAAAAGAAGAATACAAAACGCATTGCTTATAATATAACCTCCTTCATGTATACACATATACACACATGTCTATATAATTACAAAATGATAATTGTAAAAATCGGGATAATTTTAAAAATATATTTCTTAATTAATTATCTGTTTCAGCGTATCGTCGTAAAAATGCTATTAAACTGTTGAGTCTGGCAACCGTGTTGCCTAACCATTCTATAAACACACAGCACCTTGTGCATAAATGTACACTTGTTGATTTTTTGCCTTTTTCACATTAATTCTTTTTGCATTAATGCCTCTAAGTTTTTGATTTCGATCATGAATGTGATTAAATAAAAATGTGTGCTTTGAAGAGTTGTCCAAAAATTCATGCACACACAGTTTTTAAACACTCAAACTGAATAGCTGGCATGCGGCAACAGATTAAATTTACATGTTGACAAACAACCCTTATTTTGCTTAGCATAAAATAGAATAGACACAATGTTGATAAAGGCATATTTGAACGTTTGAGCGAAAATGACATGTTTTTCGAGTGTTTGATTAATCTGATTTTTTTTTAATCACCGGTTGCAGGTCTCTGGTTGACACCTTACTCAAATTGAAAATTTTATCAGATAACTTAGAGCACATCCAAAACAATATAGCATCGGCAAGACTTAATATAATGACCAGCAATATTTTGACCGATAAGGAAATTAACGACTTTAAAATCAACTTTTACGAACTCCAATATATACAGTTAGGAGCAGCAAGATACAGAGGTGATTATATAATATTCGTTATAAAATTCCCAAAAGATACCGTTGTAGTGAAAAGATCTTTGGTCACACCAATTACAGACACCAACTCCACACAGTTAATCTTTAAACCACAAGAAATTATATACTGTAATGGAACAGCTTACAACTATAAACAAAATCCCAATTTAAAAGAAATTAAGAAATCCAATCCATGTATTTATACTAGTAAATGTAAAAAAATAAGAGAACACAAACAAGAAATAATAGAAATAGAACCAGGACTGGTATCGTTAAAAAATTCAAATGGAAGCTCTGTTACTAGCAGTTGTGATGAAAGAAAATTTTCAATTAATAATAACGTTTTATTTACATTTCATGATTGTAAAATAATGATCGATAATGAAACATTTTCAAATTCAAGAAAAATATATAGAGACAATTTTGTTATCCCTTCCAGCAATAAAATTCAGTTTGACACAATAGAACCAACATTTGACGAAATAGTTTTAAGTGAAATGGAAAACATAAAAGAAATAAAAGAATTGAGATATCATAAAACATTTAGCAGTAATTCTATTGTAATTATATCTATAACAATAATTATAACTATTATATTATCAATAATGTTCTTCGTATATATAATAATAAAACAAAAATCTTTAAAAGAAAAAATTTAGGAAAATTTTAACACAAAGGAGGGAGGAGTTACGTCAGAAGTAACGCCGACTCCAACTAAACTCAATATAAATTGGAAAAAATAAATAAAAGGTCAATAGCCCAACTTTAAGTTGTACTATTGACAAGATCAGCAATTTAAAAATAAAAAGATCAATAACCCAAAATACGAAAAGCATTGTTAAGCATTATTAGTAATAAGCATTTTTATTAACTTCAAAATAAAAAGATCAATAACCCAAAATACGAAAAGCATTGTTAAGGCCTCATTAGTCTTGACTTTTACTTTCTGTTCCGTTCTGTGCCGTTCTGCTTTTAAATTTTTGTAGTTAGAAGTTCCGTAAAAACGTATCAGCTGTTTCTGACAACAAAGAATAAAATTAAAACCGCGCGCAATTGTAAAGTAATTTGAAGTAAATTATAATAAATATAAACGTGCAAAATGGACTATAGCTACTCAGATTCGGATATTGATGACGTGTTGGTTAAAACAAGCTTTTTAAACTTGTGCAAAATGTACAAGAATATAAAAATGAGGAAAACTCAACGCCACCGAAGATGGTACGCCCGACCTATCAATAGGGATTGGTCATCATCTGGTTATCATCGAAAAGTTTTTCAAAAAATTAAGGATATTGATGACGAACATTTCTTTCTTCATACCCGAATGATTAAGAATGTGTATGAGCTATTGTTATCAATAGTTAAGAGTTCTCTAAGAAAGTCTGGACAACGCATATTACCCGATGAGAGGCTTTCTATAACACTACTGTAAGTTTTACATCAAATAAAATTTAATTACATAAGCACATATATATGTCTTACAGGTATTTAGGACATGGAGGTTCCAAATTTAATGAGACCGTATCCCGGAAATCAGCTGAACAGAGAGAGAAGAATTTTTAATTACCGCTTGTCCCGGGCGCGAAGGGTAATAGAAAATACCTTTGGTATTTTAGCTGCCCGTTGGAGAGTACTTTTAACTACTCTAGAATGGTCACCTGACAACTGTGAGGCCATTGTATTAGCATGCATAGCTTTGCACAATTTCATTATGCTAAACGACCAGAAACGCTGGTATTGTCCAGCAAATTTTATAGACCGTGAAGCAAATGGCACTGTACATGAAGGAGAATGGCGTGCGGAAATTGGTGCAAATGGTAGTCGTCCACTAAGATCAATTACAACACAGCTACGTAGGTCTTCAGATACTGCTGTCCATTTGAGAGATCAACTGGCAAATTGTTTTTGCAATGAAGGCGCTATCAACAATCAAAATATAGATCTGTAGATCAATATTAATTAAACCAGATATTAATTAAAACAATTTATTTTATGTTTTTAAACAATATGAAATAAATATGAATATTTATTTACTTTAAACAAATTTATTCCAATAAATTCTTATTACTAATTGTAAAATTGTTTGGCCCTATCGGCTTGGTTCACTGAAACAAGCAGCTGTTTCTTGCTGTCACTTAGAACTCTAAGTAAAATTCAGTTTTCAGCAGAATAGTCCGGAACGGAACAGAACGGCAAAGTAAAAACTAATCATATACACATATTCTCCATTTAACAGAAAACAATCAGCTGATTCGGAACAGAACAGAAAGTAAAGACTAATTGTACCTTTAAGTATTATTAGTAATAAGCATTTTTATTAATTTCAATAAATAGTCTTAGTAAACATTTTTATTTTTTCAATAAATATTTTTAGTAAAGTATTTTAATTAGATATAAGAATATTCAAGAAATGATTTGGAAGTTCAGTTGTTCATTGATTTTTAAACAGAATAAATAATTAAGAAAAAATAAAAACAAAACGGTTTTTATTTTTTTCTTTTTTTTGGGTAAAAACACGTTTTAAAACTTAGCTCGGGCGAGGGAATTGTATTATTGGCCGGGGATGCGTAATCAGATTAGGGAGGAAATACAGTCCTGTTCTGTTTGCGAAAAGTTTCGACGGAATAATCAAAAATAGCCACTAATGCAGGAAGAATCTCCCACGTATCCGTTTCATGTAGTGGGTGTAGATTTGTTCGAGTGTGCAGGCAGGGATTTTATGGCCCTAATCGATGCGTATTCTAATTATTTGGTAGTAGCACCATTGCGTGAAAAAACAGCGAGGCCCATCATGGATCAGCTCAATCAGATATTTTGTAACGTTGGATTTCCAACTATAATTAAAAGTGATAACAGGCGATTTGGTTCCAAAGAATTCGATAAATACGCGTCAGAATTTAATATTAGATTTAAATTTTCAAGCCCGCGCTATCCGCAAAGCAATGGGCTGGCGAAAAAGGGTGTGGCAATTGCAAAGAATTTGCTAAGGCGTTGTTATGAAACAAATGACTTGGAATCATATCAGTACAGGATTTTGGAATATAATACAACACCTTTGGCGAGTATGTAACTGTCACCATCCAGTTTATTTTTTGGAAGACAAATTAAAACTAAACTTCCAGTATCAGGCTCATTACTAACTAGGAATAATATAGCAGAAGAATTGGTTCAAGGAAAAATTGATCGCAAGAAAGAAAGACAGAAGCATTACTATGATCAGAATGAGAAATCACTGCCAGAAATCGCTATTGGTGATTTAGTATGTTTAAGAAGAATAGAAAAGGGTGGATCTATGGGGTGGTAGAGCAAAAAGTAAGCGAACGATCATACATTATTAGGGACAAGTGTAGAAGAGTTTTTAGGCGGAATCGAAGGTTTATAATTAAAACAAGTAATTCTGATATTAACGCCAGTGACATAATGGCGGCGGAAAATTGTGGGGGCATGCGTTCCAATTGTGGGTCACAGGACCTACACGTGCCACCATTGGTCCTACGCGTGCCACCATTGAACTATGATGTCAATGGTATCATTTCTGGGGATGAAAATGAAATGGATGATACGAATGGTCCTGTAAACGCTAACACAACTGGCAGACGGGAAGACCAGCCCAACCTAGTAGTTAGTGAGCGTCGTTCGAAGGAGAGTGTTGCTGGAAAAAGTGTGGGGCTGAGGGCGAGATTAGAACAAGGAGTGGGAGACTAGTTAGACCACCTAAAAGGTACCTTGATTAGAAAAAACAAGAAGCGTGTAACAGGTATGCAATAAAAGGCAAGAAACAGGTATGTAACCAAGGGTAGTAAAATACAAGTGTGGGGGTGTCAAATGAACGTCATAGATAGGTAGGCCCAGAAACAGCCAATACGATTGATTTCCTGTTCTCTTTCTTTTTTGGTGGAACAACGCAAAGTGTTAGAATTGATTAATTAATAAAAAAAATAATAAAAACATAAAAATAAAAACATTAACACCTAACTTATTACAGTAGTCTTGCAAATAAAAATATTTTAAATCGTGCTAATTGCGAAAATACGATAAAAGGAAATCTGATGATTTTATACAATGCGATAAATGCATGAAAAGCTTTCACTCACAATGTTGCGGTTTAAGCAGAAGAGCTTTTGAGCTACTAGTGAAAAATGAAGATGAGTGATTTACTTGTTATGTTTGTAATGAATATGGAGAAATAAAAAAAGAATTAAACTCAATCAAAACAGAATTAGTGAAGCTGAGAAACTTGAGAAACTAGATCAGCTGACTAAATCGATTAGCTTCATGTCAGCCAAGTTCGATGAGGTTTTTAAAGATGTAGCTGAGAATAAAAAGAAAACAGAAATTGAAAAAGAAAATAAAAAATTATAAAATGAAACTCAAAATTTAAAGTTATCCGTTAAAATGTTAAATAATAACCGTGTAAAAAATGACTGCGTCATCAGGGGTGTGAATGATACTATTGATACTGTTATGGAGTTGACAAAGGAAGTAGGAGTTGTACTTGAACCGAATGCTGTAAAAGATGCATATTTTATGAGGAGTTTTAACAACAAAACTGGTGATAGAAAGAATATTGTGGTTAAGTTTTCTTCAAGAATTCACAAGGATAAACTCATGTCTTCAAAGGCCAAGCTGAAGGAGAACCAGAAAACTAGCAATGTATTTGTACAAGACTTCCATAGCAAGGAGACTCTTAATCTTTGGAATTATGCCAAAACATTAAGAAGCATTGCTTACCAACATGTTTACGTTAGAAATGAAAATTTTTTTGCTAAGAAAAATGATTTAACCAGACAGCAACTAATAAGAAGTAAAGAAGATGTAGACAAAATACTTTTAGATGCAACAACAAACAAGCAATGTAAGAGAAGATCCATGGTACAAGCTAACGAAGTTGTAGTAGCTGATACTAGTGATGACGGTGAAGACGGCGCACAGTGAGACAACCCTATAGTAACCGCGGCAAAAAATGGTTTTTGGCGTGTCGTCCAATTTGGACGATATATGAGTAACAATTCCCTGAAATTTCAGCCTCATAACTTCATTACTTTTTGGTCTAGAGCAAGTCAAAGTTGAGGTATGCCAACTCGCTTGAAATATGTATGTTAGTTCAATATGTAATGTTCAAAAGCTTATTAATAAAAAAATACATAATAAATATAACTTTAAAGTATTTATTTATATTAATTTAGTTGTTGTAGAATGAGTAGATGAAAAAATATTTAAAAAAACACAAAAAAATTTTTCTTAACAACAGAATTGTGGTGTAAAAATTGAACATTTTGCATTTTCAACGGATTAGGAAATATAGAGCACCTCCTCGCCCTAGGTACAGACTTATATCAAATGAAAGATTGAAGTCTCAGCTTTCATTTGAAGTAAAGGACATATAGCAAAAGTTTGCAAAAGTACTTTAACCATACAAAAAATACGCAATGCGCACATTTTGTCGCTATACGTATGTTAGCATGCAATAGCATGTTTACAACTTTTTACATTTAATTTTTTTATTGTTTACAACTATTCACTTATTGTTTATTATTATTTTATTTACATTACTCATTTGATTGATAATTTTTTTGAAGGTCGTTGACTTTGGGTTAGATAGTTGCATAATTTTTTATTTAAATTGATACTGCTAGCTGTTGTTCAACATTTAAAAACGACAGAATTCGAAATGTTCAACGAGAAGTTGAACTATGAATGAATTGCTCGATGGCTGTTTGTTTCATATGTGGAGCAAATGAATGAATAATTTGGATGCAGTTATCTTGAGAACAAATTCAGCTGAAACATTGAAATTTAGAATTTCGCCGCTACATGCTCCAATAAAATTCATGGAATGTACATATGTATGTATATTACATATCAGTTATAATAAAAGTTTTTAAGCGTGGAAGACAAATAAAGACACAAAAGGAAGCTGTTAAAACAGATCGATGTGGTGAAACAAGGCATGGGAACAACCAATTATGGTAATGTCTCTAGAAGATTTTTTGAAAATCCAGAAATAACCGCTGACATAACTGGTGTAAATGTAGACTTAATTCACCGTTTTAAAATTATATTAAATACTACAAATACTAGTAAAAATATAGATGTTGGAAAATTCCATACGTATTGTATGGACACTGCAAAATTGTATGTAGAGATTTATGGCTGGTATTACATGCCTATTACTGTCCATTCTGTTCTCATTCTCGGCATCAAAATGGTATCTGAGGCTATATTGACAATAGGTTTGCAATTTTTATTTTTGAAAGTATTTTTTTTTTAATTTTATTTAATATTAACTTTTTTTTTGCTACAGGAATGTTATCCGAAGAAGCACAAGAAGCAATGAATAAGGAGTATAGAAACTGTAGGCTATTCCATTCTCGTAAAAATTCACGTATTTCTACGAATGAAGATTAAATGCACTATTTGCAAATATTATCAGATCCATATATTAATTCATTTAGAATGGGAATGAAATTGAAAAAATTAGAATACCATAATGATGTTAAAAAATCATTGATAGAATGAAAAAAAAAAATTATTGCATTTCAATGGGAGGTGGGCGTAATAGTGGGCGTATTATTGTAATTTTTGCATGAAACATTTTAAATGATATAAATTACAGTAATATCAAATTTGAAGGTTAAAATTGGGGGGTAAAAGTTGGCCAAAGTTCAACATTTTTTTCCGATAATGTTTGTAACAATATAACATTCAAGTATATCAAAATTGAAAGTCATACCTAAAGTATTACGGACAATATGGCATTTTACAAATTTCGATTGTATGGGAGGTGGGCGTAAAAGTGGGCGAATTTTCTTTTTTTTTATAAACTTGAATTGTCTCAAAAATAACCTGTGCAAAATTTCAGAGCTGTACAATAACTCCTTGTATTTAATGCCGGCGTTGTCTCACTGTGCCGCGCGTCCCATGTTTCCCCCTCATAATAATATACTTATTTTTATATATATATATATTTTTTTTTGACTGAATTTTATATTCCATTTTTAATATGATTAAAAATCAATATTTTAAAGAATTTTCAAATTTTATTACCTATTTTTACCTAAATTACCAGATGTGATAGCAGTACAGGAAAACTGGATGGATGAAAATGTTAAGGAAATATACAAAATTCCTGGAATTGAGAGTGTGCATTGTTGCCGAAAAGATGATTATGGTGGTACTTCGGTATATATTAATCAAAACACACATTTTTCTGTTGATATCTGTAGAAGTAGCAATTTTGTTGAAACTTTGGTTGTAACTTTGAATAATTTTAAAGTTGATTCTAAGCCATTGAGAATAATTTCCTTTTACAGTTCACAGAAATGCAACGTAAATGATTTTATAAAATATTTTGACGAACTCTTGAATGATAATGCTCAGAAACCCCTAATTATTGTTGGCGATTCTAACATTGTCTTATTTCAAAATCCTCTCTTTGGTGAACTTTTAATGATGTTTCAAAACTATTATTGTCAAAATGAACACAGTGTGATAACAAGACCTGACAGTAGTACTTGCATAGATCATGTTTTCAGCACAGAAAAAATTTCCGTGGATTCGATTAAGTGCAACTTATCAGACCACAACATCATTAGTTGTAAACTCCAAGATGATATTGTAATCAAAGAACATGCAGAAATATTAAAACTTCGCTGTGATTATGATAAAGCCGGAGTTATTTAAGCGATAACTTGCCTCAAAATTTATTGCTTCAGATCTGACGAATACGCTAGTTTCTTGTATGGAAGGTGCTATTAGGCAATCGAATGTTGCCATAAAGAGTAAAAAAATTGGTACGCTTTGAAGCTACGCCATGGATTAACGGTAATAGTGCTTAAAGAAAAACTTTTGAAGAAAAAAAATCCAGAATGAAACATAATTCTAAAGAAAAATTAAAAAGTATAAGTAAAGTGATCAAAATTGCCAGTAAAGTATGTAGAGACAACTATTACATTGATGGTTTAACACGAGTGGAGAATGATCCAAAAAAATTTAGAATTTCATTAATAGCACTCTTGGTCGTTCAAGTAGTCCTGTCACTAGCACATGTTGCAGACACACTCATCCGACCCATAACTCTTCCTGGGTATCTTTGGGTTTTAACCACAGCCACCACGTGATCCCCGAAGCGGCCTCACCAATAACCAGTCTAGGACAAGTCCTAGGGGCTGCTGGTTCCCGTGGCACCAGATGGGACTCTGGTCAACCTTGTGTTAAAAACACCTCCGATTTCAGGTCTCATGCAAACCTGAGGTATCGGTGGCACCTCTACTCAGACAAGCATAGGCAAAGCTACTACCATAATTACTTATATGCACGCCCGTTGCCCTGTTACTTCAGGGATTGGGTAGTAACATATTAAGTTCTAGGGGTAATTGGCCAAAGGTCAAGGTCCGGAAAGACCATATTACCCACTTACAGGACGAGCGGGCGAACCCACTTTTACCTTTAATTTACTTGCATGCGCGCCCGTTGCCCTGTTAATTCAAGGATTGGGTAGCAACATACAAGTTTTTAGAGGTTATCAGCAAAAAGGCCTAGGTCCGGAAATCTGATAACACTAGTATATTAGTGACAGAACGCAAAGTGTTTCCCAAGAATCAAATACATCCACTAGTTGTGCAATGCCTCGAGGTGTACCACAGGGCTCGACACTTGGGCCGCTGTTATATTCTCTTTATACTAACGATCTTTCAACACATGTTAAACATTGTAAAACACAAATGTATGCTGACGATGTACAACTGTATATTAGCTGCAGTGCAACAGACATAGCCAACTGTGTGCGATTATTAAACCAAGATCTTGAACAAACATATTTCGGGCATCAGCGAACGGTTTAAGCTTAAATCCTAAGAAATCGTCCGCTTTAGTTATTGGTCTACCAAAAAATATTGAAACGTATGTTCCGCCAATCCTAATAAACAATACGGTTATAAACAAAGAACTGAATTGGTTGGACCATATCTTAATATGGACCATATCTTAATATGGCCAGCTGTGGTAAAACATTCGCATTGCTACGAAATCTTTGGGCGTCACAACATTTCACGCCAATACATATTAGAATGCTGTTAGCAAAAACTTACATTCTCCCAACTCTTCTGTATGGTTGTGAGCTTTTTGCTAGTTGTAATGCTTTGAGTAAAAGAAGGCTAAATGTGACATACAACAATGTTGCAACATACATCTTTGGCATAAGAAGAAACGATACTATATCACACTTCTCGAAACAAATTTATAATGTTACATTTGATAACCTACTTAAATGCCGATCACTACTGTATTTGCACAAAATTATTTTTACGCGCCAACCTCCCTATCTACATCGAAAAATAATGTTCTCCCGCTCAAATAGAGGAAACAAGATAAAACACTTCAAATTTAATAAAGCGATCTCAGAGCAACACTTCTATATAAATTCCATTCGCCTTTGAAGCCAACTACCCCCTCAAATACAAATATTAAGCAATGCAAGCCAATTCAAAACTGCCATATTTAGGCACTTTTCGTATTAATTTCCATATGTATGTATGTATTTTATCAGATTTGTTCTAAGTTTATTGTGGTAATTTTGTTTATTTTTTCCCTTTATTTAATGTTTTAAAAATTTAATTTTATTTTTATTTATTAATATTGAAATTTATTATTCGGGAGAATATCCCGACTAATCGTTAGAAACAATTAGTTTTCTTGCAAAATGCATTGAAAAAATGTTTGTTGTGGCTTTAGCTCTTCATATGCCGACATTTCATTGGTTGCTAAAACCAAATCGTCTGTGAAGTTTAAGCATTTTTATTTATTTATATTTATTTTTATTTTTATTTCTTTTTTAAACATACTATATAACAAAACTCTAAGCAATACTTTAATATAAGACATGTTCTTGTTGTATTGCACTGACATAATAAAATAAATAAACTAAACTGAAGACATTTGTAAAACGATTTTGCCAGTTTATGGACTACACGAGTACCAAACTTTAACAGCTGTTTTTAAAAATCTTCACAATATTGGTCATTGCACCAATAAATTTTGCCAACTTTGCCTCAATAATGCCTTAAAGGCGCTGAGGCTAATGTAACATGAATTAAAATTTTGTGCAAATAAATACTTATAATAAAAAAAAATATTTGCGAAAATTTGGTGAAACAGGTTTTGTTCATATTCCTAAAAATAAAATGTTCAAATTATGTACAAAATCAGTAAAAATGACATTAGTTGGGTATGACCAGAACTCATATCGCATATCGCTTGCTTGATAAAAATTACAAAATTCACGTATCGAGGGATGTTAAATTTAATGGAAGAATTAGTGACCGTACAGAATATGAAAATATTTCAGATTCCAACGACGAAGTTGAACTCTCATACAAAGGCCAGAACATGATTTAAACAATAGTGATGATCAGTTTCATGACACCATAGATTTCGATGAAATATCTGAAGGTTGAAATGAATTTGAAGCAGACGTTGAAGAAAGTACAGAAAATACTCAATATTTGAGAAGGTCAGAAAGTACAATAAAGGGCAATCTTCCAGAAAGGTATTTAAATTTAGTGAAAGATGATATCCACACAACTTATGAAGAAGGTTTTAATAAATAAACCAAATAATTCTAATGTGATCAGCTGCAGATGGGTATTTAAGAAAAAAACAGTGCGATAACGAAATACAATAGAAAGCAAGGTTAGATGCGCGAGGTTTTCTGCAGACGTTTTCGCACACAACATTAAGAATACTATTTGCAATTAGCGGTAAGTATAGCCTAAAAATACATCATATTGACTGCAAAACAGCCTTTCTCAACAGTAATCTAAATGAAGAGATTCTTATGGAGCCGCCGAAGGGGTTTACTGAACACAACTGTGAAAATAAGGTATTTCTACATAAAAAATCTATATATGGCCTAAAACAAGCCGCCAGGTCATGGAATCGAACGATTCACAATGTTTTAATAAAATTAAATTTTCAACAAAGGAATATGGATCTACGTCAACAATTTATAAAATAAATTTTTTTTTCAAAAATGCCTTAAGATTCGTGATTTAGGACCAATTAGGAATTATCCTGGTTTGCAAGTATATATAAGTATAGAGAAAAGGTGCTAAAAGAAAGCGGACTTTGAGACTCGAAACCATCATCAATTCCAATAGTATTTTCTTAAGGAAAATCTGGCATTGAACAATTACCTTTAAGTAACAACAACTGCTATTAAAAACTCGTATGCAGTCTATTATATATAGATCTGAACTCAAGACCAGACATCACAGCAGCAGTAATTATTTTAAGCAAAAAAACAAGCAAACCTAACGAAGGAGAGCATAAAAGAGTTGCAAGGTATTTAAAAGGAACAATTGATATGAAAATACACTTTATAACCAGCAGTGGGCAAATTCTATTTGGTTATTCTGATGCCAACTGGGGTGAAGATAGAAGCAGTAGAAAATCAAAGTTTATGGAGCCCTTGTATCATGGACTTGTCGCAAACAAACTTGCGTGGCACTATCCTGTACAGAAGCGGAATTCGTCACGCTTGCCGAAGACACAAAAGAGGCGTTGTGGTTGAAGGAAAATTTATCAGAATTTGGTCCACAAATCAAAGAACCCATTACCATAAATGAGGACAATCAGAGTTGCATAAAAATTATGGAAGGCTTCAAGCTGAACAATAGGCCAAAACACATTGACACTAAATACCATTTCGTTAAAGATTATGTTACCAAAAATTTCATAAAATGATACAAGCTGACTTACTGAAGAAAACGCTTCCACCACAAAGAATTAAAGAATTGAGATCAGCGCTAAAAGTTCATAACAATTTGGAATGAGAAGGGATGTTGACATTCTTATGTAGTATTAGTAGCGAAAAGTAACATTCAAATTGTCATATTGAGATCATATGTTTTTATTATGACTTTTCTTACAAAATGGCTCTGCTTTGGCTTTATTTTTCTTCTTCCCATTTAACTCATTGTACAAATAAGTCTATATAATAAACTATTGCATTTTACCCTTGAATTATTTTAAACATTCCAGTATATGTACTTAT
The DNA here is from genome assembly GCA_963681545.1 of Germaria angustata. Taxonomy (NCBI): domain Eukaryota; kingdom Metazoa; phylum Arthropoda; class Insecta; order Diptera; family Tachinidae; genus Germaria; species Germaria angustata. The sequence continues at coordinate 34,408,394 of OY813002.1, forward strand.
ATGTATATAAGTATGTTTGATTCTTACGTTTTGTTAATTGTATGCATGCAAAATTTCTCTTTATTATAAAGGTATATGCCACATTGCATTTATATTAGATTACAATAATTTCAAGACGTAATATTTGAGTTAATGTCCATCCGCAATCACTCCTCTGGAATTCACTCATTACTTTAACAATAACATCGCATTGTACACTGTAAAGAAGGAGCATATCATCTATTGTTAAATATATATTACGGATAGCCGATTTGGTTCGATGAGACTATATCAATGTTACACAAGTCTTGTTCTTCATTTATTTATTTTGCGAATATGCAAAAATATTTCATTGTCTGAGTATCTGGGATTTATTATTTCAAATAAAGGTATAAGAACTAACCCGGAAAAAGTTAGTGCCATAAAAAGATTGGCTCCTCCCACTACGGTCAAAGAGCTCAGGTCGTTTCTGGGACTATCGCGGTTTTATAGACACTTCATAAAAGATTACGCGAAAATGGCAAAACCCCTTATCATACTTTTGAGAGGGGAGAAGTGTCGCATATCAAAGAGAGAATCTGTTAAGATTCCTGTTACGCTGAATGAAGTTGCTCTAGAAGCCTTCAATAAAATTAAGAATTCGCTCTCCTCGGAGGATGTGATTCTTACATTTCCTAATTTTGAAAAGGAATTCCATTTGACAACCGATGCATCTAATTACGCCCTCGGCGCTGTTCTCGAACAGGACGGGAAGCCGATTACTTTTATTTCAAGAACTTTGAATAAGGCTGAAGAGCACTACGCCACAAATGAGAAAGAAATGCTTGCGATAGTGTGGGCTCTCAATACGTTAAGGAATTATCTTTATGGACCTGTGGCAATAAAAATTTTCACACACCACCAAGCCTTGACGTATGTGTTGGGAAGTAAGAACACTAACGGGAAATTAAAAAGATGGAAAGCAATTTAAGAAGAGCATAATTATGAGATCAAATATAAACCTGGTAGCAGTAATGTAGTGGCAAATGCCCTATGAAGACCTCCACAAATTGATGATAAATTCATTGACGGCTACTCAGCATAGTCATAAAAGTTCTGGTCATAATCTGGTTCAATTTACTGACTCGCCAGTAAACGTTTTCAAAAATCAGATTATGATTTCAAAGGGACCTTCACCATCTTATAATTTTAAGATAATATTCCCAACATACCATAGACATGAGGTAATGGACAGAGAATTCGACAGCGACAAATTAGTAATAATTTTGAGATCCTATTTTAATCCTTCGGTGACGAATGTCATCATGACTGAGGACGAAATTCTGGGTAAAATACAAGAATTCTGGTCATCTCATTTTGGTAAATTTTGAGCTATGTACACGAGAAAAATGGTTAAGGACTTGACATCGGACATTGAACAGGAGACAGCAATTATAAACCAACACAGACGACCACATAGAAACCCAAAGGAAAATAAGATCCAACTACTTCCTAAATTTTATTCTCCACACATGCACGCAAAAATAAAGAAACTTGTGAAGCAGTGCAAAATATGCTGTGAAAATATATGTGACCCGCACCCAAATAACATAGCTTTGGAAAAAACTGCAATTCCTTAATACCCATTTACCACACAAATAAACGAGTCATTCTTACAGCAGTGGATAAATTTTCTAGGTATGCCCAGGTCAAGATAATAAAGTCGAGGGCTGCAGAAGATATAAAATATCCCTTACAGGAGTTGCTAGTGTCTTTTGGTACTCCTGAAAACGTGGTGTTTGATGATGAAAAATCGCTTAACTCCGTGACTATTACGTTCATGCTAGAAAATAAATTAGGTATTACAATTTATAGAACCCCACCTTATACGAGTTCCGTAAATGGTCAGGTGGAACGGTTCCATTTAACCCTTAACGAAATAATGAGATGTATGAACGCAGAAAACCTCCATAATAATTTTTAAGAACTTTTGAGCGACTGCCTGAATAAGTACAATCATTCTGTTCACTCCTCAACAAATAGGAAACCTATTGAGGTATTTTTCAGTAGAAATATTGACGCGACATTTTTAAAACAGGACAAATTAAAGATCATACAAGAGGAGAAACACGAAAAGGATTTAGGCCACAATAAAAAAAGAACAGAAAGAAGGACATATAAGTCTGGTGATAAAATTTTTGTGAAGAACAATAAAAGAATAGGGAACCAATTGTCGCCAAGGTACAAAACAGAAATAGTGCAGGAAGACAGAGGAGGAACTATTTATCAACATCAAAGCGGGTAGTCCACAAGAATTTATTAAAGAATTAAAATTGTTTTGCAGATCAATACTGAAATTGCTATCAGCAGAAGTACAGACAAGTGGTGATAATTGAGACGGGAACGACCAAACTCATATCAGATGACTTTAAACTCATACATGTAAGTTCGTTTTTTCTTGTTAAAATTAATGCTGACAATATGTTTGCTGAGGTAGAAATACTTACCTGCAAAACAGTAATTTAATTCTTGAGAAATAAAATAAGATTTGCGGAATTAGTAGGAAGTTTATTAAGAAAGACAAAACCAAATTGTTAAAATTAAAATTGTGAAATATGTAATTGATGAATAAGCAAAACATTTCTGAATGAAGATTTTGGCTTTAACAGTTAGTTGAAGTCAAGTACTCAAACGAACAACAACATTAAGTTATTTAACTTACATTAGACTATAAATTAACATTTAATAAAAACGTTGAATTAATTTCGAAAGGCTTCTGTGACGCTGACTGGGCTGGCGATGAAAATGACAGACGGTCTACCACTGGCTATGTGTTTACCATGCAAGGGGCCTGTATCGTGGAATTCAAAGAAGCAGCCTACTGTTGCAATCTCAACCACTGAATCGGAATATATGGCAATGAGTTGCTCAACGCAAGAAGAAATTTGGCCTTGTGAGCTGCTACGTGAATTGCTGAGCAATACGGGCGTTACAATATCCATATATTATCATAATAGAGGTTCTATCGATCTTACAGAAAATAACTTATACCTGTCACGAACAAAGCACACAGATACTAAGCATCACGTGAACATGTGAAATCTAAAAATGTCAAATTTAACCACATTGAAACTAAACTCAACGTTGCAGATTTTCGTAAAAAGCCGATGCAGGCGGATAAACAATTATTTTGCTATAAACAATTAAATTTAAATTGATTGTGTGTATTTTATTGATTATGTATACTGTTATGTATAAAAACGCGTTTTATGCAAACGTACAAATCGACAACACTAAAAAGATAACATCTTCGCGTTGCTTGTTATCTTCACGTGTAGTTGTTTAATAAAATTCACTTGTAGATAGAAACTATTAATAAAAAATACATTATTTCCGTTTACAGATAATTTGTTTGGTTTTATTATAAAAGAGAAGAATAAAAGTGGTATTAGAAGTGGGAAAGAAAATGCCACTTAATACAGAGGAAACCAAGCAAATGACATCCATGTTTGCGGATGCGCTGAAGGAATCCGTATCGCAGGCGACACAGGCAGCGGTTGCTGCAATGGCACAACAGCAGCCAACCCTGGAAATGGGTCTGGAAAATTTATCGACGAAACCTCCCTCTTTTTGTATGAAGGAGTACAATGAAACTGAAATGTCGTCGGAAGACAATTATTTCGAGCGTTTCAATTTGGCACTCAAATTGAGAAAAATTCCAGAGGCAAGATGGGGACGCATCTAAATGAGGCATTAAAAATACATCTTAAAGGTCCAGGGAGTTGTTCTTATGACGATTTGAAGAAGGTGTTGATTGGGCACTTTGACAAAAAAAAAAAAAAACAAATATGCAGAGAGGGTCAAGTTTAGACAACTGGCACAATACACAGGTGAATCAGTTGCGAATTTTGCACTTCACTTGAGGCAAGGCGATGTCTGTGAGTATGGTGCATTTGTTGACTTATGCTAATTGAACAATTAATTTATGGTATCGAGTCCCGAATTCATGTGATGAAATCATTTAAAAAAAAACCAGCCGCTTTTAAAGAGGCGTATGAAATTGCGAATACTCTGGAAGCAACACATCAGACAACATCATCTGTTAAAGTGGCATCTAAAAACAGGTCACTTGAAAATCTGCCGCAACAGACAAATAAGTTAGGTTGTCTTCCAGTACAAAGGAAAAATAAACACGCCGACACTAACCCTACACACAAACAAACAAAATACGGAAACGAAAAGACATCAAATTCAATGTGTTACGGATGTGGCGGCAAACACCACCGAAGTCGCTGCAGATTCGGGTCTCAATAAAATAAAATTTACGTTAATTGTCAAGTTATACTTTTTTAGTTCCAAAGCTTTTTTTGTACAATGATTCGGCATTATAGATATAAGTTTTGAACGAGTAAGATCGCGTGTTATTTTAAAAAGAGCTTACAATCTCGAAAGTGGGATCGAGTACAGATTTTTTATACATAAGCAAAAACAGTAAATAAGAAATATAAAGACGTAACAGTGTGTGCGGTACAGAATTTACATATGCGCAGTTACGCATTTGGCTGCAGAAGCTAGGGCTGTCGTCAATAGGTACGAAAAGTACATTACTAGTACGCTTTAACGATGTACCAGCTTAAGTAAGAGGCCCACTAACAAGAGAGTCGCCCAATATTCTGGACAAACCCGAAGATTCTGAAAATGAGAGAGAGAGTACAAATAATGATAACAATCGGTCTGCGAAAGAAGATAATAAGTGTCACCAACAAAATGATAGAGAGATACAGCCAGATGAGTGTGCAGATAGAAACCGAGGCGCACCGAAGAAATTGATCGGCCATGATTTTGTGAACGTGTTGAAAAAAGAGCTGGAAACAACAAATCGGGAAAGGAGTTATTGCGACGAGAAAACGATTTGCAAAGAATGATAGCCGATTCCGAGAAAAAACGTGGTTTGGCAGAAAAGAATATTCCTTCTAATCAAATGGGGAATTTTCAAGGTGCTTACAAAATTAAAATTTCGCTTACTACATTAAGGGATATTATTCCACACTACGAAGGTGAGAAATTTTCAGAGGTATCGACAGGACAATTTAAAACAAAATTTGAGAAGTCTATAATGTTAACGAAGAAATAATTAAAACACGGTTAATATGTAAATTAAAAGGCAAAACAGTCTTCGACTAAACTTTAAGCTGTTCAGTTGCTAGTATTTTTATATCTCGGTGCGCAGTTTTTTATTTTTCGTTTTTTTCTTAATAGTTACAGTGTGCAACAAAATTTTTTCTGTCTTTTGTCCTACTAAAAACAAAAAGTAAAGTCGCGGATATGAGTATGACCGATCCACCCCAATTGGGGGATAACCGCTGGGCAATACTAGCGGATCCCCCTCGCGCCAGGAAAAAAGGAACAAACAGGAATATTATTGACTCATTCCCAGAATTCCAATCATTCAGAAACCTGATCCGAAATACATTGTGATCTCTGCAACTTCCGGTAACAAAACCCTACAAGAATACTCTTGCTTTGCCGTTAACCGATCAGCTAAGATAATTTGTTCCGACATATTAAGCATATCTGCGTTAAGAGATGGTAATTTACTCGTTCTCATCGCAAATAAAATAAATGCTGACAAATTAATGTCAACAAAAGACCTCCCGGAAGTATGCAACATAAAATGTAAATATTACTCCAATTTGAACTTCATCAAAGGTATTATATACGCCCCTTATTTAAACAACGTACCTGAAGCAGAAATTGTAAATGAACTGAAGTCCCAAGGAGTTGTCGAAATTTATAACTACCAAAAACCAAACTCTGAAGGAAAGTTAACCACATGTGGTGTTATGCTTTGAAAAGTATTCTATTCCTGACAGATTGGACATATCATGATATAAAGTGGAAGTTAGACAATATTTTCCTAACGCAATGTGTTGTAAAAGCTGCCAGTTATTAGGACATACTAAAAGTGGAAGTGGAAGTTAGACAATATTTTCCTAACCCAATGTGTTGTAAAAGCTGCCAGTTATTAGGACATACTAAAAAATGGTGCAAAAACAGCCCACTTTGCGATAATTGTGCACTACCTCCCCACCCTCCAATCGAGTGTTAACAGCACTTATCCAGTTCCAAAGAATGCAAAATATTTAAACAACAAGACGAAATTCTTAAAACAAAAACGAAAGAAAAATGCACTTTGCCAGCAGCAAAAGAAAAATACTTAACGTAAATATCAACAACAATTCCACTAATTCAGTCATTCGCTGATATCACTTATAATATTCTCGAAAACGAAAAAACGAATAATGCTCCCAAGCAAAATATAAAATTGAAATATTAAACAAAAATTCAAACTTACCAACAACTTCTATACAAGGAAACAAAAAACCTGAATCAACAAATAACATAGCAACAACAAACACGCAAGAAAAAAACACAAAAGCCTGCAATAATCAATCATAAAACACAAACAAATAGTATGGTAACAAGATCAATGACAAAAATTTTAACAAATTTTTCAACAATAATAAGCAGCAAAACACCAAAAGAAACACCTAACCAGAGTTGTACACGAATCATTCATTTTTGAATTAGTTCGCGAATCATTTATGCACTGAATTGGTAAAATTTTGAATTAATTCTTTTCGTCAAAAAACGAATTGAATGAAATTTGAATCAATTCATTTGAATTTAGCAAACATGAATTGTAATTAATTTTTAATTCAAATGAATTGGTAAAATGAATTGCAATTCATTTCCAATTCATTTGAATTGAATTAAAAAAAATGAATTGCAATTCATTTCCAATTCATTTGAATTGATTTTTAATTAATTCAAATGAGTTAAAAAATGAATTCTTGGTGGTTAAAAGCTTTGAACCGAATTTTGATATTGGCACCGAAGCAGAATGATTATTAAACACATCTTTGATATGTTTTTCACACAATTTAATAAAAAATATAAAAAACATGTTTAAAAGTCTTGTTTTAAGCAAATAAACAATTATGAATTAATGCTCATGCTGATAGGATTTTCGCAGCTCCCTACTAATTTAAGTCATATTCTGCCGTTACCTCATTTGAATTAATTCAAAATCAATTCAAATGAATTGGAAATAAATTGCAATTCATTTTACCAATTCATTTGAATTAAAAATGAATTGCAGTTCAAATGAATTGATTCAAATTTCATTCAATTCATTTTTTGACGAAAAGAATTAATTCAAAATTTAGCCAATTCGTAATGAATTGAAATAAAAAAAAAAAATGATTCATTTACAACTCTGCACTTAACTTACTTCAAAGCAAAATAAGTATCCCTCCAAGACCAACAAGACATTTACATGACGACGAAATAATGTTCGAAGAGAAGTAGTTTTCTAACATTAATGGTCTTAAAAATAATTACTACGAACTACAGCTCATAATAAAGGACCACAATCCTGACATTATTTCACTACAAGAAACACATAAGTATGTATCCCTCACAACAAAAACGACATTGTTTAACCTAAACCATACACTGCCTTTTTTCAAAACAATCCCGAAAACACTACAGGCAAACAACACGGCTCCAAGACTAGCGAATCTACTATATTTGCAGTCGTAAATCAAGATGGCGATGCCGTATGAATGGGATATTTATACAAACACTGCTAAAATTTTCTAGTGCCTTAGAATTTGTCTATAAATCTCGGATAAAACTTATAATTTGTACAATTTCTTTCTACAATTTCTGCAATTCGAAGCATCTTATATGACTCTCTACTATAAGAAGTATTTAATCAAGCATTATGTGGGTACCGTCTCATGTTGGCATTAGAGGTAACGAATTGCGGATTTATTAACCGCAGAAACAAGGAGTAGACCGACCCTAAAATACGACACTTATGAACGGCGAGATATAATAAAAACCATAGCCTCCCATTTTGAGGCAGAACGTCTCCAAAAATGGTGTCAGCCCCGAGGGGAATAAACAAGTATACCCCAAAATTTGCCTAAGATCTGTAGCCACAATCTTCTTAAGATTAAGCCTTGGACACTGCAAATTTTCACACCAACATTTATTGGAAAATACACCTGCCCCTATCTGTGCCGCATGCAACACACCATTGACAATTCTACACATTCTCAATGAATGTATTACTTTTAACACGTAAAGAAATAAAATCTTCAACGACAACCTACCTTCCGACCTCTTAAAAAATACTTGTTCAAATAATATAACAATAATCTGCAAATTTATAAAATATAATATTCAAAACCTAATATAAATTTTAATTTTCGGGTCGAAGGCCTTATTGCGCTAGTACCTTATACTTTTTTTAGTTACATTAATTATATTATGTAATTAAATCATAATAAATAAATAAAAGGCAAAGCTGAGATATGGCTATATTCCAATCCAAACTTTTTAGACATAACAACTTCAAACATTCTAGATGAGATGAAGGATGTTTTTCAGAAAAAAAAAAATAAACTAACGATGCGCAAAAACTTCGAAGCCCGCAAATGGAAATATGACGAGACATTTTTCGAATATTATAGTGAAAAAATACTTTTGTCAAAGAAATTGGCATCAAAGAGGAAGAATTCATGGAGCATATTATCAAAGGTATTCCTGACACTCAACTTCGGGTACACGCCAGCTTTCAATGTTACACCAACAAAACATTTTCAAAAATCGCAAGTGAACCCAGAGAAGGTCAACTCATTTTGATGCATCAATTGTAATTCGCTTGGTCATTACGCTGCCAAAAAGACTAATGGCAGCATGCTACGGATGCGGAAGCGTGAAACATCGGATTTCTAATTGCCTGGAAAGGAAAACAACTGTACAACTTCTTGAAGATAATGAATATTTAAAGTATTATAAGTTTTCTTTAAATATGAGTTTAAAATTGTAATATACACTATTCACCAGCTATAACTATTCATTTATGTTGTAATATATGTATACTACATTAAGTTTACTTTAATAATTAATCGCAAGACATAACAATTGTAACATATCAGCTGTAACATCATTAGATATAACATAATACATTATAAGCAACTATGTAACATTATTAGATATGATATAATACGTTATAAGCAACTATGTAACAGGTGCAGCCAACACATGAATGTAAAAGTTGGGCGTGCGCGTCTTTGATGTTAGGAGAAAAAGTTCTAGAAAAAAGAAAGCGTGGTTGGGAAAAGACGTATAGTTCTTACATCATCAGAAGTGGGATAACCAAAAAAAATATATAAAATAAAATTTTGTTTTTATAAGAAAAAAATTCGAAGCCGGAATGGATTCAACCTTAAATAGGAAACAACTGCTAGATGTGCTAAAATTTGCGGGAGTATCGGTCTCCAGTAAGTATTCAACCGAGGAACTCCGTAAAATTTTTTCGAAGCACAAGGACATTCTAGAGGGCACCTTGAAGGAGAACTCCGACATCGTTGCTGAGCCTACAAATCTTCCTGTGGAAGAACCTACTGGCACTAATGTAGAAAAAAGTGAAGCCGCTAGTGATTTTATAGACCCTACGAATCCTACGCAAGTTGCCTCAGAATCCCTCGCCTCCGCTACAGCTACAACCCCTATGATAGAACAAACAGCTTCTCCTCCGTATCTTAGCTCTAACCTCCATGCAATAACCTCTGACGCCGCCGCTGCCTGTAGTACAGAATACTCTAAATCCCTTGAGAACCACAAAACAGAAGCTGACAAATTAGATGAAGAAATTGAAATTTTACGCCGCCGCTACGAAATCCTACGTCTTCGTAAGGAGATTGAAACAATTCAATGCGCAACAGACACTGCTGTACCACAACGTGTCGTAAATTTCCAAGAAATTGAGCACGCTATCATAAAATTTAGCGGCGAAGATCGGTCATTTGGAATTACTGAGTTCTTTCAAAATCTTGAAGAAGTGTTAGAGCACGTGAAAGCCGACGAATTGCTAAAATTTTTAACCCTCAGAAATTCCTTGACTGGATCAGCTCGGTTGTTGCTTGGAAGGGGAGCTATGACCTACGCGGATCTTAAGGCAAAACTAATTAAAGAATTTGGCCACACAGTAAGTCGTCATGAGATTTACAATATTTTGCGCCAACGAAAGAAAAAATCGGATGAAAGTGTCCGCCGATATATTATGGAGATGGAATCGATTGCCCTTCGTAGCGATGTTAGCGACTTCGAGCTCGTAGCTTTTATCCAAGAAGGTATACAAGGGCGTGTGACAGACTTCATTCTTTTTGCGGCTGCTAAAACAATGGATGACATCAAAAACGCTATTCTGATATATGAGCAACGACAAAGCGTAAGAGGTGACAGCGAAAACCCTACAAGTATAAAAGAAATGACAAATGAGGTAAAAACCGTTGCTCCGAAAACAAATAACGAAGGAACACGTTGTTATAACTGCTCGAGAATGGGGCATATAAAACTTCAGTGTCCTTATGAGGAGCGGCCCGTTGGTGTTTGTTTTAATTGTTGGCAATCTGGACATCATAACAAAACATCCAAGAATGCCAAACGTATACAGAAGTTAAAAACTACGATCGCAGCTGTTACCGAGGGAGACTTAACTGGTGAGGACACAAATATTTTAGATTTTATTAATAAGGTATGTTTAAGGTTTGTTAATGTGAATGGTGAACATAGTGATTGTAAAATTGTTTTGTCTATTTTTGATACTGGCAGCCCGGTACGAAAATCTGAAGTACCTTTTGACATTAGAGGGACGGCAACACGGACTGAATTTCGGGGTCTTTGCAATACCAGGATAATTACATTCGGAAAACTGGAATCTGAAATCTCATTTGGAAGACAAAATCATTTAATTACTTTACTTGTGGTGCCGGACGATACTCTACCAATTCCCTTACTTTTGGGACGTAATTTTCTCTCTGAATTTAATATTAGTTTATGTTATATCAATAGGCCAGTGAAATTGGGCAATAAATATGTTCTTAGGGATCATAATATTTTTGACAATTTATTTTTGATGAATTCTGGAAAACCTGAGGGGACATTATATAGGAAAATTGATAATTTACCTTCTGCTTTGCAAGTTAATTTGGATGATTTTATTACGGTAGGACAGTCGGGAAGTGACTGTGATGCATCTAAGACGAATGCACTGCAGGAACTAACAGAGTTCGAATTTGTTCGGAGTCAGATTTTAGCTATAGATGTTCATTGTGATTTCGATGAATTGAATATTAACCCAACATTAGGAATTACTGATAGGAACATTATTAAGGATATAGTGAAGGAACATTACCTAGATTCGAAGGCTGAGGTCTGTCCCATTGATTACGAAATGACTATTAGATTGAATAGCAACGATCGTTTTTATTTTCGACCTCGTAGGCTAGCTGTCAGCGAGCGTATTGCTCTGAGAAAAATTATCGATGAGTTATTGGAAAAGGGGATTATTAGACAGAGTGAATCGCCATACGCTTCCCCTGTTGTGATGGTGTCTAGAAAAAATGGAGAATATCGAAAATGTGTAGACTATCGGGCGTTGAACAGGATCACTGTCCGCGACAATTTTCCGCTACCACTTATTGAGACATGCATGGAGTATTTGGGCAATAATAGGTATTTCTCCACGTTGGATTTGAAGAATGGGTTTTTTCATGTAAAAATGAATGAAGAGTCGAAGAAATATACGTCATTCGTGACACCAGATGGGCAGTACGAGTACAATTGTATGCCATTTGGTCTGAAGAACGTGCCTGCAGTCTTCCAACGATATATACATTGCGCACTACGTGATCTGATTGAATCAGGAAAGATAATTGTCTACCTTGACGATATATCTATAGCAACACCAACCTCTAGGACCCATTGTTGTGTATTGGCCGAAGTTTTACAACGTCTGGCAAGCTTAGGTCTAGAATTAAATTTGAAGAAATGTAGTTTTGCATATGAAACAGTGAATTATCTAGGGTATTCGGTTGACGCTAATGGAATACGCCCTAGTGATGCACACTTACGGGCTCTGGCACAATATCCTCCCCCCACTAACTTCAAACAGTTACAATCATGTCTTGGGTTATTTTCTTACTTTCGGAAATTTGTGAAAGATTACGCGAAAATAGTACACCCCCTCCAGAAGCTGCTTAGAAAAGGCGACGTTTATAATTTTGATGAATCTTGTAGGCAATCGTTCTACGAACTTAGGGATAAATTGACGAAACCACCGGTATTGGCCCTGTATAATCCAAAAAATGAGACCGAATTGCACACGGATGCAAGTATGGTGGGCTTCGGGGCTGTATTATTACAGAAACAGGGCGATGGAAAATTCCATCCTGTTTTCTTTTTTTCAAGGGCTACTACCGCAGCAGAATCAAGGATGCATAGTTTCGAGCTTGAAACCTTGGCCATTATTCATGCTCTGAACCGTTTCGACATTTATTTGAGGGGCATTCCTTTCAAGATAGTTACCGATTGCAATGCTCTTGCACTCACTTTGAACAAGAAAGATATCAGTCCTAAGATTGCTAGATGGACTTTACAGATGGAGCAATATGATTACAGGATATTACATCGGAGTGGGGTTACGATGGGTCACGCTGATGCATTAAGCAGATGCCATGAACAGACAATGGAAACTAATGGCTGCTCTTGCTCTATACTGGACAAAATCTGTTTGGGTTCATATGGAACAGATTTAGATCTTAACAACTATAGTGATACTACGGCCGGTCCTCCGAACAACTATGAACAACCTCCGCACGATAATATTGAACATCAGGCTTCTACTGTCCTCTATAGCGATTTGAAAGACACTTGTGATGGACAGGGAGAAGATTTTGATATACCGAATTTTGTACCCTGTAGAACTGTTAATGTTTCCGATGAGGGCGAGCTTAACTTTATGATACATGCAACGCAGACTAGGGATGCTGAAATTACGGCGATAAGGACACGATTAGAGAAGGAAAATTTGGTCGGATTCAAACTTGTGGACGGTATAGTGTTCCGGGAAGATAACAAGGGAGATTTACTTTTATATGTCCCTAGCGAACTAGAGGATAATGTCATTAGGTTGGTACATGAGAAAACATGTCATATGGGAATAGAAAAGACGTACGAACGTATGAGGAAAAACTACTGGTTTAGAAATATGAAATGCAAAATTGAACATTTTATAAGGAATTGCATACGGTGTATTATGTGCTCTCCTCCCGTTAGAATACACGAACAGAACTTGTACAGTATACCTAAGAATCCCGTACCATTCGATACAATACACATCGACCATTTTGGTCCACTTCCTTCGATAAATTCTCAACGGAAGCACATATTGGTTGTAATTGATGCTTTTACAAAATTTGTTAAACTTTTTGCGGTAAAATCGACAAGTACAAGGGAAGTCATTGCTTGCCTGGATAAATATTTTATAAACTACTCGAGGCCTAGACGAATTATCAGTGATAGAGGAACTTGTTTTACTTCTTCTGAGTTTAGCTCATACCTATTATCCAATAACATAGACCATGTTAGAATAGCGGTGTCATCTGCACAGGCGAATGGACAAGTTGAGAGAGTAAACAGGGTACTTAAGGTCATGCTGAGTAAGGTAACGAGCCCTTTGAACCATGCTGATTGGTCGCGGATGTTAACGGAGGTTGAATTTGCTATGAACAATACAATTCATTCTTCTACTAAGCAACCCCCTAGTAAATTGTTATTTGGTGTTGAACAACGTGGTGTAATTGTAGATTTTTTAACAGAATATTTGGAGCGAAAGACCTCGGACAGGAATGTCGGTGAGCTAGGGCAAATTAGAGCCGATGCGGCAGTGGCCATTCAAAAGTCTCAGGATGACAATTTAAGGTACTTTTTGAATAGAAGCAGACCTGCTAAATCTTATGGAGTGGGTGATTTTGTTGTTGTTCGGTATAATGACACGACAATAGGGACGAATAAGAAGTTGAACGAATTGTTTAGAGGACCTTACGTAGTGCATAAAATTTTAGGTAACGATCGATATGTTATTAGGGACGTCGAGAACTGTCAGATTACCCAGCTGCCATACGATGGAATAATAGAAGCTTCAAGATTACAAAAATGGCTAAATTGATAATTTGATTGAGGGCAATCAATAGTCAGGATGGCCGAGTTGTAATATACACTATATTCACCAGCTATAACTATTCATTTATGTTGTAATATATGTATACTACATTAAGTTTACTTTAATAATTAATCGCAAGACATAACAATTGTAACATATCAGCTGTAACATCATTAGATATAACATAATACATTATAAGCAACTATGTAACATTATTAGATATGATATAATACGTTATAAGCAACTATGTAACAGGTGCAGCCAACACATGAATGTAAAAGTTGGGCGTGCGCGTCTTTGATGTTAGGAGAAAAAGTTCTAGAAAAAAGAAAGCGTGGTTGGGAAAAGACATATAGTTCTTACAAAATATAAATTTTCTTTAGAATGCTTAATAGTTTCCGGCAGCACAATTAGTTTTGTAAGGAAGACAAATATTTTGAGACATAATAAAATCATAATTTAAATAATTCTGTTTTGAGAATACACATAACATACCTAAATATTTAATGCTTTACATTTAATACTTTCACTTTTCGGCAGACACATTTCTTACACAAATCCATTGACACCCAAATAACAAAATTCCAAGAATAGTTATTTAGATCAATGAACGAACCATTAAAACAAAAACAGAATTATTTTGCCAACAATTCTTGGAAATCAATTTTAAATTGTTTTGTAATAATTAATAAATATTTAGAGCAACGAACCATTAAAAACAGAATTTCTGGAAATCAATTTTAAGTCGTTTTGTAATAATTAAGCATTAATAAAATAAATGTAAAACCTCTTAGATCGTTGGGCAATAATTCTTAAGAATTATTTTTTCTTCTTTCATTTTTTTTTGTCATTTATCGAATAAGCATTGATTCTTTAAAAATTAATTCTTTAATTTTTGTTATTATCGAATAAGCATTTATTATGTATTTAAATAGAAGAAATTCACAATGTAAATTAGACCTGTGTCGGTCACGAACGAACGGATCAAATTGAACGAATCTCTCAACTGAACGAAATGATCCGCTCTTTTTCTTATCACTTTGTCGTTCGTTCGTTCGTTTTCAGAAGTCTTGTCGTTCATGTTCTTTGTTCTGTCATGTTTAGAGCTGTATTTTTACGTCTTTTCAGGGTTGTTTGAGTACAATGTACTCAATGAATGACGAACTCATTGCCCAGCCCGAGCGCCTAAAAATAAATATAAAAACATTGACACATTCTTGAATTAATTTTTTATATAAAATGAAAATAAGAATTAGATGTCATTTAATTAAAAGACACAGTCTGAAATTGTTTACATTTTATTTTGATTTGCTAAGTATATGTACTTTTCGTTCAATTCAATCGTTCGTTCCTTGGTTCTAACTGGAACATTTAAGAAATGACCGATTGAACGAAGATGAACGAACGGATCTTTTTTAATCATTGAACGAAAAGGAGCGGTCACTAAAACGAACGATTTGGCACAGCGCTAATGTAAATTCAGTCATAAACTTTGATTCAATAAAGATTAGTGATTATAAAAAATTAATTAGTTTTTTTTTAAATCCAAAACACCTTGAATTTCTCTTTTATACTCTATTAGTAGTAATAAAGATGGTCCGATTGAAACAAAATGTTTGTGAAGTGGAACTGCTACTGGCTCTGAAAATAATGCGATTTTTGAAAATTTTTACAGAACATATCGAGCCTTTGGTGCAATACCGTAGTAACTCAAAATTTTAATTTTTTAAGGTTATATTACGAAATTATTCGCCTTGTCATTTTTTATATCCTGTAAAAATTTCATAAAAATATTTTGTATACTCAGCCCTTGAGAAAAGAACCAAATTTTCGTTTACTATTAAGTTGTGTGTAAATTCAAATCTTTAAAGTCAATTTCTGCAAAACAATCTTTTTTGAATTAATACGTTATTGCAGCAAAAGCTCGATATGTACTTACATATTTTGGAAACTATAAACTCAGGAAAGTGAACGTGTTGTTGCAGTCATCTAAAGGTGCAACTATAAATGGTATTGATGTCGGTTATGTTGAAGTCAAGTACGGAAATAGAATATTTCTAGGAAGAAATTTTATTAGAATGTTTGAAATTAAGGTTTGTAAATTAAATTACTATGTACCCATGCCAAGCGGACGACCAAGACCTATTAGTAAAGTTATAACAAAAATAATAGTTGTTAATGTTCATATAAATATATTAGAAAATTTTAAAATTCAGATAATTGGAAGAATTAATACAATTTCTACATTAAAAATTAAAAAAATAATTATGACTAAAAAGAATCGTAAAGACTACCAAAATTGCAGATTAAGATAAGGTGCCTGATATAGTAAGATGTTTGAAAGAATTCTCAGGCAACAATCCCAAATTCAGCTTTTGAAAGAGGAGCGTAGAACGAATTATAAACTTTCACTAGTCTTCAGAAGGTATTCCGAAGTATTACGGTATTCTCAATGTTATAAGAAACCAGATCTTAGGGGCAGCACAAATCATACCTCATTAAATTAGGAATCAATTTCACGCTGCTTAGCATTGCACAATGCTTGTCGGCATAGTGATTTTGGAACTTGAATACCCTCGTTAAAAATAATAATTCAGTCGAAGATTTCTACCCGGAAGTATATTCACACTTATCCCTCATTATAAACAAATCCAAGCCTAAGGCTCTCCACTAGACTTGCCAGATGAAATGAAATGACTTGATTGTCAAGATATTTTGATGGCTGTCAAGTTTCAAGCTCAAGCTGAAACTGAAGATTTTCAAAAATTTTCAAAAGGAGGTCGACGGTTGAAATTAAATGAAGAAGGTCTTGCCTTAAGTTTTTAAATATTTCAATAAATAAGAAAATATTTTTTTCTGATTGTGAATTTTAAAATAAATACTTAAAAAATTAAGCAATAAGTATGCATTTCAACTAATTTGATGGAGGCTCGCTTACTTTGAAACTGCCTCCAGATAAAAACCAGGCATCTGGTTCTCCAAAGACTTCAGATTCGTTTTTAAAGGATTCTATCTTAGGGCCTTTATCGATCAATTCAAATTTAACGACAAACGAGGAAAACTCATATACACATTCTCAAGTTACAGCAAGTAACAATTTTCAGGAAGTTTCGCTTTCAGCAATTTTTCATTATCTTTTATGGAGGATATATTCGAGAATGAGCTTGAAGAATTCGTCGAAGTTAAAGGTAAAAATAGGAAATGCAATGATCCAATTCAGTTGGATCTCACCACATTTGAAACTCCAAATATTAATAACAACATGAATCTTCAAATTTCTAGTGAAATTGAGAAGGACAAAACCAATGAAATTAAAAATAACAAGAAAGAAAAGAATTTAGTGAATCCTAGGACCGAAAGTTACTGCCCTCTTATTTTTATTTATAACCTAAACATAAAAAGTCTGGTGGATCATTAAAAGCCAAAAATGTTGATTGTAAAATCATCAATAAATCTAGATTTAAAGCGAACTTTATGTGCGGGATCATCGTGTCCACCAAAAAATGATAGCGCTACTCAAGGAAAAAGGTATTGAATCTTAGTCTTTCACTTCAAATCTCTCAAGAAGAGAAATCTTATTTTACGTGGCCTTTATTTTAAAACAGATGTGATTGACATTAAGAGAGAACTGTATTTGATTCTACCAACAACTGTGGATGCGGTTGCAAAATTCCATACAAAATATTCTAGGACATGCTTCCCGGTAAAAACATATATGATTTAACTTGGAAATCGCCCAAGGCAAATTATAGAGAAGTTGAGTGTGGGCGTTGCCAATAATAGGGGCAATGAGAAACATGGCCCGGGTGAGTGTAAGTTGGTATTTAAGCCCTTTTGCGTTAATTGTAAAAATTCAGGACATCCAGCGAATTGGCGAGGATGTCCGTACTTTTTGCAATTCAGTGATCGTAGAAATGAATTGGCTAATGTTGTAAAGGAAAAAATTTCTTGGTATATCAAAAGTAAAAGAGTAAATGTCTGGCAACATGGTGATGTACTAGACGCGAATATTGTTACTGCTGATTGGAAATACTTATAATTTCAATTATTCATTTGTGATGTGTTAAAAGCCAACAGTTGGATACTTAATTTTGGCTAATTTACATTGGAACTAGTAAAAGTTTTTTGTGCATGCTTCAGATATACAAATAATTTGGTTCAAATACTCAATAATAAATAAAGTGAAGTTATTACATACTTCTACATATATGTATGTATATGCATATGTACATAATAGATAAGTGTATATATAAGTACATAAGGAATAGTGTGAGCGTCAAAAAGTACATACATACTTATATACGTGCACATTGCTGTTTCATCTTCACACACGCAATTTGCAACTAACTGCCATACCTAAATAAAAGCGTCGAGCGCAACGTTTTTTTACGCCGAGCTTTAACGCTGAAATGCCATACCTAAATAAAAGCGTCAACGTTATGTCAAAACGATTAAAACAGGGTTATCTAACAAACAAATAAAACAACCCTGATTATTTTAACAGGTTGCCGGGCGACATTGTTGTTTGTGATTTTGTTATTAAAATCTTGTTATTTAAATTAAAATTAAAATAAAATAATTAAAATTTGAAAAAATTAGTTATTTAGAAGAGTTAGAAGATTTTTTTCTCATTTGGTAACTTTTAAAGCGAATTTTGGTTGTAAAATTTTTTTGCTTGTGGCAGCACTGAGCATTAATGACACATTAAAAAAAAAACAATAGTACTTCTGCAGTCAACTTCACTTCTTAACGCGTTGTCAAAATCGGATTTTCCAATAGCAAAGCGTTGACGCCGCGTTATTTCGGTATGCTCCATACAAAATGTATGGGCATGAGAACTTTTGACAGCCAGACAACGCTTGACGCGCCAATTTAGGTATGGCAGTAAGAATTTTGGTGAACCGTTATAATATTGTAACTAGTACATATAAAAAGAATAAAATTAAAAAAGAATTAAAATAAAAAGATCACCTCTCGTGCAGAAAGATCGGATACAAAAAGTTTTTGTAATAACCAATATGGCTCCAACTTATTTGTGTGGATCCTGTGAAGCCAGTGTTTCTGGGAAGCGTTGTTTGTTGTGTACGGTGTGTGACTTTTGGTTTCATACTGACTGTGAAGGTGTCTCAAAAGAAGTCTTCCAAATTCTGGATAAAAATCGGAATCTGAAATTCACTTGCAAAAAATGCATGTCAAATCCTATTGACACTGCTGCAAAGGATGGGTCCCTCAGGAAAGAAATTCAGACTGAGTTTACTGACTTCAAAAAACTGCTGAGTAAAATTGCTGAAGATATGAATAAAACTGCTGAAGATATGAACACTAAACTTGAGGCTGCAAGAACAGAGATTCGTACTGAGCTATCCACTACACTCAACAACTTTAAGGAAGAGATTCTGTCTTGCAAAAACCTTGTGACCAATATGGAAAGTAGCAGTAAGAAGAAACTACATGAGCTCGAATTGGAAAATAATATTCTTCATCATCGATTGAATCGTGCTGACTTAATAGTTTCTGGTATTCCTCAACAAGTTGAAGATTTAAATATAATTATCATAGACCTATGTAAATATTTTAAAATTAACATTGATATAAAAGATATATCACAAGCTTTTTATATCCGTAATGGTACATCTGTGTTAGTAAAATTTAATAATATCTTGTTCTGGGATCAATTGATGAACCTCTATCTTAAGAAAAGAAACTTAGTTTTGTCTGATTTTTACATATTTGATAATGGCAAAGAAATTAGAAATCGTGTATACTTAAATGATGACCTTACCCATATGGCCATTAAATTATTTAGATTCTGTCGATCACTGGTTAAAGAAAATAAAATTTATAACTTCAATATAATAAATAGATCAGTTCCAAAATGTAAAGTCAAAGTAACAAAAAATGATAACAGCAAGACCCTAGATTTTGAACAATGTGTAAACCTTTTTGATAAAGGAAATAGATAAATATAATTAACTTATCAAATATATTAAAGTGCCTTTCAAAATGTATCTAAAAGTTTTTTTTTATGTATTTATCACATTGTAACTAATATTTATCACATTTGAATAATTTTTTCTTTTTTACTTACTGAAAAATATGTCTAAATCTTAACTATATTATCTAATTGGCAGTATATCATAATGTACATTTTTATATTTTCCTTAGCATATTTCCAAAAGCTTAACCCTTATTCTTATATCAATTTCTTTTTTCCCTATATGTATATATCATTTAAGTTTAATACATTGTTCCCTACAAAAAATTACTCTCTCTATAACTTTGATGTTCCATAATGAAAATTTGGGTCCTATTGCTAGAGATAATACAATTCTTAGATCTTTTTCTACTTGCAATAAGGATAAATTGAATGTTGGACATATTAATGTTCAAAGTATAAACCCTTCTAATAGAACTACTAAATTTGAGGAATTTAGACATCTAATTTATTATTCTGGTATGAGTATCGTTGGTGTTTCTGAAACGTGGTTAGTAAAGGAAACCTTATCTCAAACTGTTGTTATTCCTGGATATACTATAGTGAGGAATGATCGTGTCCCCACTCACATGTTGAGTAGAGATGGTGGCGTTTGTTTATACATATATTTCTAACTGTTTAAAGTTTAAAACAATTTACAAAAGTGTAGACTATGGAGTTTGTGAATCGTTATTTGTGGAAATAAATGGATTGGGTGATATGCCCTTATTGGTTGGTGTCGTATACTTACCGACAGGTCGCATCGATACTTTTGAATATTTACATAGCGAAATATTCGAGGATTATTCTAATATTATAATTATGGGCGATTTCAATTATAATCTCTTTAATCATACTTTATCTAACAAATTTTATTTAATGTGTCTTAAAATCGGTTTATTTACGGTTCATAATTGTGCTCCTACTCACTTTGACTTATCTCATGGCACGACCACGCTTATTGACTATTTCCTGGTGAGCAACAATTCCCTAGTGGAAAAGTCTGGACAATTTGTTTGTCCTTTTACAAATTCCTATCACAGTTTTATATATATTTCCTTTAACATAAAAACCGAGCTTATAAATAAAGTGCTTGAATATAGAGATTACAATAGAATTGATAATGACCTATTCTTTTCATTTATCCGTCAGACTGATAGTTCTGTAATTTATAATACCAATGATGTTGATGCGCAGTTGATTGCTCTTAATCTGTTGCTTATAGAGCTTCATAACAGGGTTCCAATGTCTGGAGTAAATTGTAAACGAAATGATATAGATTTTATGAAAAAAAAGTAAAATTGTTCATTCTAAATCGTTGAGGGACTTGGCATTTCTAGCTTATCGTGATAATCCATCTGATATGAATTGGAAAATTTATTGTAAATATAGGAATAAAGCAAAAGCTACTATAAGAACGGAACGCACAAAATTTGGACTTCGCTTTTTTGGAACTGGTGATAGTAAACTGATTTGGTATAATGATGATAGTTTCTTAAATACGATTGATATTGAATCATTAAATAACAAATTTTTAGAAAACTTCAATCCAAGTACTATTAGTGATTTTGATTTTAG
Organism: Germaria angustata; assembly: GCA_963681545.1. NCBI lineage: Eukaryota > Metazoa > Arthropoda > Insecta > Diptera > Tachinidae > Germaria > Germaria angustata. The sequence continues at coordinate 34,429,984 of OY813002.1, forward strand.
CGATTTTAGTCATGTTACGGAAGTTGAATTGTTTCTAGCAATTAAACAGATTAAATCAAACGCTATTGGTCATGATGCCATTCCTATAAAATTTATTAAGCTTATTTATCCTCTTATTTCAAATTTATTATTACACGTAGTGAATACAATTTTCACTACATCATCATTTCCTAGTTTGTGGAAATTGGCGAGGGTTGTACCTATTCCTAAAGGTGGTTGTTATGATATTGAAAATTTAAGGCCTATAAGTATATTACCATCATTATCCAAAATAGTTGAGAATTTGATAAAATTCCAAATTCTTTCTTATGTAAATCATTATAACTTATTACATCCAAGCCAGTACGCTTTTCGCAGGAATTATAATACCACGACGTTATTAATTGCTTTAACTGATTATATTAGAGAATATCTGAGTGAACATAAGTCTTGTGTTATGGTTTCGTTAGATCTTAGTAAAGCATTTGATTGTATTGATCATTACCATTTACTATGTAAACTAAAAAACAAATATAATTTTTCGTCGTCTGCCTGCAGCTTATTTTTTCTTATGTATGTGATAGATCCCAATTTACTTCGTATAATGGTGCTACTTCTAGTGTCGGGGTTGCAACTTCAGGTGTACCCCAGGGCTCTGTTCGGGGACCCTTGCTTTTCATCATCTATATCAATGAATGTATTGATCTAATGTGTAATGATTTTTGTCAACCCTTTGTGTTTGCTGACGATGTGCAATTACTGTTTCATAACAGAAACCTTATCCCAAGCCTATTTGAAGAGTCTGTAAATAGACATCTGCGAGCTATTTCAAATTGGATGTCGGCTAATAATCTATCTATAAATCCTAGGAAAACGAAAGCCATCCAATTTATGATGCATCGTAAAAGAACTCAAAGCCCCAGTCTCTATGTGTCGGGTGAGGCTATACAGTTTGTTGACCATTTGAAGTGTCTTGGAATTTACTTGGATCAGTTTTTCTCTTTTGAACGGCATGTTAGTTACATATCTAGCAAAATGTTCTTAGTATTAAGAAGATTGTACTCCCTTAGCTCTTATATGCCCATACATATAAGAAAACGTGTTGCGTATGCACTTCTTATGTCAAATATAAATTACGGTTTAGAAATCATTGCTGGTTCATCAAGTTGCAATAGGTATAGACTAAAGATAGTCTTTAATCGAATTTTGAGATTTGTTTATAAACTCAGGATACGTGACCATGCCAATAATTTTGTGGTCGACTTATTAGGTTTTTCTTTTGATAACCATGTTCTTTTGCGTACGTTATTGCGTTTTTTCAAAACTCTAAAATATGGTGTTCCTATTGATTTATGTAGAAGATTCAATTTTCTCATTCCTCGCGTAACTTACAAATCGTTATACCTCTTATAAGTTACGAATTATTATCACTTTCTTTTTCTATCAGGGTTGCTAGAATATGGAATACTTTACCTAGAGAGCTAAATATTTCTCGGATTCCATCGCTGCCTATAAGAAGAAATTGTTAGCTTACTTAAATCTCTAACAGGGACCTTTTTTCATATTTTTACATTTTAATGTTTTAAAGTTTAATTGATTTGAGAAGACGTCGTTTTTGCTGGGGAACAGTTTAATGTAATTTATACTCACAATACTTGTATGATTGGCCATGAAGGCTTTTATGTATTGAAATAAATAAATAAATAAATAAATAAAAAGCATTAATATTCAATTAGAATTTTTCAAATGCTAATTTTCTACTCGACATTTTGGCAACCGAGACAGGAAACGGCAGTGTTAAATAGTATAAGTTAACACCGTAGTTATTAAATAAAAACATTAAGAAGAGTGCGATAACCCCCGATTACCTTTTTTAAAATCAAAGAAATGCAATGTAATTATTGCCCAATAATCGCAATAGTGCAATTACTGCTAAAAAATAAAATTATTGTAAAATGTTAAGCTTTGCTTATTGCTGAGCTAAATTTAAGAAATAAAAGAAAAGGAAAATTGTAAACTTAGTTTAATTCTATTTTTTAAGTAATAAAGATCGGACCATGGTGAAAAAGAAAAAAAGATTTATTTATTTTAATCTTTAATTAGATGAAAACGTAACTGGCGCCCGAGCAAAATACGCAATAAAAGCTTTAAGATATCGGTATCGGTCGTGAGTGTCCTGTTTACAAAAGCCCTCAAGTAGCGCAGTAAACAGGTGTAAAAATTGTCCTCACGGTAATTCAGAGAAACCAAATTAAGTGATAAACAAAAATGTCTTTTCTGCAAAAAAAGCCCTCAAGAAGCGAGCAGAAGGAATAATAAGTGTCTTCGCAAAACTCAGAAAAACCAAGTCAAATAAAAAAAGAACAAAAACCACCAGAACAAAACAAATCGATAAAAATTTTTGCATAGCAAACTTTAATTAAAAAACAGTTTTAAAAACAGAAAAAAGTGAAAAACTGTAGGAAAAATCCTGAGAAAAAAACAGTACCTAATCTAAATAATAAACTTCCTAAAGTAAAAATAAGGAACCTCTTATATCAATTACAACATTAAAATTAATAAAAATATGACAGAGAAGAACAATTATACGTTAGAAGAAGACCCCTTAATAGCAGCAGCGAAAAGGGCGACATTAAGTGTCAGCCTACTATCGCCGAGGCAGAAAATCTTACTACAATACAACAAAATAAACAGTGCAGCAGCAAGAAGGACGACATTGTCAACTTACTATCACCTAAACACCAGAATGCAGAAAATCTTACTCCACTTTGTAACATTTCCGACGCTTTTCATACCCCAGAAGTAGAAGAATTAGAATCAGGCGTAATTCTACTAAATGATTTCCACGGATTGATAAATAACCAATCAGTAAACGATACATACTTAGTAACGTTTTACAACGGGTCCGTAAACATCAATAATAAAGTTTACAGAAATCTAGAAGCTCCAACATTACGTACTTCAGCACAAATACTACAGCAAACCCCTCTAGAAGGCGAATACATAAAAATTTTCTCACTGGAAAAATGAAGTCAACTCCATATAAATAACAGTAATAAAATTGAACGCCTAGAAACTGAAGCAGTTGTCGATAAGTCCTTGTTTGGTGTGATCATTATTATTCTCATCTTAACCTTATCTTCATTCAAACTTATATGCAAAACAAAAGAAAAATTATTTTTCAAAATACTCCAAACAGTAAAAATCCTTCAGATATGAAAATCACACTAAATCAAGATGACACTGTAGAAAATGTTTCAACTAACAAAAATCTTAACGAAACCTTTATTTTGATAACAAGTCCACCACAACCCCCAAGATTATCCAGTAAGAAGAGTGCAATAACCCTCGATTACCATTTTTTAAATCAAAGAAATGCAATGTAATTATTGCCCAATAATCGCAATAGTGCAATTACTGCTAAAAAATAAAATTACTGTGAAATGTTAATCTTTTCTTATTGCTGAGCATTAAAATCACGCCTCCTTTTTAATTAGGCTAAATTTAAGAAATAAAAGAAAAGGAAAATTGTAAACTTAGTTTAATTCTATTTATTTTTTAAGTAATAAAGATCGGACCATGGTGAAAAAGAAAAAAAGATTTGTTTTTTTAATCTTTAATTAGATAAAAAAGTAACTTATATAATCTATTAGTAAGTGGCGAGAAGAATTTTCGGCCCGTATTGCCGCAACGACAAACATTTTTTTTAGTTTGTGGAAAATAATTACACAATCATTTCTGTGCAACACAGTTGCTCGTGGTGTAGCTGCATTTTTCTCTTTCGAAAAATTATTAGAACCAACGCTGCTGTTTTCCTCGTTTTTTTTCTTTTTGTTTGTTTAAAACAGGGAATATTTTTTTTAATTCATCGATGAACTTGCAATTGCTTCGTTGGAAAAGAGATTTTATTTAATTCTCTGAAACTTAAAAATGGCTAATGACGACGATACAGGTAGCTCTGGTGGTGCAGAATTTGGTGCGTTAAAACAACAGAGAGTTAACATGAAAAGAAATATCTCCAATATACACAAGAAAATTGAAAAAATGGCGATAAAACCGACGTCACAATTTTGCAATGTCGACTAGAAATTTTGGACTCGTATTTTAAATAAATTTGCCATTTATAATCACAAATTGGGAAGGCTTGCCCTTCCGATGCCACAAAAACTGGTATTGAAAAAAGTTATATTGCAGCCGAGGCTAAAATTTTGTGAAACTTAAATAAAAATCGTTGTTCAGCTTACAAACGATTCATAGCAAAATTTAATAATATGGTCCATGAAAATGACAAGCTCTTGCAGTTGTTGAGCCATATCAAGTGACGGACGAAAATCACCCGAACACCCTAGAAAGGTTAAAGGAGCGACAATAAGGTACTCATCTTTTTGGAACACATAACTGCTCTACTCAACGTTTCTGAAATGGTTAAAGGTGATAGTATTTCATTACGTATTATAATTGATAAGGTTTCTGCAATTCGTGGTTCACTTTTGCCGCTTGGCTCAGAAATGGACATAATGAACGCGATTATTATTCATATGGTTCTATCAAAGGTCGATGATGCAACAAAACAAAATAATGATAAAAAATTGGATTTAAATCGTTGCCTTCCTGGGATAAATGCTACGAAATTTTAAGTCATCGTCGTCACTTTTTGGAAAGCCATTGAAACAATTTTTAGTGGCACAAAACCAAAACCAAATATAAACCATCATGCATCCACATTTGTAAATTCAGATATAAAGGTGAGTTGCTCATATTGCAACAGCACTGAGCATCAACTTGCCACCTGTTTGTCATTTTTGTCTCTGTTAGTTTCCGAACCTTTAAATTTTGTAAACCGTAATGGGCACTACATAAACTGCCTTCGAAAGGGTCACTTAGTCTCGAAATGCCCTTCTAAAGGTCGCTGTCGACTCTGTCAGTCTGCTCATCATAGCGTATTATATATTAGCGTTCAAGCTGAATTCCCATTATTGAACGCATCTCATGCTATTCCTGCTCCATCATCCAGTACAACGAATGTCATGTCATTAGTAGCTCGCTCATTTAGAAGAACCTTAATACCAACTGCTGTAGTTCTAATAAGACGGTGATTGATGACAAACAATCAATCATTCAGGCTAATATAAGCACTTCCCATCCGCTATATCCTTTCCTTTACGACGAAGTAACTTAATCAAAAATGCATATTGTTAATTTAAAACCAAGAAGTAAGAGATCCTTAGACTTTATCGGGTCTGCATGGAAATGGGCTGCTCGTAACCTGGATCATGCTAGATTTGAGATAATCGAACAAGAAATAAACAATGTAATAGAAAGTAATAATAGACAAGTTATAATGAATAGAATGTCGTTGGAAAAATTAAATGAATTAACTTTAATAACAAATAAAATTTTTAATAAACGAGTTAAAATATAAACTAGAAATTATAAAGAGCGAAACTTTGAATTTTAAATACGCAATAGATTGAGCAAAAGTAGGGGTCATTAATTCATTCATATTATCTAAATATGAAATAGACATGATCAAAACTTAAGCTGACCAAAAAAACATAAACTATTTAAATATTGAGGAATATCTTAATTTTCAAGAAATCAGAATAGCCTGCCGCGACGATTTTGTAGTTTATATTACAAATATTCCAACTACTTACAATGAATCATGTAATAAAATTACCATAAAACCTGCCAAAATCAACAAGATTGCTACAAGGACGATAATATTAAATATATTACGGACTCCGAATGTCTCTCTAACTTGATTCGGAGTAAACCCCCAAATTGCATCATGGTATACGAACTATAGAGGAAATATTTCCTGGAACGATCCTATTGGTCAATTCAATGGAAAAATTTTTCAAGTCAAATACCCTTTGATTTAAATGGTACCTGCCTTATAAAATTCCAAAATGAAACATTATCAATAAACAATTTCTTGTTCAAATCCATTACCACCAGTTGTACAGCCAATAATTGGAAAACCACATATGAAAGACACTCTAACATTAGTGTTCAAACTTTCACATTGAATGCACATGCACATTTATACATGTGTATGTGCATAATTTTGCATGAAATTGTGAGCAGAATTCGATCGTTGAGTTAATATCCAAAGTCAGCATAATTTCATTTGCTGTCTGAATTCATTGCTTTCTGTATGTAAGAATGACAGACTGCAAATGTGAATGCAATGAACTTCAGCAAAATAACTAAATGTAAAAAAATGTATTCTAGCATAAATCGCAAATAAGCATTAATTTAGTATTTAAGCCAATGAATTTTTAATAAACATTGAGAGAAGTAATCAAACAATTAAATCGACTATTTCTTTCCATTTTCTCCGCATCAACCGGGTTTCAAGTGCTCGAGTTGAATTAACTGTTTTCTTGGTGATTCACCTTGAAACAATCCAAACGACCAAGGCAAATCGGCTCTTGGTAATTCATTTCGTCTGATTGGCAAACTAGCCAAATCAAAAAACATTGGTGACCCCGACGTGATCATCAAAAAAAAAAAAAAAAAAAACACATTGGTGACCCCTGACATCCTGTAACTTGGCACAGGATCTATACAACGCTTAAGTCAGCAAGTCGACTGACATGGCTCAAGAAGAATCAAATCCATTTTTCGCATTGGCGGACGCTCAACGTAACACAGGTGAAATTATTGAAACCATCATAAGAAATTTTAAAAAGGATCCAGCTATTAGAAAGACGCTAAACTACTATGAAGAGCGTTTAAGAAGACTGGACGCGGCGTGGGGCGAATACGAGACTACCGATGCCAAAATACGTTGTCTTGAAAAGACGCCTTCAGATCACAGTTATTTTACCAACAGGTATTATGACAAGATCTCAGAACTCGTTTTTAAATATAAAGCAACATTCGAGTCGTTAATGTTGCAAGCATCTAAGTCAATCAACATGCGGTTCCTACAGTTACTGGCACAACAACGCAATCATCTACATTTGCAACAAGCTCCTTAATTAGAAGACAAGGGGTAATGATAGCGTCTTTAGAGAGGATACTCAGCATAAATCCAACAACTGAGAATATGAAGCTCAAAGAAAAACTTTGGGAACAGATACAAGATCTGCATTTCACAATATGGGAGTCCTGTCAAGATCCTCTGCAAGAAGGATACGACATGGAGTCATACGAAAATCTTGAAAGGCTGACCATGAACAATTTCGCATTGACGTCATCAGCTGAAGCGCCACAAAGCTTTGCATATGGTCAGAATAATGTCCTACCACTACCAAAGATTATAATACCGAAGTTTAACGGCGAGTACTTAAAATGGCAAGCGTTTTTTGATCTATTTTCAGAATTAATAGACAAACAGCAGCTTTCGCCAGTACAGAAAATGTGGTATTTGAAGTCCAATCTAGGAGGAGAAGCTGAAAAATTGATCAGCCACCTCTCGGCTACTGCTGAAAACTACGCAACAGCCTGGACGCTTTTACAAGAGCGATACAACAATCGGCGAGTTCTTGTCGCATCGATAATCCAGCAGCTACTCGATCAACCGTCTGGCGGATCATCAGCAGCAGCCATCAAACACCTGCATGACACCACTCAGGAGTGCTTACACGCATTACAAAACATCGGGATCGACACAACCTCCTGGAATCCAATTCTGCTGCATTTACTTACCAAAAAGTTGGATCGTAGCACCCATGTTCTATACGAGAGATCGATCAGAAATCCAAAGGAGCTCCAGCAAGTGAAAGAATTTTTGGGCTTTCTTGAAACACGCTTTCAGTCTATGGAAGCGATGGGACTAAAGGAAAAACCACCTTCAAAGGTGTGTGCATCTGCTGCTTCATCAAAACAATCCGAAAAGGCATGCAGTCTGTGCAAAAATGGCTCGCATCAACTGTACCGATGTCCACATTTCCAACAACTAACACCATCACAACGCCTGAATTATGTACAGAAACAGAAATTATGCGTGAACTGCTTAAAATCAGGTCATGCAGCCAAATACTGTACCTTAAGGTCATGCGCCAAATGCAACAAAAAACACAATTCACTACTGCATTTGGAAAAAAGGGATAATCCACCAAAGGAAGGACCAACGAGTGAAACAGTCAATAAAAACAGCTCCCACCTGAAATCATCGGCGACAATCACTCTTCCTGCAAATGATAAATCGCAAGTCATTTCGCTAACTACAGCCAAAACCCAGTTCGCGGACTCATATGTTTTACTCAGCACAGCAGTAGTTAAGGTAAAAACTGATACAACAAAAGTTGAATGCCGCGCCCTCCTTGACTCCGGATCCCAAGCAAATTTCATCACTGAACGTTTAGTAAAACGACTGGGTATTTCAATGCAGCCTTCATCGTTAAACATCAATGGTATTGGAGCTACTAACACAAAAATACACCACAGAGTAAATGTAGCCTTGACCTCTCGTATTAACAATTTCTCAACACGGTTTGAGGCATATGTTCTTTCTCGCATTATTTCACCACAACCGTCACGATTTATCAACACTGAAGGGTGGTCGCTGTCAAAGAACCTAACATTGGCCGACCCAGGCTTCAACCGCCCCGAAAAAATCGACATATTATTGGGTGCAGAGCACTATCATCAACTGCTGACAATCGGACAAATAAAATCATCCGATCAACTGCCGATCTTACAAAACACGGTATTCGGCTGGATAGTGTCAGGAAAAATAAATGGAGATTGTCCAACGGATATTTCATGTGGAATCTGTACTACGGATGAAGCCCTCGAAACGTCTATCGCCCGACTGTGGGAATTGGAAGAAATTAAATCAAACGACAAACCGCTCTCGATAGCAGATAAACAATGCGAAGAACACTTTGCACAACATACGACCAAGAACGATCAAAACCGATTCATAGTGAAGATACCCTTTCATCAAAGTCCTGCTGCTCTTGGAGACTCACATGGAATTGCACTTAACAGATTTCTCGCCCTCGAACGCGGCCTACAGAAAAATCCCGAATTAAAGGCACAATACACAAAATTCATGAACGAATATGAATCGATGGGACACATGACAAAAATATCAGCAAATGAAATCCTCACACCAAACTATTTCATACCACACCACTGCATACTGAGGCCTGAAAGTTCAACCACTAAGCTTCGTGTAGTCTTTGATGCGTCTTGCAAAACATCATCAGGGCAGTCATTGAATGACCTAATGTACACAGGACCCTCAGTGCAAAGCGAATTATTCTCCATCTTGTTGAGGTTTCGATTACCAAGATTCGTTTTCACTGCTGATGTCGAAAAAATGTATAGGCAAGTCCTAGTTTCTCCTGAAGATCGTCACTTTCAGCTCATTATTTGGAGAAAGGACACCACAAAACCTATAACCTACTATCAACTCAACACAGTTACATATGGTACACGCGCTTCTCCATATTTAGCAACTAAATGTCTGCAACAACTCGCTAAAGAAAACTATCAAACTAAGCTATTTAATATCTTTATATCACTATCGGTTCAGCTTTCTATGATATCTTCCAGACTACATCGAATACAATCAGCAATAGTTTCATCACTGTCCGACTCGCATCATGGAAAAATCAGTCCAATATTGTTATCACCCTTACAACTCCAATCTGAACTAACACAAGTGAGAAATCACCTCCCTGCATCTCTACAGTTACCAGTAAACCATGATAACCTCATGCAACTTTATAGCCTCATGACTGTGAAGGGTGGAGTAACAGAAAATCATGTCATCTTTCACATAGCTATTCCATTATGTAATCCAGAAATTTTCTACCTCTATAGACCACATCCTATTCCAGTCCTGATAAACAACACACTGATTGCAATAAAACCGTGCAGTGACCTGTTAGCAATCAATAACCACAGGGATCACTATTTCATGTTAACTGAAAAACAGTGGAGGTCATGTACAACGATAAGGGAAGACGAGTTTCTGTGCCCGAACATACAATCTACATTTGATGCAGACGCTGACAACTGTTGGTGCGAAATGTCACTTTTCAACAACAATTCACGCACTAGCTGTAATTTTGTATCTCTTACAAACAACTTATCGTTCACGCAAATGGAGCACAATAATCAATGGATGTACACATTGAAGCATCCTATTCGAATGACAGCAGTATGTGGACAAGACCATCCACAACTCATGCTAAAAGGGTCTGGGCTCATCAAAATAGGTCCAGATTGCACACTTAAGCGCTAGACAATTACAATTCAAGGTCATAAAACATACTCATCATCACTGAAGTCATCGTATACAATTAGTGCTAACATAAGCGACATTGCACATCCAAAACAAATGCGCACGCTGTTTCAAGACTTCCATATAAACCACTACTCCGATCATCTCCAAAACATTTCTGATGTTCAAAATAAGTTACATCAACAGGTGCTAACGGAGCTACCATCGCAAATACAACACATGAGATATCATCACGCAACTGTGGCATACTCTGCGCTTCTTTTAACAATTGTGATCATCATAATAATTATCTACAGAAAAATACAGTGTCGAAAGATGCAACCAAGTCAACAACCTTGTCCAGCTGTCCGTCAACACGTCACACCGTCCGAGTTTATTACTACGGTTACGTAAGGAAGATTCCGAAGCAATCTGAAAGAATGCACAATTTATCAATCATTATTCAATGCATTTTTATGTACTTGCAATTTGTACTGTCTTCTATTTTTAATTTTTTTTTGTTCCTAAATGTTAAGCGAACGTGTTTCATTAGCAAGTAAAGTCATTCTGTTTGGAGCTTACGGATAACACTGAAGCGACTCGATTCTGTCAAATCAGCAATTTCCTCTTAGTTGATCATAGCTCAACGGCCGGGTGTATGTTCAAACTTTCACATTGAATGCACATGCACATTTATACATGTGTATGTGCATAATTTTGCATGAAATTGTGAGCAGAATTCGATCGTTGAGTTAATATCCAAAGTCAGCATAATTTCATTTGCTGTCTGAATTCATTGCTTTCTGTATGTAAGAATGACAGACTGCAAATGTGAATGCAATGAACTTCAGCAAAATAACTAAATGTAAAAAAATGTATTCTAGCATAAATCGCAAATAAGCATTAATTTAGTATTTAAGCCAATGAATTTTTAATAAACATTGAGAGAAGTAATCAAACAATTAAATCGACTATTTCTTTCCATTTTCTCCGCATCAACCGGGTTTCAAGTGCTCGAGTTGAATTAACTGTTTTCTTGGTGATTCACCTTGAAACAATCCAAACGACCAAGGCAAATCGGCTCTTGGTAATTCATTTCGTCTGATTGGCAAACTAGCCAAATCAAAAAACAATTAGAATTGGCGATATTATAAATTATCAGCCAGTGTTTCAATGTCGAAAGAAAGAGTTTATTCGCAATCTAAGCGAAAGAAAGTTGATTTGGATTTATATAACTTATCTCTATGCGAAAATCCACTCGAACGACAACTCGAATGATAACGTAAGTGTTTTCATACAAAATTGCGTTTGTCTATTTCGAAGCTGTTGTCAACAATGCGAATGTAAATGTCATATCAGTCACTTGCTATTTTGTTTTAGAGTTGGAATAAATTAGAAAATAATCAAGTTATTATCTTTTATATTTTTGGTTTTTGAATTATTTTGTTTTTTAATTTTTTATTAAATTTTTACAATATGTAAATAAATGATTTTAATAGAAAAAATATAATTATTAAATGTTTTTTTATGTAATTAGAATTCCCACTTAGATATTGCAATAATTTGTGCGATTCCGTATAAACGGATTAATTTCAAGGAGCAAAAAAAAACATTAAACTAAACTCCGAGATTTAAAATCTTTAAAATCCATATGAGGATTTTACTTTATTGAAATACTCCAAATCATATTTACCAATAATGATGAAGAAATAAGCTATTTGCTGTTGTCGTACTTATAATAATAATTAAAAATATAATAACAATTAAATAAATGAAATGAAAATCAAAAATATAAAAAATAACAACCAAAAACAAAATAAATTAAAAAAGTAAAATATAAGAAAAATAAAAATAATACTAAAATTGACCAAAAATCTAAAATAATAATTACAGAAGTAAAATAAACCAAAAATCTAAAATAATAATTACAAAACGAAACCAACCAAAAATCTAAAATAATATTCACAGAACAAAATTAACCAAAAATTGAAAATAATAATAATTAGAAAACAAAATAAATAAAAAAATAGCAAAAATAAAAATATAGCAAAAAGGGGCGGAAGGGAGATACAATGTAGAGCACTTCTTGACTCCGGCTCACAACTCAATTTTGTAAGTGAACGCCTAGTTAAACGCCTTGGTATTTCAACAACATCAATCTCTATTAGTGGAATAGGATCAAGCAACACCAATGTCCATCAAGGAATCAACGTCGAACTTTGCTCAAGACTCAACAATTACGCTACAAGACTTGAAGCAGCTGTTCTTAAACACATTATCTCACCTCAGCCATCGCAACTGATTAGCATCAATCACTGGAAAATCCCTGATAATATTACATTAGCTGATCCAGGTTTTAACCGCCCGGCTAATATAGATATTTTGTTGGGTGCCGAGTTCCATCACCAATTATTGGTAGACGGACAGATCAAATTAGCCAAGAATTTGCCCATATTACAAAATACGTTACTCGGTTGGATTATTGCTGGAAAAATTGGGGAATATCAATCAACTACTGCAACATGTGGAATGTGTGTGGAGAATGAAACAACCTTAGAAGAAGACATCGCTCAACTATGGGAGGTAGAAAAGTTTAAAACGGTAGACAAAACTCTGTCAGTGTCAGAAAGACAGTGTGAAAATCATTTTGTGCAGAACTATAGCATTGACAAAAATGGAAGGTTTGTCGTAAAAATCCCATTTTGCGATAGTACCGATGCATTAGGTGAGTCGCATGGAACAGCTCTTAATCGCTTCCTATCACTGGAGCGTCGACTTTCAAAGGTACCAGAAGTCAAAACACAGTACATACAATTTATGGATGAATACGAACAATTGGGCCACACGACACAAATAGACATAAAGTCTCTCAAACTACTTCATTCCACAACACAGTGTATTGCGGCCTGATAGTTTAACTACAAAATTACGAGTAGTCTTTGATGCGTCCACAAAAACTTCTTCGGGCTTGGCACTAAATGACTTGATGTACACCGGTCCCAACATCCAAAGCGAGCTGTTTTCAATATTGCTTCGCTTCCGACTACCACGCTTCGTATTTACAACAGATATTGAGAAAATGTATCGTCAGATGCTCATACAACCAGAAGACAGAAAGTTTCAAATTATTATCTGGCGACGTGACGCAGCTACTCCAGTCAAATATTATCATCTTAACACCATCACTTACGGTACTCGATCAGCACCATATTTAGCCACAAAATGTCTGGAAAAGATAGCAAAAGACAACATGGCTCAGTACCCATATGGAAGCCAATTTTTGCTTTCAAATTTCTATATGGACGATGGAATTGGCGGGGAAGATGATTTAAATGTTACACTAAGAACAAAGTCTGGCAACCCGTGTGAAAACTTCAACTTTTTTTAAGTGGTCCAATAAGATTTTTTTTTATTATAAAGTGTTTTAAAAACAATATACAAAAGTTTATTTTACTGTTTTTAACTAAACATTGATAGAGGTATCGCAGAATTATCAAGAATGCCTAAATCTACTCGTCGTTGTGTAAAAAAAACTATTGATATATGCGGACAATGCAAAACAGGAGTGGAAGAAGAAGAAAGCTCTATACAATGTGATAATTGTTTGAAGGTTTACCATTTATCATGTACAAAGCTAAGTAAAAAACAATTCAATTACTTCATCAATAATGAAGAAGAAAATTATGTGTGTCATGGATGTAGCAGTAACGAAAATGAGGAGAACGTGAAACAAGAATTAAGCATAATAAAAACACAACTTTTAAAATTGAATCAGCTGGATACACTGCAAGAATCAATGTCGTTTATGTCCCAACAATTTGGTCAAATTATAAAAGGTGTTGCGGAAAATAAGAAAAAATTAGATTTAATACAAAAGGAAAATAAACTATTGAAAGCCGAAATAAATGATCTAAAGCAAACGGTTAGATTTTTAAATGATGATCGTGTAAAGAATGATTGTCTGATTAGTGGCATTGAAGTGTCTGATAATAGCAATGCAGTTGATGTTGTCATAAATGTAATGAAATCCGTTGATATTGATATAAACTCTAATGAATTTGATGATGCAGTGTGTTAGGACCTCTTCTTTTTAAAATTTATGTTAATGATCTTAATAACATCGGATTGCAAGGAAAAATTTTCATGTACGCAGATGATTTGTGCATTTTTTATCCACATAAGAATGTAGAAGAACTTCAGTCATTAATTGTTCACGATACAAATTTAATTACAAAATTTTCAAGAATTAATAAACTAGTCTTAAATAAAAATAAAACCAAGTTTATAAGGTTTAGACCGCAGTGGAGCCAAGCTAGCGATTGTGTGGTAGAAATAGATGGAAAACAGATAATGGAAGTAAATGTTATAAAATACCTAGGCATACATCTTCAGAGTAATCTTGCTTGGCAATCACATATACAATATGTTAAATCTAAAATATCTCCAGTAGTTGGAATTCTTTATAAACTTCGTCATAAACTCAATGATAGTTTGAAACTAATGATATTTGAATCGCTAATACAAAGTAACATTAATTATTTGTCGCTTGTTTATGGTTACAAGAGAAATGCTGATCTGAAATCCTTGCAGGTTTTGCAAAACAAAGCTCTAAAGAATGTTTACAGACTACCTAATTTGTTTTCTACCTCGACATTGTATAAAGAGATTGCGTGTTCTGTTTTGCCAGTCTATGGCTTACACAAAATGCAGCTACTTGTTTATGTATATAAGGTTTTACACAACATTGGACACCATACGATTAGATTGCAGATTAATCAACATAGTGTAAACACAAGACAAAGGTCTAATTTGCAAACTGTAAGGTGCCGGCTAGAAACTACTAAGCAAAGAATTGAGTACAACTGTAGCCTACAATATAATAATTTGCCAACATCAGTTAAAAATTCGGAATCTATTTCTAAATTTAAAAGAAAATTAAAAGATTATTTGCTAGGAACTCTTGATATGCTTCTTTTATAGTAATTTAATTGTAATCATATTTATTATTTCCTTACTTATGTTTATATATATATTTATTAATTTTTTTTGAATTCACAATAATGTATTATATATATAATAATAATATTGTTCAATAGCAAGAATTGTTGCCAGATAGCCTCAATAATGCCATTATGGCGCTGAGGCCCTAAATGTAAATTTGAAAACTTGGAATAATAATAATAAAAAAAAATAAAAAAAAAATTCAGCAAGAGTTAAAACACATATTACAGAAACATGGTCTTAATCTACAAAAATGGAATGCCAATCACCCGAAATTACTCCAAAGTGTTGCAGAGAAGGAACACGAAGTCAATATTAAATTTGACGGTAGGGAGGATAAAAAAGTAAAAACATTAGGCTTAACATGGATGCCAAAAAATTACAAGTTTTGTGTGAAGGTATATATGCAGGAGAAATCAAGCAAGTTACTAAACGAACAGTAACATCAGATCTCGCAAGGCTCTTCGATCCCTTGGGAATACTGGCACCAGTGGTAGTCACCGCCAAAATATTTATTCAGGAGCTTTGGCAAACTAAATTGGAGTGGGATGAAGCATTACCAGAAAATCTCCCCAAAAGATGGATGACATTCCGTAATGAGTTAGAAAATTTAAATAACTTAGAGATTTCACGACATGTTTTTGAAGGACACATCCCCTCAAACACACAAATTCATGCCTTTGCGGATGCCTCGGAAAAGCATATGGCGCAGCTGTGTACATCCGGTCAACCATCAAGAGCGGACAAGTAATAGTGAGATTGCTATGTGCAAGGTCACGTGTAGCTCCTTTAAAACGCCAGACCTTACCTCGTCTTGAACTCTGCGCAGCTTTGTTATGCGCCCAATTAACATCAAGAGTAAAGGGCGACTTGAAACTTGAAGATGCACCCACTTACTTATGGACAGACTCAGAGATCGTGTTAGCCTGGATTAACTCACAATCAGCAGCTTACCAAACGTTCGTAGCTAATGAGCACGATTTAGAGCGAAAGCGGGTAACCGTAGCTACAACCGCAGATGACACGTCAACAGAATTTATGTACAAAATAAACCACAACGGTTCATTTCGCACACTCCAGAGGGTTGTAACGTACATGCTCCGATTCATCCATCACACGAGAAAGATAAAACAACATCAAGACCTTAACTTAACACCAGAAGAATCGGAACATGCTCTCGCAGTTATTATATGTGGAATGCAGCGATCAGATTTTCATGAAGATTGGAAGCATTTGAAAAAGCATGGCGAAGTAAGCAGAAGCAGTCAATATAGCAATCTCACCCCTTTTCTGGATACTAACGGCATCATCAGAGTAGGGGGACGTTTAAAATCATCAGCACTTCCGTATGATGCAAAACATCCCATGCTGATTCCGTACAATGATCCAATTACAAGGTTAATAATGCAAATGACACATGAGAATAATCGCCACTGCGGGCCTCAAGCACTCTTCCATATAAGGCAAAGGTTTTGGCCAGTCAAAGGCAAAACAGCAGCACGATCAGTAGTCCAACACTGCATACGATGCACCACAGCCAAACCACACATGCTCAGTCAAATTATGTGCAACTTACCATCAGCCCGTGTCACGCAAGCTCGACCTTTCATAAACTCCGGCGTCGACTTTTGTGGACCGCTATGGGTTCATTATAAGTTACGAGGGAAAAGACCTCAAAAGGCATATATTGCCGTATTTTGCTGCTTCGCAACTAAGGCTTTTCATTTAGAATTAGTTAGCGACTTAACTACCGAAGCCTTCCTAGGAGCACTAAAGCGATTCATGAGCAGGCGAGGGCATTGTAGAGAGCTGTACTGTGACAATGCAACTAATTTTGTGGGCACAAAAAATCAACTTACTGAATTATCAGATTCGATTTATGCAACTTCGGCCGCAAGTAAGATCATTAAAGAATGTTCATCCAGAGGCATGAAGTTTCACTTCATACCACCACGAGCACTTCACTTTGGAGGCCTATGGGAAGCGGCGGTGAAGTCAGCAAAGAATCTTTTGCTCAAAAGTGTAGCCACAGCATCGTTGACGTATGAAGAACTCGACACCATTGTCATTGAAATTGAAGGCATTCTTAATTCAAGACCAATTACTCCCATGTCGAACAACCCAAATGATTTGGCGGCATTGACACCTGGCCACTTTCTGATTGGAGAACCACTAAATGCCCAGGTCAACATAAGTTCTGACCATACAAAGATGAATCTTTTGACCAGATGGAAATTGGTTACTTATTTAAAGGGGGAGTTTTGGCGACGTTGGTCCCGGAAATACGGCACAAGTGGAAAACACCGAGTGCCAACATTAAATCCGGCGATATGGTCATAGTGAAGGAAGACAACACACCCCCTTGAGATGGCCGTTAGCTAGGATAGTGAAGGTGCATCATGGAGATGATGGTCTGGTTCGAGTGGTTGCTGTGAAGACAGCATCCGGGGTTTGCAGAAGGCCAATTACACGATTAGCACCTTTGCCAGTTAGCAACACAGAATTCGATGAAGCTTCCGACCATGAAGATAGGGATAAAAGTAATAGCCCGGAGAATCCAAAAAGAAGGCGCGTATCCATGCCTATTAATGTCACGACTGCCTTGATTTCAATAATAATACTGCCATTAATCCTGGGAGCACAAGTTCACAACATGCAGTTTGGAACACAGCTGGGCATACATTTTGAAGCCATTGGATCAGCAGCAATTTCATCTTCAGACTGGCAAATTCTAATTTACTACGACTTACAGGAATTTTGGTCCGAATCGGAAATGTTTGCAAACGGGACCAGAGCTTTAAGCAGTTTATGTGAAGACATGCAAGATAAATCGACGTGTCAAATACTTTGAACATACCAAAAATGAATAACATATGAGCAGCACTCTATTTTCCGGCAGAAGACACAAAAGGGGAGCAATTGATTTAGTAGGTAACATCGCAAACTCACTATTTGGCGTACTGGACTCAAAATATGCAGAAGAGATGGCAAATACGATTTCTCAAGTTAAGCAAAACGAGGCACATCTGATCAGCCTGTTACGAAATCAAACGTCAATTGTAGACTTTACTATGAACACCCTGAAGGCAGACCAAGGACTAATAAAAAGGAAATTTGACCAAATCGACCAACAAATATCGCAAGTATACAACAAGATACATAACGTCAGTAAAGAACTATACGAAGAAAGAATCTACCGAATTTTCTCATCACTATCCATTCAACTAATACTCATCACGGTACTATAAGCCCACTTATCCTCACTCCGTACCAACTACAACAGGAAATAGACAAAATAAGAATGCATTTACCAGAGTCACTTGAATTACCTGTAAAACAGAATAATACATTGCAATTGTACAAGTTGATGAAGGCTCAAGGTGGGCTCACGAATAACACCGTCATATTTCGAGTTAATTTGCCATTAGTTGAGCGTGACCAATTTTCAGTATTCAACCTTATACCAGTACCAAATTGGATCAACGATACCTTATTATCAATAAAACCATGCTCTTCCATTTTGGCCGTCAATGTTATCCGTCGTCAGTATTTTACTATTGATAAAACTGAACTTAACTTATGCGACGTCATCAAAGAAGATAAGTTTGTGTGTTCCAAGGTACAGATCCGTTATGAATCAAGCTCACCAATATGCGCCTGCGAAATAAAATTATTTCACAACGAAAGTAAAGCTGACTGCCCAGTTCAACAAATGAAGGCCACCAATGCTTGGATCCCTCTCCATCACCCGAATAAATGGATTTACGCATTACCCACTGCAACTCAAACAACAGCTGTGTGTAAGAAAGATATCAATCAATTTACACTAAAAGGATCTGGTTTTCTTTATTTGGAACCGGAATGTACTCTCAAAAATAACTTCATGTCAATACAAGGCCAACAGACAACCTCCACCTCACTTCAGGCATCTTACACCAAGCTTTGGGAAATAACAGAACAAACCCATTCAACACGTCTAAGGCCATTATTCGATAAAATACATACAAGCGAGTATAGTTCACAAATACAAAATCTAACAGATTTACAAACCTCACTAAGGGCGCAGGAGATACTTCAGCTACCAAATAAAATTGAGACTCATAATTATCATCACATGACTGTCGGTTATTCGGCCTTACTCATCACTTTCGGCATTTTATTTTATCTAATTGCAAGGAAAACATGCAAACACCAACCAACTCCAGCACCTCGCAAGCAATCAACAACGTCGGACTTCACGGTGCATATTTGAGTAGCAGACCTTAACGAAGTTTCAAACAGAAGTCAACATTATCTCTCAGCAATTCAACAGATCCCCCCAACCACAGACTATATGTTGAGCTACACTCAACGGGGGGAGCATGTTAATACATACATTAATTGGTTTTTTATTTATGTTAAGTTCAGTGAACTTCTGCATACGTTTTTCTTTTTGTTTGGGTTCATTGAATTGCACACCTTTTTATTTAGTTTAGTTAGTTGAAACTTAATGCTTAATTTTTATTCTTTGGTTTATTTATAATTGAAACTTGATACTTAATGTTATTGTTCTTTGGCTGTTTACTGTAATTTTAATTAAGTTCGCTTATTCATGTATTTTGGAAGTTTCATTGACATTAAACTTAAAATTTATTTAGTTCAACATACTATTAGCAAAGTAAGCATTATTCGTATTGTAATATTAGTATATAAGTTGGATTTAATCACAAATAAAATGACTCTTAATTTTGAAAGCAATCAAGGTCTTTGAATTTTAAGAGAAAGCAACACAGTTCAAGTGCTGTTGTTGCAAAACAAATTTTACGTTCAATAAGTTCAAGTGCTTTATTGAACACTGGTCATGCTTTCGTCGGGATATGGAATTGGCGACATATTCTATAATGCCTCCAGATATTAGCAGTCTAAAAAATGAAGAAATAGATCAATTAATATCAGAATTTAATACAATTTGCAGTACAGTCACGAACTCTCATTCTCAAAAAATCGTACTCCAAAACAACAGAATTCTTATTTCGGATAAAATTAAACACTTTTTCCGAATAAAACATACATGGCAAGAAAACCTGAAAAAGATTTACCATAGGGCTGGAAACAGAGAAGGTCAAGATTACGCACTTCTATCAAAGCAAATTTAACTTCTCAAATTGCTTATAAAGGAGCTTATTAATATCGAGTAGGCGGAATTATTTAACCAGCGCTTAGCTAAGTTAAAACCAGGACCAACCGCGCTTAAAGAAATTTATACGTTAATTGGCAATAAAAAAATCTTCCTTTTGTAGCAAACTTTTGTTTGACAGTACAGAAATTTTCAATGATACTGAGAAATGTGAGATATTTCGTAACCATTATTCTACAATATACTCCGAAAAGTTGCCTGTGTCGCCTGTTGAAGACTTAGAAGAACACGTTACCACACACACTGCCAATATAACACCATCTATATACTTTGATAATTTATCTCATTCAATAGAAAATGATGACGATATGCACTTTGTAAAAATGGCTACAGTGAAAGACACTATAAAGAAAGTTAACAACAAAAAATCAGCCGGTCTCGATAACATCTCGAACTTTTTATTAAAAAGATTTCCTGATATTTCAGTAAAATTTTTCCATCATGCTAGAAGATAGGGAAAATTTTGCCTATAAAAAAGAAACCCAGATGATTTTCGCCCCATATCTTTATTGTCCAACGTGGGAAAAATTTTCGAAATGCTTATAAAACAAAAACTTGTCATTGAACTCATAATTGACCCAATAGCTTGCTTTCAGTTCGGATTCAGAGAAAAGCACTCTACGATACATGCCCTTTAAAAATTCCATAGCGACGTGACGTATAATCTGAGACAGCAAAATTGCACTGTAGCAGTTTCACTAGATATACAAAAAAGATTTGACAAAGCATGCCACAAAGGTATTCTGTATAAACTAGTTAACTTGGGCATTGATCCATTCTTAGTAAAATTATTTGTGAGCTACTTTTCTGACCGAAAATTTTGTGTTCAATTAAATGAAGCCCGTTCTGACTTTGGTCCAGCAAAGTGTGGGGTACCTCAAGGAAGTGTGTTGGCTCCATTTCTCTTCAATTTATACCTTCATGATTTTCCGCACGAAACATCTGATTCAAAAGCAATATATTATATATATAATATTATAATATAATATATATAATATTATACGCTGACGACTGTTTAATATTCTCCCATGAATATTATGATAATGAAGTTTCACTACACCTATCAATTATAAATGCATTTTATAAAAAATGGGCCATTGAAATTAATGCTACTAAATCCACTGCCATATGCATAAGAAATGCCTCAGGAGAATGTCCAAGGTTCGTTGTACCAGAAAGTAAACGACTAGAGTTATCTCTAGAAGATACTCCTATTCAATTTAAATCCAGCTTCAAATATTTGGGAGTTACTTTCGACAAACTATTCAAATTCTATAATCAGGCCAGAGCACTCCTAGCAAAATGCAAGAAAATTATTGGGATGTTTTCAAAAGTATTGAAAACCAAATACCTACCTCAAAATACTGAACTCCTCATCTACAAAATGGTCATAAGACCCGCTTTGCTGTATGCCTTCGCAATCTGGTTTACTATTTCCCCTATAGTGGCTAAGGAATTGGAGATTTTTGAGAGGAGGACTCTTCGAAGCTGTATTAACAAAAACTTTGAGACCTACACAAAACGCTTTTCAAACACATTCATTTATAAAAAGTCTTCAATTGTACCACTTTGCCAATATGCACTGTCTTTACAAAGAAATTTTGTAGAAAAACTGCCGTTTCACGATAATATCTTAATTAATGAATTATACAGCGATAACCAAGACAATGGCTGGATAAATTCTACTTATTTATCTCCAGTAGGCATTCGGCTGGAGGTCATTGAACATCAGAACGAAGTCTATTATGTTCCAGACTTCTACCAAAAACCCTACCCGGGGAATCATAGGGGATGGGAATCTATATAATCAAAAAAAAAAAAAAAACAAATACAGTTACATATGTTTATACATATATTCTTGTTTATCTAAATTTTCTAAAAGAAAAAAATGTTCACCATCTTGGTGATCTCGTTTAAATTAAGACATTATTTAATATAACAGTCTGTGATTTCCTTTTATGTTCTCAAAGAATTACATAAAAAAAAATTTAAAATTTTAGTTTTAAGTGTTACTTAGTTTTTAACGCCTTTTTAACAGATTAACACTGTATGTGAATGCTAAGGTCGGGAGCAAACATTGTTTTTAAAATTTACATATAAATATTATCAATACATTCGAATCGTTTTCATTTATCAAGCAAGTAGCATTTACATTGGTATCATGTTAAAGTCAAACGTACATAGCTTTATACTATACATTACCCTTACAAAACTTTACCTTGAGTTGCATGATTCCGCGGACCAACAATTGCAAAAATTACTTAAATACCCTGTTTTTGATTGCCGACAATCAATTTGAGGGGGAAAAGTTAGCAAAAAAATTTATTATAATTCCTCCATTTGCGAATTTCCGGTTTATTGGGCTTAATATAAATAAACTATGAATATTCCAACTAAATTATAATTGCTGCGGCTTGTTGATTTGTAATTTTATATTGCCACATTCGAATGTTCAGCTTTTGTTTATTGCAAAAGCTATAAATGCTGGCGAGATATGAATTTATTGCAAAATTAAAATCGTATGAACTAAAACCATTAATAATTGTCAAATAATCAAAACTTATTATCATAAGGACAAATTAATGAGTTGTAAAATAAACCATTTTTATTATTATAAATAACAATTATTTGCTACGAACTTTAGTCTATAACTAAAAAATGTGTAGGGTAGATAATGGTCATGGATTGCATTGTCGGTGAACTGCCTTAATGTTTGTCTTCTAGGGTTATGTTGATAATTTGCAACGCTGAATCGCAAGGCAAATACATACAACTCTAATATTCTAAATTCTTATATTGTCAAAAAAAAAATGGTGAGGTTTCCTCTTCCCTTTTAAAAACTTTCATCAACCAGTTAAGGTCATTTTTCTCGGAGTAATTATTTATACTTTTATAGCGTTCTATGAAATAAAAGTTTAGTTTCTTAAAATAACTTGACTGTCTTATTATTCAAATTTTGGTTTGCTGCCGCAAAAATAGTTTATAATCAAAACATAAACTAACAAAGGTTATGGTTTCATCAATTAATAAGTAGAGGTTAAGTATTATACAGTATCTTGTGGTTTTTTTTTTATCCGGAGTTAAAAAACAACGCACATGCAACGTGGTGCACACAAATAAAAAGTTTGTTAATAACACTTGATTTGTGGAGCACGGTAGATGAAGCATGTCCAACGGAGGAGGCAAAGAAAGTAATATGGCGGAATAATGACAGCAAGGCACTAGCCATGATAAATTTAAGAGTTAAATCAAGTGAGCTGATCAATATTAAACATTGTACTACAGCAAAAGCAGCTTGAGATATGTTAAGTTCAATGTATAAATCAAACACCGCATCAAGAAAAGTTAATTTGTTTAAAAAACTTATAAAGTTCAAATTTCATAACAATGAAAAGTTGTCGCCACAAATAAATGAATTTTGCTCAATAGTTGACGATTTAAAGAATATTGAAGTTACTTTAAATGATGATTTACTTTCAATTTTATTGTTGTGTAGTCTTCCAGATGAGATGGAAAGCTTCGTAGTGGCAATTGAAAGTCGCGATAATTTACCAAAATATGATAAATTAATATCAAAAATATTGGAAGAAGAAATGCGCCAAGATAATAAACGTAATTGCATTTCAACAGAAAACGTTTTTGCAGCGAATACAAAGAATATAAGAAATAAAAAATATTTCAGCAGTAGCAACAACAACAGCTATAGAAGTAAAAATAACATAAAAACTCCAAGGAGTAACGTCAACAGCAGTAGTCATGTTAACAACATGAGTAATTTTAAATGTTTTCGCTGTGGTAAAAAAAGGGCACATACGTTCTCAATGCAAAGAAAAATATGAAAATGAATATGCATCAGTGTTGTTAACTGTAGGGAAAATTCCCTACATGTAGGGATTTTTTTTGTAAAAAATGGTTGTAGGGAAAAAAGGACAGATTTTTTAAAAGTATCTAAATGTAGGGAATTTTTAAAAGAAACACAATAAATAAAAAAGGGGAACAAAGTTGCCTCAAAATAAAAATTTCCAGTCAAATTTCTTCTAGACTTTTCTTAGTTGTGGCAGCATTGTTTTAAAAGCATTAGAATGACAACATTGATTGCTATAGGGATGTTATTCATTCACAGTGAATCACTATCATGTTATATTGCTTTGTAATTGTCAAGTTGTGCGCGCTTTCATCGTAGTGAACATAGACTTTTGTATCCGTGGTAGTGAATGCTGACATTTTTTAGGTAAGTTTTTAATTATTTTACTTTTATCTTCTGTTTATATTTTCGCTTTTGTTCATATTGTATATTACAGAAATGAGTTCATCATCTTCTGAATCTTTTGAGGAAAGCCAGCGAAACAAAAAATATCGAAAACAAAAAATTAATATAAAGTGGCTTCAAGACGAGAACTTCAGGTGTTGTCTGGAATCTGTGACTGAAGACCTATTTAAATGTAAATGCGGTGCGTGCAACAAAGTTTTAAACTGCGGCAAGTCGGATTTGCTTAAGCATGCTGAGACAAAAATGCACAAACAAAAATGAAGCTGATAAAAACGACACCGAAAATAAACAGCTTCTTCCAGAACAATTCCATCAAACCAGACTATTGTAAGAATTTTAAAATTAGACTTAGTATGTTTTTTGCTGAACACAATGTCGCGCTGCATGTTGTGAACCATTTAATTCCCCTTTTAAAAGAAATCGTGCCAGATTCGGAAATAATAAAGTCTCAGCTCGGTAGACAAAAATGCAGTAGCATAATAAAAAATGTATTGGCAAAAGTGGAAAAAGACAATTTAGTCAATAAATTAAAGGTAAACAAATTTTCAGTAATGATCGATGAGAGCACAGACATCAGTCTCAATAAGCCTCCTGGTGCGATTTTTTGATGAGAAAGGCGAGCGAGTTATTGTGAAGTTGTTGGATCTACTTCCTATAGGGAGCGATTGCACTGCAGAAGCTCTTTACACAGTTTTTAAAGAATGCATTTTATCTCTTGAAATTCCATTCCACAATATAATTGGTAATTAAAGTAGAATTTTAGTTGCATATGTATACTTTTCTAATTAAGTATTTTATTACATGGTATGTGCAGCGATGGTGCAAGTGTTATGATCGGGCAGCATAATTCCTTCGCATCAAGATTAATTAATGACATCCCAAATACTATAGTTATAAAGTGCATACATATGTCACTCAGCAGCAAATATTGCAAGCAAGGCCTGCTTAGCGCTGCCCAGAGCACCTGAGGACCTTTTACGGCAAATAGGTTCGTATCTTTCGGGAAGTTCTAAAAGATGTGCACAATTAGAAGCTCTGCAGGAAATGCTTAACGAGAAAAAAAGAAAATTCTAAGGACTTGTACAACCAGATGGCTCTCTCATCACAAATGCGTTGAAAGTGTATTAGATGTATTGTTAGCATTTTTTAAACAAGCTGCCACACAAGACAAATTGAAGCCTACTAAAATAATTTTATACGAGCTCAGTCAAAAACGCCATTAATACACGTACTCCAACGAGAATCGATTAAAATATTTTTAAGTTTGGGTCAAAATTTCATTAAAAAATTTGAACTTAACATTGCTTATGCTGTTAGATCTCCCCATATTTTTTTAGAGCTTGAAGAAATTTATCTTGGACCTGAATGTAATGAGCAACTTAAAACTCTTCCAAAAACGACTGCAAACAAAATAAGGACAGATTGTCTGCAGTTTTATATTACTGCTTTAGAAGAGATACAGCGTAGATTACCTTTGCAAGATGAAACCTTCAAAGAAATGGAATTTTTAAGTCCAGAAGTTGCTATGGCAGTAAAAGGAAACAAAAATGCATATTAGGCATATTATGCATGCTCTTTAGTGTGCAACAAAAGTAATTACGCAGAGATGTGGATATTAGACAGCGGGGCGACTTCCCACATGTGTAAATTTAAAGAATATTTTATTTGACTTTCTGAAACCAAACAAAGCATTATGTTAGCATCTGGTGAGAGCATCAAAGCTGAAGGTGTTGGTAACATAAAAATTAAAACTACACACTGCAGCCTTGAATTAAGAAATGTTTTACATGTACCTCAATTACATTCGAATTTTGTATCGATAAAAAAAATTTTAAAAGCCGGCCATAGTGTAGAATTCGCTGAGAATAAGGCAGAGATGAGAAGTAAAAACAAAAAAAACAGCTGAGTTAAAAGGTGAAATGTTTGTTGCAAAAATTAAATCTATTAGAAAAAGGGAAAATTTTGAAAGTAAATATTGCATCAAAATGGCATCAAAGGTTTGGTTATTTGAATATGAACGATCTTAACAAATTGAGTTCGAAAAATATGGTTAATGGTTTAAATGTAAAACTGCCTCAGTCTATTGAGTGTAAGACCTGTGCTGTTTGCAAGATTTCTCCAAACCATATAAAAGTTATGCAAGTGTTCAAACAAGTAATTTGGAGGAACTCATTCACACCGATTTATGTGGACCAATTGATACAAAAACATTGAGCGGTGCGTCATATTTTATTACGTTTATTGATGACTACTCCCGGTACACTTGAATTTATTTTCTTAAAAACAAATCGGATGCTTTTGAAGCATTCCATTCTTTTGCTGAGACTGCGGAAAAGCAGACAGGCTGCCAAATTAAAATCGTAAAGAGCCTTAACGGAAAGAAGTTTGTGAATTCCAAATTTGAAGAATATTTAAAAATAGGGGCATCATACATCAAACAACGGCGAGTTATTCTCCTCAACAAAATGGTGTAGCAGAGCGCGCAAACCGAACTTTGGTTGAAATGGGGAGGTGCTTGTTAAAATCGTCTGGGTTACCGCAAATGCTATGGGGCGAAGCAATAAATACAGCAATGTGCAAGAAACCGTGCACCAACAAAAGTTTTGAAGGATGTTACACCTTATGAAAAGTGGGTTGGTAAAAATCCGTCAGTTTTTCAATAAAAAGAAATTTATTGGATATCAATCGACAACTAAGGCTTATCGATTGTACAATCCCACTACTAGGCAAGTTATTACTTCCAACGATGTAATTTTCTTTGAACAATCTTATGATAAAATTTCTCCTGGAAACAAACAGGAAGAAGAAAATAATGTATTTTTTGATATTTTCAAGACAAGTGAATTCGAAGCAGAAAGTCAAGGACAACAATAGTCCGGGGTAAAAGAAGTTACCGAAACTAGTAGTGAGGACACTGGTGTAGATGAAGTTATCGCTGCTGGGAGTAAACGTAAACGTGGCAGACCAAAGTTGGTAAAAAGTGGTGGAAAAGGACGACCCAGAAAGGTTTATTGCGCGGATGACATTGAAATGCTAAATTCAATAATTGACAACCCTGAAACTGTATGTGAAGCTTTAAAATCTGAAAATGCTTCGAAGTGGAGAGAAGCGATGAAAGCCGAATATGACTCATTGATTAAAAATAAAACCTGGCATCTTTTTGATGGACCAAGTGGATTGAATTATTATTGATAAATATAAGGCAAGACTTATTGCCCAAGGCTGTTGTCAGAAGCCTAATGTTGATTTTAAAGAAACCTTTGCCCCAGTTGTTCGTCATTCGACTATAAGGCTACTGTTGACATTATCAGCAAAATATCAACTGTTTGTAAACCACATTGACATTGTAGATGCTTATTTAAATGGCAATATTGAAGACGATGTTTACATGCTTCAACCCCAATTATTTGAGGATAAAACCTACCCTAACAAAGTCTGTAAACTTAGAAAAGCTATATATGGTTTAAAGCAAGCTGGGAGCGAGTGGAATCGAAAGGTGAATGAAATACTGCTAAAGATGGGATTCATTAGGTGTCAAACAGACACATGTGTTTATTTTCGGAAAAATTCTGCTTCTTTAAACATCATCGTGATTTATGTTGATGACATGTTGCTGGCATGTTCGAATGAAAAGGAAATGAGAAATATTATTGCAGAATTGAATGAAAATGTTGAAGCTGAGGATCGTGGGTCAATATCATTCTATTTAGGAATGGAATGGTACCAAGCGGTACAGTATTACCAAAGTTTAATAGGGGCTTTGATGTATATTGCTGTTATAACTAATGTGACCATCCGTCCCGATTTCGGCGGGACAGTCCCGATTTCCGGTTCACCGTCCCGGTGTCCCGGAAGGTAGCTTTTAAATGGGAATTTGTCCCGGTTTCCTGTAGCATAATAAAAATGTTTGAAAATTTATACAATTTAAACATTTTTATTCCGTATGTTTTTTTTTCAAAATAGGGCAATAGATTAAACAAGAAATTATTAGAAAGCAAACTTTTTTCAAATTGCTCGTGTAGATCAAAAAATATAAAACGACAAAATCTAGAAGCCGTCACCCTAGTCAACGGCGACTTTAACTATTAATCGGCTTATTTGTTTTTCTTCAAATTCGCATAAAAAAGCTTGTAAACATTTTAAAAGTTTAATCTTTAGAAGAAAAAATATTGTTTTGGTGCAAACGCTTTTTTTAACACGGTATTTAAACATGCCGAAACGTAAATGTGCTTTTAGTGACAATTTAAAAACGAAATATCCTTTTATTGAACTTATAAATGCTCCTTCAGGAGTCAGATGTGAAAAGTGTCGAGCAGAATTTAGTGTCTCCCATAGTGGCGCCGCTGATGTCGAACGTCACATAAAATCAGAAAAACATAGAAATGCAGATAGTGCAGCTGCTTCAAGCTCTTCAATGAAAAACTTTTTTAAGAAATTAGACGATCCAATATCAAAGGATTTACAAATCGCAGCTGCGGAAGGCGTTTGGGCCTACCACACAGTGCAAGAAAATCACAGTTTTCGCTCAAATGATTGTGCATCAAAGTTAATCCAAGCTTGTTTTGATCAGAAATTTAGATGCGCTCGTACGAAAACGGAAGCAATTGTAGTTAATGTCTTGGCGTGTGAAGCAATCCAAGAATTAAAACATGACCTTGCAAAGTCTAAATGTTTCACAATTTTAAATGACGCTTCAAATCACGGCAATAAAAAAATATATCCTGTTCTTGTTCGGTTTTTTCAACCTTACGAAGGTGTCCAAGTTAAACTTTTAGATCTTCAAGACCAACCTGGTGAAACTTCTGACATCATCGTAAATTATTTAGTCAAAGTGTTAAAAGAAAATAGTTTAGCTGCAAAAGTCGTGGCATTTTGTGGCGACAATGCCAATGTCAATTTTGGAGGTGTAGCTAGACGAGGAACTAACAACGAGCTAGTTAAATTACAGTCATCACTGAAAAAAACATTGGTGGATATTGGACGCGGGGCCCATATCATTCACAATGCCATTAAATCTGCCGCAGATGGGCTTCCAGTAGAATATGAATGTATCATTGTAAAGATATATTCATTTTTTTACATATACACCGTTCGAGTTGCAGCTCTGAATGAGCTGCATCGAAACAGAAACAGAATATCAGAAAATTCTTGGCTATAGCAAGACAAGGTGGCTAGCGCTTATGCCTGCCCTTGAAAGGGTTTTAAAAATGTACCAACCATTAAAGAAATATTTTTAAGCATCGAAAAATGTCCCTATATATTGAAAAACTTTTTTGAAGAACCAACATCAGAATTGTGGCTTTATTTTTTACATGCTCAGTCTGCAGCCTTTCATCAAGCCGTCTTGAAGGTTGAAAATCAGAAAATTTCTGCAATTGAAGTGGCAAAAGAACTTAATCTTCTGAAAAATAGTTTGGCTCAGAAAGAATCTAATCAATTTATTCCATTTACAGTACGTAGTTTCATAAAAGAGCTGAAAAATAGTGGTTTAAATATTAATGAAGAATGCGTAAAAAGTGCAGCAAGGGAATTTTATAAAACAAGTCGTGAGTATTTGGAACAGTGGACCTGCTTTTTCACTAAAGAATTGGAAACATTTTATTGGGCAGAACTAAAAACCGTTCCTGTTTGGGAAGACGTGCAACCAGCATTGGATATGTTGATTGAAAAAAAAATATGTTATGTGCAGTAAAGACATAGAAGTGTTTGACGAATTTTCATTGATTTCTAGCTACGTCACATCCCAAAAAGTAGCCGAGTGGAATAGTTTAAATGCTTCTACGGAAACACGTTGGGTGGAAGTATTCAAACACTTTCGAACCAACAATCTCTCACACAAAAACATATCTGTTCTTATTGAATACATTTTATGCCTGCCTGGCACAAATGCACCAGTGGAAAGAGTATTTTCTTTAATGAATAAATTGTGGACGAGTGAAAAAACCCAGTTAGAAATTTCGATACTTATGGCGATGTTGATAACTAAAGTAAATATTAAAAAAACATGCAGCGAATTTTTTTCCTATTTAAAATCAAAACCAGCTATTTTAAAAAAAATTTGTTCCGTTGAAAAGTACAAAAAATTTAGTGTTAAAGTAAGTACATAAAAGAGTATTTAGATTATTATGTACGTACGTCAAATTGAAATAATTTTTTTAGTTCGTAAAAATATTATATTTTTGAATTCTCCCGAAAAAAACTTTAAGTACAAATTAATTAAATAAGTTGAAACTTCTAATTTTTATTTTAATTAAACATATTAAAGAATGTACAAAGTTGAAGTACGAAAAAAATTGTTTCCTTAAAGAAAACCAAGTACAAATTAAATGGACTAATTTTTATTTTAGTAAAAAAAATTAATAAAAAGTACAAAATTAAAAGTATAATTTAAGCTTGAATTAATTTTTATTGTTGGTTTTTAAACATGTATGCTATGAAAAGATTTTTTTAATTCTTAAAAAAGTAACAAATCTTTGAGATTAAAATATGATTTTAATTTAAATAAATTTGTTTCAACAGCAACTTTTTTCTTCCAATACTGTGAAATGCGTTTAATTTAGAAAATACAACTTCTTTTAAATTTATATTTCTTGTTCGTCACTTGAAGAGTTCAAAACTGTTAGTGTAGGAAGGTCTGCTGAAAAGTGCTATTTTGATTAAAAAAAAAATGGGTAAAAATTATTTTGCCGTGTCCCGGTTTGAGTTACAAAAAAATGGTCACGTTAGTTATAACGAGACCTGACCTTATTCATGTTGTTCCGAGATTATCTCAATTCAATAGTCATCCACATGATGAACATTTTCGAGCAGCAAAGTACGTTCTAAGATACCTGAGAAAGAATCCTATTGGTAAAATAGAATTTTCTCTAATTTTAAAAATTTTGAATGTTTTACAAATGATAGAAAATCCTATTCTGGTCACATCATGTTTTTGAGTGGTGGACCTGTTGCGTGGGAATCGCGTAAGCAGGCAATATTAGCACTAAGCACCATGGAAGCAGAGTATGTTGCACTATGTCAAGGAGCAAAATATGTTAGTTTCCACCAAAATTTGCTTAAGGAGCTCTGTTTTGATGAACTCCTTACAGCCCAAACTACAATTTTTTGTGACAACCAGAGTGCTAGTTTCATGGTTAAAAATCCTGCTGTACACAAAAGGAGTAAACACATTGACATAAGGTATCATTTTATCCGCGAACAATATGAAAACAAATTGATCAATGTTGAATACGTTCCTACGGATGAAAATGCAGCGGATATTTTAACGAAAATTTTATCTAGAAACAACATATTCATGTATGTATTATCAATTCTTTAAAGTTAGTGGACAATTACCTGTACTTGTGTACGCCATTCTGTAGTTTCTTTATTTGTGTGGGATCATGGATTAATGCTTTTTTGTGGTTGTTCTTTTCCTTTATGTTGCTTAATATTAGAATAGCGTATTTAATGCACCAACACAAGAGTAAATTAATGCTAAATATTAAATTATATTTTTCTAGTTCCTAAGCTGCTTTTTGTAAAATGATGAAACATTAATAAAATAAGTTTTGAATGAGTAACAGTTATAGTAACCCCTAATAAAATCATAATTTAAATAATTCCGTTTTGAGAATACACATAACATACCTAAATATTTAATGCTTTACATTTAATACTTTCACTTTTCGGCAGACACATTTCTTATACAAATCCATTGACACCCAAATAACAAAATTCCAAGAATAGTTATTTAGATCAATGAACGAACTATTAAAACAAAAACAGAATTATTTTGTAAACAATTCTTGGAAATCAATTTTAAATTGTTTTGTAATAATTAATAAATATTTGGAGAAACGAAACATTAAAAACAGAATTATTTTGCAAACAATTCTTGGAAATCAATTTTAAATTGTTTTGTAATAATTAATAAATATTTACAGCAACGAACCATTAAAAACAGAATTTCTGGAAATCAATTTTATGTCGTTTTGTAATAACACTGTGTGTAATTTTTTAAGTCGTGGCAAAATAACCATATACGGACACCACTACGTGATAAAAGACTAAAAAAAAAAAACCCGTGTTTCCCAATTTTTCTCAAAGTCATGCACTTTTTTATGGGCCGCCAAAGATTTGGGGCCTCGGTATCATTTTCGCAAAAAAGTGATCATTTTC
Organism: Germaria angustata; assembly: GCA_963681545.1. Classification (NCBI taxonomy): domain Eukaryota; kingdom Metazoa; phylum Arthropoda; class Insecta; order Diptera; family Tachinidae; genus Germaria; species Germaria angustata. The sequence continues at coordinate 34,462,759 of OY813002.1, forward strand.
TGGGGGTCATATCTTGCAAACCGTTACGAATTTCGATTTACTCTCTGAGGCAAGCTTGTAGCTCTTGTCATAAAGAACAAAAATTGCGAACATATAATTCTTTTTATATAACTTTCACCGCGTCACTTTTTTCACTTTTGCGGCTAGCTAAGCGCTACCTAAACGGTGTTCAGAATTATTCCCAGGAAGTTTATATGTTGTAGAAATTTGTTTATTGAGATCTTAGGTAAATTTTTGTAGTTGATTGTTTCCTTGAATTTTGAACGGTTTTCTACCTATGGACCTGAACAAGAGAAAAAGGTAAAAAAAATCGAATTTTTTTAAGTTTTTTGCGTTTTTTATCTGGAAGGTGAAGTTTTTTTGATTTTATATATTCGCAATTTTTGTTCTTTATGACAAGAGCTACAAGTTTGCCTCAGAGAGTAAATCGAAATTCGGAACGGTTTGCAAGATATGAGCCCGAGAAAATGATCACTTTTTTGCGAAAATGATACCGAGGCCCCAAATCTTTGGCGGCCCATAAAAAAAGTGCATGACTTTGGGAAAAATTGGGAGACACGGGTCTTTTTTTTAGTCTTTTATCACGTAGTGGTGTCCGTATATGGTTATTTTTTTTCGTGTTGCACTGTGTAATTAAGCATTAATAAAATAAATGTAAAACCTTGTAGATCATTGGGCAATAATTCTTAAGAATTATTTTTTCTTAATTCTTTCATTTTTTTTGTCATTTATCAAATAAGCATTAATTCTTTAAAAATTAATTCTTTCATTTTTGTTATTATCGAATTAGCATTTATTATGTATTTAAATAGAAGAAATTCACAATGTAAATTCAGTCATAAACTTTGATTCAATAAAGATTAGTGATTAAAAAAAAATAATTAGTTTTTTTTTTAATCCAAACACCTTGAATTTTTCTGGCGACGAGGATGGGATTGGAGGAATAATCCCCAATAAAAAAAACAACATTGGAGGAATAATCCCCAATAAGAAAAACAATATTGGGGAATAATCCCCAATACTAAAAACAAGATTGAGGAATAATCCCCAATAAGAAAGACAACATTGAGGAGTAATTCCCAATAAGACAAACCAGATGGAGGAATAATCCCCAATAAGAAAACAACATCATTCAAAGGATTGAGGAACAATCCCCAATAAAAGAATACAACATATATATTACCAATAGGGATTATAAGGAATAATCCCCAACGAAAAACAATAAAGACTAAGGAATAATCCTTAATAACAAAAAGGAATTTTAAGAAATAATCCGCAACGAAGAAACATTCATATAACCTTACCAACTACAACTCTCAACTGCAACAAGATAAAACCATAACAAAACATCGTTGGAGCAACAGTAACACAAAGTGAAGGACAAGATACAACTATAATAAAACATCGTTGGAGCAACAGTAACACCAAGTGAAAAAAGAAGGACCAGATACAACCACAACAAAACATCGTTGGAGCACCAATAACAACAAATAAAAATAAGAAATGATTCCTTTTTTGTTACTGTTAACGTACCTACTTACTACAGTAATTGCACAAACGCTAGAAATGAAAGACTTATCCGATAATCATGGATACATCCCTATCAAACTTAAGGACGTACAAATTATTGACAACTACGCAACAATTATACATATAATTAATACGACTCAATACATTGAAACAACAAATTTATTAGAAGAAAACATACATAGGCTAACAAATACTTATACAAACGCTGCACCATGGAACTATGCAAAACAAAAATCCGAAACTTAATACCAAAAATTAGACAAAAGCGAGAACTAATAAATGCAATAGGCAAAGGACTAAAATACGTTGCCGGGACTATGGACAGTGACGGTGAGGCAAAAATACTTCATAAAATCCAAACATTAGAAAAAAGCAACGATGAAACCATGATAGCAATAGACGAACTGACTTTCCTAAGCACTTCTATAGCAACAAAAATATCTAACATAACAGATCACATAAACATGCAACAAAAAACTGTTCAGAAATATATAAACAAATTCAAATAATGTAAATTCAGTCATAAACTTTGATTCAATAAAGATTAGTGATTAAAAAAAATAATTAGTTTTTTTTAAACCAAACACCTTGAATTTTTCTAGTAACATCGTATTTTATTTTAAAAGAAAGCGCTTACAAATGTACATACGTAAAATTGTTGCATTTGCAAAAAACAAAGTTAATAAACCTTATGAAATTAGTTTACGGGAAGTATTGAATATCATTCATTTCCGTTCACACAAATTGCATTCGGCACTTTATTGAAGTTTAATAATTTTAACGTTTCAATCACTAAGAGTTTAAACAAATAATATAAATGCAAAAACAGCACATTACCATTTAAAAAAATTTTTTGTGCTGACTAATAAAAAAATAAAAAATTTTAAATATTTGTACACATACTCGGACATACACAAACTTTCTCAAAAATGTATAATTCTTACAACAAGCATAATCATGAACATGTCTAATGGTTGTTTTCTTGCGCACTCCCAAAATAGAAGATCTCTTATTTGATAGGGACAAAGAGATTTGTGACCCGAACTCTTTCCATTCAATTTTTTTGATAATGTTCAGAATTGGAATAAAAGCCGATCAAAGAACTTGAGAATGCATTTCCATTTCTTCTTCAGCGTTCTATTGAAGCAGCTAGTAGAAAAGTAAAGTTGTGCAAAAAGCTTAAGTCTGGAAAATAGTTCATTCAATCTGTTGATGGTAAACAAGCCAATAAAATTATAAAATTAAAGAACATAACTAATAAATTTAAAACAATTTTCTACTCCAAAGAACTACGTTTGATAGAGAACAATGATTTGCTTAGTGAAATCGCTATGCAGAATCCGAACTTCATAGAGATAAAGATATTAAAGAAGAGGGACTTCACAACCAGAGTACTCACAACGAATCATCTTGGACTCTATATTGCAACATTCAAGGTAAGCGATCTACCTGAACAAATATTTCTAGGTTATATATCGACCAATATAAAACCGTTGATTCCAAATCCTTTACGACGTTTTAATCGTTATCAAATTGGACACGTAGCTGATGATTGCTCATCCCAACAGAAAGTTTGTCCACATTGCAGTAATAGCGAACATACCTTAAATGATGAATCAGAACACTGTGATGTATTTCAAAAAGAATTCGCCATCCAAAGAATAAAAGCAAATCAAAAGAAAACTTGAACAGAAGCACGAGTTATGGAAACACCCATACACAACCCCCAAACAAAAGACCAAGAATAAATAACAGGGTCAGCCATAAGTATTAATTAAGGTTTTTATTTTCAATAATTTGATTTCTTATTAATTTCACTAGTGCACAATAATTTTAGTAAACCAATAATTTTAGTAATTGTCGGCATTACCAATATAAAGGTGATTTCCTGTTAATTTTAATAATAAAATATAAGCATTTTGTACTTAGTTAGTAGTTCAGCAACATTTTATAAAAAACAGAATAAACATTCATGTGTCTATTAAATATAAACATTTCGTCAAAAATAATAAATAATTAATTGAGTAGCAAAAGTGATTGATTTTTTTTATCGAACCCTTTAAAATAAATAACGTAGGTATGGCAGATAATACAACAGGCACATTTAAGTGGGAGCAACATATGTTAATGTTGCTAAAACTTGTAGCTTTCAATGCAAGTGTCAGGAGAAAGAAAATGAAATAATAAATATAATCATCAACCATCTACATCTCTCTTTATTTCCTCCAAATATTCTATATTATTTTGAATGGATTTCAAGAGAAATCCGGATTCTGAACCTAGAAAATTTACTAAGGGCCAAATCATCCGCTCTAAGAACTATCAGAAAATAAAAAGTCCTGCAAGAGTTTTGTAATAGTATAAATTTATGAACACCGTCTTCCCTTGTATGCAAAAAAAGAAAATTAAAACTAACAACGGTTCATCTAGTTTCTATAAAATTGTTATGAATCTGACATAATCGGACAAAGCAAGTATTTCCATGTAATTGGAGAAAGGCCTTTGTCATTTCAATTTTGAAACCAGTTAAATATGAAAACTAAGAAAAATAACTATAGATCCATTTCACTTTCAAACCGCCTTTGCAAACTTTTGGAAAGAATTAATAATGAAAGGTCCTATAAGGCGCATAGAGCCTTCACAAACTTCATCCATTTATGTAGATCTGTTCATCGCAATAGTTTTATTTCACTTCAGCTTTTATGCATTTTTCTGTCCTCGCTATCAATTTGCCTACGCCGTGTATGTGGTATTCGGCCTCTTCTGCGACTCCCCTGTGGGTTCATTCGACAGCATTCCTGTAGAGCGATTTAGTAATTTTATTTAAAAATTGCTGAGTTTATTAAAATATTTATTTTATTTATTTATTTATTTATTTGCAGCTAATATTTACAGCTGAGAAACCAAAACGATAACATACATATATTTTATAATAGTTACAAACAGTTATATATATAATTATTTGAGTTAAGATAGTTAATTAGATTCTTTTTGGTAATATTTACATTCTCAGACAAATCTATTTGACTGTAAAATTTATTAACTTCTGAGCAGATTCTTCGCATTGGATCAAAGTTCAGGAAATTCGTTCTATGGAGCTTTAGGTGTAAAGGACTATATAATCTCAGTTGCCTTCCAGGGACGTTAATTTCGATTTGGTTCAGAAGATAGGTTGACTCAAGTTTTCCTTGAAATAAGTTTATGAAAAAAACAACATTGTATACAATTCTTCGACTTTTTAACGTTGGAATATTAATAAGTGCTAATCGACTTCTATATGGCGGCAAATGTTCAGCTGGATTCCATTGAAGAGACCTTAGAGCAAACAAAAGGAATTGCTTTTGAACAGATTCGATTTTCTTTACATATAAATTGTACTGCGGGTCCCATACCACGGATATGTCGTTGAAAGCGGAGAGTATCTTGTATATGTCATTAATTTACATTTGCTTATATTAAGATCCATATGGTTAATTTTACACCAATCATAAAAGTTATCTAAATCTGTTTGAAGATTCGTGGAGTCATCTTGTTTTGCAATATTTAAAACAGTTTAACGTCGTCAGTATATTACTGTATTGTATAACATTAGGAAGATCATTGATAAAGAGCAAAAATAAAATAGGCCCAATGTGACTACCTTGAGGAACACCAGAAGTTACTTCAATATATTGAGATTTTGAGTTGTTAAATATAACACGTTGTTTACGACCTTTTAAGTAGGATTCAATGCACTGCAGGAAATTTCCGTTAAATCCAATAGCATACAACTTTTCGATCAATAGCTCATGGTTCACTTTATCAAAAGCCTTACTGAAATCAGTATAAATAACATCAGTTTGTTGGCTGTTATAAAAGCTTGAGTTTACATATGTTGTGAATTCAATCAAATTTGTCAATGTAGATCTACCACTACAAAATCCGTGTTGCGCTGGAGAAATTATCGACGATATTTCGTGTTTAAGGCAGTCAGTTATTATTTTTTCAAACAGTTTAGGAATAGCATTTAATTTTGATATACCTCTGTAATTTGTTACGCTGTTACGGCTGCCAGATTTGTAAAAGGGAATTATATAAGATTCCTTCCAGCAACTAGGAAATAAACCATATTTCAGCGAGCAGTTGAATAAATACGTCAATGGTTTGACCAGTGATTCAGCACATTTTTTTAATATAACGCTCGGAATACCATCAGGACCAGGCTTATCGCAACTCTTTATTAATTTTATATTACTAAGGACTGTTGCCTCATCTAAGGAAGAGATATATATTGGAGAATAAGACGTAATATCGTATGGGTACGATGATTTTTTATACGTGTTTGATGAAAATGTGGAGGCAAAGAATTCAGCAAAGCTATTAGCAATATCAGTATCATTATAGTATGAAGTACCATTATATTTCATTGTAGTAGGATATGAAGAAACTTTCCGTTTTGATTTAACAAAATTATAAAACGTTTTAGGATTATTTTTAATGTTAGATTTCATTTTACACAAGTAACTCTCATAACATTTCTTGTTTTCAATATTGAAGTGACTACATGCAATTTTATATTGAAAACGGTCAAGAGGACTATTGCTTTTAATAAACTTTTTATGAAGTCTATTTCGCTTATTTTTGAGCCAAGACAACATACTGGTAAACCAGGGAGGGCGGTTACTATTAAATATTTTCATTAGTGGAGTAGTTGCTGCTATGCATTCCTTAAGCAGAGAATAAAATCTTTGAACAGCATGCTCGAAATCACTTCCGTCATTATTGAGTGACAGTGTATCAACCCATTTTATATCACACAATAGCTGATTAAGAAGAATAAAATTTGTACGTTTGAAACAGAAAAATTCACATACGTTTCTTACTGATTTTTTCTTCGGAAACGGTGTGGTAAGAAGCAAAGTTGGGTGATGGCGATCTTCCGGACAGCAAAACGGGTCGGTTCGACAAACATCAAACATAGAAGGAGTATTTACAAAGATCAGATCCAGTAATCTCTTATTATGATTGCATATATTATTTATCTGGTATATATTATACTCTGTAAGGCACATTAAAAAGTCTTGCGTCCAATCATTCGGAGTAACTGGGATCATATATTCAGTATCATCTGTTGAAAACCATAAAGCAGACGGAATGTTGAAATCACCCAGAACAATCAGTATATCTGCTGGTTTCAGTTTGTCTGCGACCGATTTGATTACCGTAGCATGCATTTCATAAATTTGAGATCCAGAGTTGGGAGGAATATAACAGCAGGTTAAAAATAGCGTTAAATTTAGAACTTGAACTGCAACAACAATAATCTCAATATTAAAGCAACTATCCATTATTACTTCTTCCGCCTAGTAAGAACTGGAGACAGCAATTAAAACTCCTCCACCTTGTTTGCCGATTCTATCACGCCTAAAAATTTGATATTTATCACACATAATTTCGGAATTACTTATATTATCATTAAGCCATGTCTCCGTAAGAGCAGCAATTTGAAATTCAGTATAAAAACTGTTAAGAAACATGTCAGTTAGCTTGGTATTTATTCCATTAACGTTCTGATATAATATGTTAAGAGATTCGGACGACTTTAGTTTTTTGTGGTTTGGGTGTTAGAGGATGGGATACGTGCAAGCTTTTCTTCGTTATATAAAAATTCGCGTACAAAAGTATATTTCGGCCAAAATTTTCTATCTACGATAACATCGAACAATTCGGCGGGTACAATTATTTTAAAAGAGGCTCTTGCTGAGTTGATTTTAAATACGTTTACGTGTGAAGACTGGACCAAATTAGTTTTCGACTGAATGCAACCAATAATATCATCAACTGTGGTGTCGTGACAAAAACGAGTAGCAAAAATGGTTTTTTTAGGTGGAATAGAGCGAAGTTCACGATGTAAAAGGTTTTGCGATGTAGAAGAATCAGAGTTTAAGTTATTAACAGGATCCATTGTTTTTTCAGAAAATATCCTACCGACATTATTATTGGGAGATACTGATGCGGTAACATCTGATTGAGGGAAAATATTATTATGTTCCATTAAATTTCCTGAAGATGGTGTTCCTGATATAGTTATTTGAGGAATTTGTTTAGTCTTATCAATTGGTGTGTTCGGTGTTATGGGAACAGATTGGGTCTTATTGACAAACTTATCTAAGTTAGGGTAACCGTTGAAAAGTTCACCAAGTTCGGAGAGCCTACTCTGTACTTTTAAAAAATCATTTTTTAGCTTGTTAAAGTCTTCGTTGTAGGATTTAAAAAACTTGTAGAATTCGACATTTACCATTTTACAGTTAGGACAAGACCAGCAAAATTAACGACTTTGCCATTCAGTAACATTTTTAAAGACATTCACTGTCGCAATAATTTTTGTGTGGTTACTGAAACGATTAAAGTCAGCTGTTCAGTAGAAGCACGCCTTCTTTTGCAAGAATAGAAAGAAAAAATGAGCAGTAAAAAATTGGAATATTTCTGAACCTTTGTGGGCTTGAAATTATTGAAATTTTAAAAATAAATATGAATAAGAATGAGGTATATGAAGCCTTTAAATTTAACAGAAGAAAACAATAGGAGTGGGAATCGTTTGATTCCTTTCTTTTGGGTTTACGTAAACTGGTGAAAGAATGCTAAGAGATAAAATAGCTATTGGCACTAACAACAGCAAATTGCAAAAGAAGTTACTAGAGACTGAAGCATTATATTTATCAAAAACAATAAAAATAGCAAGAAACTTCGAATTAGTTGAAGGTCAAATAAATTACATACAAATTCAACAACAAATAAATAAAAATACGCAGTTACTTCAAAAACATCTAACGAACGCAATGAAAATAATGCAAAAAGGAATCAAACAATTAGAAAAACAAATTACAACAACCATAACATTTATGACGATAAAAAAAATCAAATAGGTAGACACTCAAATTACAACAACCACTATCATCATGTAAATTTTGTAAACGCAAGCACGAACCTTAAAAATGCCCTACATTTGGTAAATAATGCAGTGTAGAGGAAGATTATCATAGAAAACATATAACAAGAAATGGTATATAAACTAAAGAAAATTATAAATGAAACGATAAATAATTCTGAATACAAGTTTAGAGTTTGTTTTATTAAAAAAAAACTACCCTAAGGCTCTAAAATAAAATAAAAGTACTATAGGGATTACACTATAACATTAAATCCTGAAACATACATATATATATATAGACTAAAGAAGATAAAAACATATTACAAGGCCGTCCTGCCGAATTAACATAATTAGATTTTATCCTTTCGTGCAAAACAAAATTCATACATTTTTCTTGAATATTTATCCTGCCAATCATGATGAATATAGAAGAGTTAGAGGCAACCAGACAATGGATCGACCAGCAATTTAAGACATGGGAGCAGTTGCTAGAGAATGAGTATGTACCTCAGCCTGTAGTTTCCATTCCAGAGGCCCCCCAGTATAGTGCCAGCAAAAAGAAAATACCCATCCAAGAGTAAAGCGGTTAAGAGGTGAAAACTCGTTGCAGAGGCCTACCGAAAGTTTCATTTAACCGGCAACAATATAAAGTTTACATGAAATCCGGACTATGAGAAATAATAATAACTATATTTCAAAATAGGGGGATGGTTTTTAAAAGAAGCCATCATTGCAAATGAAAACAATAAGGGAGTACTGACAGTAACTCAGAATCATATGCAGCATATAATTCTGATCCTTTTAGTTGTATTAGTATTAGGAAAATTAAGTGGATATTATAAGGAATACATGAGGAAAAAGGCAATCAAATTTACTTGCAAAATAGAAAATTTTTAATAAATGGATAGATTGATAGTTGAAGAGTTAAAATTTTTGCACTGAAGAATGAGGGCTATTCCCTAGAAGAATTAATGAAATTTTAAAAAAATTTTAATTATTTGAAATTAAAAGAAATCAAAGACATGGCATCATTTGGCATTCTTGACGCGTCCAAAATAATACCACAGTTCAATGGTGACTTCGGGTAAATGAGTAATTTTTTTGGCATAATAGAGTTCTATGCTGAAATGCTTAAAGATTGTACAGAAATTGGTAAGTTGATCAAGTTCGTTATTACTACTAAAATAACAGACAAGGTAAGGAACAAGTTAATAGTCACGATATCGCCCCACCGTGTGCTAATTTAATAAATTGTTACCTTTCTTGAAAATAACTATTGCATACACGCGTTTCCTGTTTCATATTTGCAACTCTGGCAACATCGAGATTGATTGAACGTGAAAAATTGTGCTCAAGATAGCTATACATAATAAAAAAAAATATTTGCTCTTATTTCTACGCTGTTTACCTACAAAAAAGATTATTTCGAGTGAAGTTTAAGAAACGCTCTTTTAGTGTTAATAAAGAAATAAACAGGAACGATGCCTAGAAAACATCGCCAAAGTATACCAAAAAATAAAATAATTTGCCCAGTTTGTGAAACTCCAGTGTTGGAAAGTGTTGATGAAGCTCTGGAGTGTGATGAGTGCAAAAAAACGCTGCATGTTGTTTGTACAAAATTGGAAAAAAGCGAATTGATAAATTACTCAGTGATTCTTCTCTTGAGTATAAATGTATTATATGCAAAGCAGTTATTAGCAACGATGTAATGAGTGAACTTACAAATATTAAAACCAAACTAAATCAGCTGGATGATTTACAAGCGACAATGAAATTTATGTCCGAACAGTACGATGCAATACTAAAGGGTGTCAAAATAAATTCTAAGAAAATTAATAATTTGGAGAAAGAGAATAAATCACTGCGCGATGAAATTAAAAATTTAAAATCCGGTGTTAAATTTCTAAATGATGTAAGGGTTCGTAATGATTGCATTGTAAATGGCATATGTGTTAAAGACGAAAATGTTGAACCATCGGATATTGTCTTGGACATTGCGAAAAAGACTGGTGCAAAAATTTCCAAAGAACAAATTGATAAAGCATATTTTTTGGGAAGTGGTAAAGCAACGACCCAAAAAAAGTCAGTGGTGGTAAAATTTAAGAATAAGAAAACTAAAAAGCATTTATGAAGGGAAAACCAAATATGAAAGCTATTGAGGAATTAAAAAATATTTATATTAACGATTTTGTGTGCAAAGATACTCTGGGCATATTTAAACATGCTGAATCGCTTAAATCTGTTGGTTATAAGATCGTATATATTAAAAATGGGAAAATATTTGCAAGAAAGGATGTAAACTCAAGACAAATCAAAATTAGTTCTATGGATGACGTGGATCGTGTACTGCTTAGTTCTTCTGGGGGAGTTTCGAGGAGAGTACGAGTAGCTGCTAATTATGAAGAATCTGAGGATGATGTTAATGATGCTGTTAAGTTATTCTAAATTCTTCAACCAATAGTTTTTCTTTCTTTTTTCCAAGCTTTCTTTTGTTTATTATAGGATGTTTACAGTTCTATTTACTTGAAATTTTTAATATATACATATGAATACAAAATATTTTAAAAATTTAAACTCATTTAATACATATACTATTAAAAACTATGAAAAATTATTCTGTACAATATCTTTAAACATTAGAAGTGTTTCCTCTCTTAGCAAGTTTAACAGATTTAAATATGAACTTAGTCGAATTGCAAGGCTTCCTGATGTTATTACAATTCAAGAAACGTGGTTCAGCAAGGGATGCATTCAGCTTTATTCACTTCCGAGGTATCAATAAATTCATTGCTGTAGGAGAGATGGATTTGGTGGGAATTCTTTTTTTGTAAAGTCTAATTTAATTTATTTTTTTTTTTTTTTTAGATATCAAGATGTGAAAGTTTTAAGAACTCAGATCGAATATGATGCTGCTATACTTTTTGAATTCGCGCGACTCAAAGTTATAATAACCCCTAATAAAATCATAATATAATAACTCTCTTGCAGTTTTCTCTAATAAAAATGTTCGTTCACAATAAAGTGAACAAACATATAAATATACAAACATATAAATATACAAACATATGAATATACAAACATATGAATATACAAACTTATAAATATACAAACACATAAATATACAAACTTATAAATATACAAACACATAAATATATTAATACACAAATATATTAACACATAAATATATAAACATATATATAAATATACAAACTTATAAACATACTTACGTACATATGTACTTAAGACTAGTTTTGTCCAATTTCTTTTAATTGCTGATATGCATACTTTTCCGCAACTTTGTACACAAACATGCATACTTATATTCCAATGCACTTCAACTCTTTTATTGCCCTACTTTTTATTACCATTAATATGATTTTCCTAAGAATCCCAAAAATCAATAAACTCTGAGTAGATCGATAAACTAAAACTGTAATTATTGCCCAACCAATAAAATTATTAAACAAACATTTTTTTTACAAATTATTTCGAAATAGTTCATAAGAATATGATGTACTTTAGAAATAAGCATTTCTTTTGTAAACTATTTAAACTAAGATGTGAGAAGAATAAAGTCAGTCATTTATTTTGATTCAACAAAAACACAACGGTTGTTTTCCTTTTTTTTAAACCGGGTAATTTTGAAACCCAAAATTGGCGCAGTCGGTAGGATACCGCAAGTCCTACTCAACATAAAAGTAAAAAAGATTTTATTTTTTCGCGTGGGGCTTGGATATTTATCCTTGATGCGGTAGTGAAAATTTTAGCTAAGAAGCTAAAAAACATTTTTAAACTAGTGAAAATTTTAGCTAAGAAGCTAAAAAACATTTTTAAACTAGTGAAAATTTTAGCTAAGAAGCTAAAAAGAAATAAAACATTTTTTAACTAGTGAAAATTCTAAATTAGCTAAGAAGCTAAAAGAAATGAAACATTTTCAAATTAGTGAAAATAACTAAGAATTTAAAAGAGATAAAATATCTTTCCGAAAAAAAAGAAAACTTTCAATAGTTGTGATTTTAGAAAACAACAAAGTGTCAAAAGCAAAATTTTCACCAAGTTCTAAAAATTCAACATCACCAAATAAAATTAAAAGGACGAACAACCTAAACTCAAGGACAAAAGGACTTTACAAACAATCTACACGAAACCCAGAAAATTTTTTTAAGGAACAGTTCATGCCGAGAACTGCAACGTGAAATACCCGATCCTGAACACAGCACCAACAAGAAATCTGAAGACCTGAATTACAACAAGAATTGCAACATTATAAAAAGTAAGAGAACCTTTAGATGAATTTGTTACTACTTTTTCTTAAGATATTAAATACAATTTTAGTAGAATAAGAATAACAAAACAAACAATTAAGAAAACGATTTTTTTTTCTTTCAAAACGAACAAATTTTTTTTAAAATTTAAATGTATGCTGTCGCGTGAAAATTACTTTAACCAAAATAAAAACAAGAACTAAATATTTAAAAAATAAGAAAGGACGAGTAAAAAATATTAGAAACCTGGTAAAAACAAAATAGATTATAAGTAAAACGATAAAAAACGTGTAGTGAAAAAATTGTGTACGTACAACATGGCTCAAGTAAATTTCGACCCCTTAAAATACTTAGGCAACCTCCCTGATTTTAGTGGAGATAGAAGAGACCTGAACACATTTCTCAATTTAGTAGACAGGGTACACCCGATCTTACAAACATACGTACTTTCTCAGGCACTCTTCTCAGATCTCATTAAAAGTAAGTTAAAAAATAAAGCTAGGGAAGTCATAGAGATAAACTGCCAAGCAACTTCTTGGACAGGGATAAAATCAGTCCTTCAAAACAACTTTGGAGACAGGTTAAGTTGCGAGGAACTTTTTGACTCACTTAGGGCCACAACATTCAAAACCACTAGTCTTGATTTCTATGAGGAAATTAAAGGCAAATTAAGAAGACTTAATAACAAAACTGAACGAGACGCTATAAATTTAGCTGCACACAATAATTCCCAGTCAGCCCTTAACATTTTTAAAGCCAAGATCCCAGAACCTATGAAGACAGTACTGGCATGTCGTAATCCTGGTTTCTTAGAGGAAGCAATGAACATATTGTTTGAAGCCGGTTATGCACATATAGGTATAGACAGTATTCAGCCATTCAATAGGAACAAATTTGAATCGAGGAAACAATACAGGACCCACACACAAAAACAACAGACACGTTACCCCCAACAACATTCACAGAATTCACGATATTCTTCACAACGTTTCTATAACCCACAAAACCAACAACATTCACAGAACTTACCGCAAAATTCACGATATCCTCCACAACGTTTCCAAAAACCACCACATTTGCAGAATTACTCTCAAAACTCACGACATCCACCTCAACGTTTTCACAATTCTCAAAATCAACAAAATTTTTCACAACACACACTAAACGCAGGACAATACCCAACACAACAGGGATCCCAAAATTATGGTTACCCACAACAACCATCCGCTGAACCAATGGATATAAACAACCATGAACTAACAGGAGAAAATTTTCCGTTATCAGCCTCGGATACCTACCACATATAAAAATAAAAACCAAGTTAGGGTATTTGAAACTAATTATCGATACTGGCGCAACCAATTCGATCCTAAATCCAGGAATCTGTCATCCTAAATGGTTGTATAAAACGAACCCCATCTTCGTCAAAACCCTACTAAATAAAACTCAATTAAATCAAAAGGCCAGAATTAAAACTTTCGAAGAATTTGGTGGAAAACTTGACTTCATTGAATTTTTTATAATGAAATTCCATGATTACTATGATGGATTAATAGGGAACGACCTGTTGTTACCATTGGAAGCGTGTATAAATTATAAAAACAAAACTATTCAATTTGGTGATAACACCCTACCCCTTTTTGAAGAAAATTACAGGAGAAAGAAAGAAGATCAGGAAAATATCGACAAGGGTACCAATAAAAACGAAAAGAATGGAAACCAAGAAATGGAAGAAATCTACTTTCAGGATTTATTACAACATAAAGAAGTTCCACTAGTAAAGCAAATACGAACGGACCACCTTAACTGTGAAGAAAAAACTGGATTAATGAAACTTATAAAGAACTATTCAGACATATTTTATCAAGAACATTCCAAACTCACTTTTACTTCTGCTATAAAACATAATATACGTACTATTAATAATGTTCCGATCTTCACCAAATCTTACCGCTATCCATACATACATAAGGAGGAGGTTAAGGAACAAATTCAGCAAATGCTTAAGGATAAAATTATAAGACCCAGTAATTCACCCTATTCCGCACCTATATGGATCGTGCCTAAGAAGGCCGATGCCAGCAACAAAACCAAGTGGAGACTTGTCATCGACTACCGCAAACTAAACGATGTGACGGTAGATGACAGGTACCCAATCCCGAACATTGATGAAATATTGGACAAACTGGGAAGATGCCAGTATTTTACCACCCTTGATTTAGCCAAGGGATTTCATCAAATTGAAATCGCAGAGGAGGACGTTCACAAGACCGCATTCAGCGTAGAAGACGGTCATTATGAGTTTTTAAGAATGCCGTTTGGACTGAAGACAGCCCCGGCGACATTTCAAAGACTGATGAATACAGTCTTGAATGAATACATAAATAGGATATGCCTGGTTTATCTAGACGATATTATAATATTTTCTACGTCCTTGCAAGAGTATTTGAACTCGATCAGACTAATTTTTAACAGACTAAAAGAAGCAAATTTAAAGGTGCAATTAGATAAGTCCGAATTCCTAAAGAAGGAAACGGAATTTTTAGGTCATATTGTAACTCAGAACAGAGGCGCTCGAACTGTCATGCAGTGTAGACGTACCAAATTTGGCGGCATCGATTGTGAAGTGTATTTAACAAGTCAGACTTTCTATTTTCTAATTAATTGTTTAATTTGTTATAACTATTTGGTGAAATATAAAATTAGCAAATTAAATATAAATTATAAAGTATTTCACTTTTTAATTAAATGAGTGTGAGCCAGGCTCTTAACTCAGATTTGTTAAAAACAAAAACAATAATAGCAAACAATGAAAGAAAAAGAAAAAATTACGACACTATGGAGAGTGTAAATAAACAATTGAAGAGTAATTATTACTCAATTCTAAGCCAAGAAGACGAATTTCAATGTGATGAAGTGGAATTGCAAAAATTTAAAAAACACGTGCAAGTGTACAACAACAAAACAACAGAAATTGTAAATGATAATCGGAGAGATAATAAGTCTCCAAATAATTCTCACAATGATCCATCAACGAGTAAAAGATTAACACAAAATGCAACAAGTAGAGATACAAATGTTAATAATCAAAATAAAAAAGAAAAAGTTCCACCAATTCATATTTTTGATATAAATTCATCAGAATTGATATCATTTATGAAAAATGGTTTGAAAATCAATGACTTTAAAATAAAGGAGTTTAAAAATAAAAATAAAAAAACCTTAATACTAAATACAATTGAAAGTTACATGCGAGCTAAAATAAATTTAGAAAAAACTAATACAAAATTTTTTACGTTCACACCGAAATGCGCAAAAACTAAAAGCTTTCTCCTAAAAGGGTTACCAGCCGATACTAATACAGATGAAATCATGGATGAGCTACGTACTTTTGAGTCTGATAATTTAAAGTTTATAAAAGTGGCAAATTTCTCAACTGCAAGATCCAAAAGAGAGGGCTATAATCTTCCGATTTTTCTGGTCCAAATTTCTTCTGAAAGTCACATAAAATCATTAAAATCAATTAAGGTAATAATGTACCGATGTGTCAATTGGGAGACACTAAAAAGAGAAGAGATTCCTCAGTGTAGAAAATGCCAAGGCTTTTTTCATAGTGCCTCTAACTGCTTTATGGAGCCAAAATGTGTCAAATGTGACAAATCGCATGAAATCGGCAAATGCGACCTACCCAACATTGGCATAAATGAACGTGAAAAGATATTCTGTGTTCTCTGCAAGAAGTATGTACACCCCGCCTCGTATAAGGGATGCGAGAAGTTTAAGGAATTACAAAAAAGAATCAAGGCTAAAAGATTAGATATCTCTCAGAAACAACAACAAACTTTTATTAACGCAAATACTAATCTAAGTTATGCTAATGCTGTCAGAAATAATAATAATAATAACATAAATGTTGATAATACTAACAATAATTCAAGCAACAATTATTTTTCTGAAATTCAAAATTCAATTAAGAATCTATCTGCCCAAATATTGAATTTTCAAAAACAGTTGCAAATTCAAGCATCAAGAATTGATGCCCTCTATTCACTTTTGCAAGTATAATGAATGACAAATAGTACTAATAATGAAAATGTAACTTTAAGAAAATTAAACATTATACACATCAATGTAAACTCAATTATAAAATTAAATAGAAGATATGATTTACTAAAATTTATTAACCAGAACAACCCCGACTTAGTTCTTTTGAATGAGACAAAACTCAACGCAAGGCATAAGGTTGAATTTGATAATTACAGGTTTATTAGAAAAGACAGGTGTGGTGCTTTGAGGGGAGGTGGGACAGGTATTTTAGTTAGGAAAGACTTGAAATTTAAAGAGTACAATGACGAAAAAATTTGTTCATTAAAGTTTTTAGAAACATGCATCATTAAACTTCCCTTATCTTCAAATAAAAATATGTTTGTCATTTCTGCATATTATCCGTCTGGAAATAATGATGCTAATTTTAAACTTGAACTTCAAACTCTTTTCGAGGCGCTACAATTAGACAAGGAGGATAATCTTTATTTAATGGCTGGAGACCTGAACAGCAAACATACTAATTGGGGAAATACAGTAAATAATAGCAAAGGCGTTTCATTAAACAACTGGATGTCTGATAACGAATTAAAATTCAGATGCACTTTATATGCCACAGTCTCACCATCGTTCCCGCGAAGTTCTTCTTATTTAGACTTGTGTATTATAGATAATAGAATAGTCGTCGACAGAGAGAACGAGACAACAAATTGCTTAAAGACACTAGAATATGATAGCGACCACTGTGCTCTTCAAGTCCAAATTGCTAGAAATTCACAAGTGGACCCGTTTGATTTCCTAAAAGCAGACACTGAAACTATCTTTAACTTTAAAAATACTAATTGGGATAAATTTGCCTGGGTTATAACTGACTTGGTAAGAAAGGATCCGTTAATACCAAATGAAATTTGTCAAATATTGAGATCGACTTTTATTTAGACAGAATTGGCAAAGTACTTTTGGAGGCAATTAATAAAACAGTACCGAAATATGAAAACAAAAATAAACTTTGTTACATCGTTACGCCGATTATTAAAAAACTTCAATCAGAGAAAAGTAGACTTTTAACAAAAATTAAAAAGCATAATAGGATGGAATGTGTGCTTTCCCTCAGCGAGTTTTCTTTCGTTAAAAATAGACTTAAGCTTACAAGAAAATTACTACAGGATAATTTTATCATCGCAAGCAATGACCAATGTAAACGAAAACTTTTGAAAATGAGCACTAATGACTCTTCCCACATGTTCTCTATCGTACAAAGTCAATTTAGAAGACTGGCATCTTTAGAAGTACTAAAAATATCTCCCAGCAATATTGACTTGCTACAAAGTGATAAAATCGATCCTGTAACTTTGCAACAAGATCGAGATAATAAATACATTATCAGGAATAAAGAAAATATTCTTAATGTTACAGGACATTACTTAGAATCGGTATTTGCATCAAAAATTTTTGATGCAAATAACAACACTCATATGGAAATCAAAAATTATTTCTCCTCGTTTCTACGTGTTAGAAGCAGGTATGTAAATAACCAGACAACCGCAATACAATTTAATGAAGTCACTAAGGCAAATGAATTGAGCCTTTCCATTGCTGGTGATAATTATATAACACGCGATGACATTACATACATATTTTCAAAATTAAGGCCAAAATTATCATCTGGTATTGATAATATACCTAATATAATTTTAAAAAAAATTCCAAACATTCTGATTTATGAGTATTTGACATTATTTAATAATATGATTAATAACACATACTTTCCCAAATCGTGGAAACTGGCAAAAATTGTCATAATTCCAAAGAAAGGAAAGGAACAACACCGATCCAAAAAATTTCAGGGCCATTAGTTTGCTACCGAATATAAGCAAAATTTTTGAAATATGCACTAATATGTTAGTAAAGGAATGTGAAAAAATTAAGATTATATTTGAAAAACAATTCGGTTTTAAATTTAAGCACTCTACTGTACACGCCATAAACTTACTGGTTTCCAATGTTAATTGGAATTTGAACAAGGGATACTGCACAGGCGCTTGTCTCATAGATTTCGAAAAAGCGTTTGACAATATTTGGTTACCCGCCTTAATATTCAAACTTTCGAAATACAATTTTCCTACCCATTTAGTCTTCTTGATATATGAAATGCTGAATTAGAAGAAATTTGTTGTATGCAATAAAACTATGATAAGTTCAAAAACATTTAAAATGGTAAACGGTCTTCAGCAGGGAACAGTAAACGCTCCCATTTTATTTAGCTTGTATGTGCACGACCTCCTTACTAAAATTGAGAATATTATCGGGTTTGCTGACGACATAGTTATTTATAACTCAGGCAATAAAATAGAAGAAATTAACAAGAAGCTACAAAACAGTTATAATTTGGTAGAAAAGTATGCTTCTGATTGGAACATGAGAATAAATGTTGAAAAATGCGAATCCATCCTTTTCCGACCGCCAGTCGGTAAGTGTAACTACAATGTAAAAATGAATTGGAAAAAATTTTAAATAAGATCGGAACTGATTAACAGGAAAATTCCTACAAAAGACGTTGTAAAATACTTAGGTATTTATCTTGACAAATTTTTGTACTTTAATCTTCACACCAAAACACAATTGGAAAAGGCAAAAAAGCGTTTCAGATATATGGAAAAATATTTCATTCAAAATACGTACAAAAGAATGTAAAGATCCTATTATACAAAACATTGATTCGACCTATTTTAACATATGGTTGTCCTATTTGGTTCAACATCTCGCCCTCGTATATGGAGAAAATTAGAAAGTTTGAAAGGAAATGTTTGAGAACGTGTACTTCACTTAATAAATCTCCTCAAAGCAACTACACTAAATTTGTTTCTAATAAAAAACTATATATAACAGCAAAAATTAACAGAATAGACATCTTTATAATTAAATTAATAAGAAATCACATTTTAAAAAGCACGGAATGTACAACTAACAACTTAATATTTGCCCCTTATTATACTGATGATATATACATATTAAATACCTTAGCATCTGGTTATATACCTCCTGAAGCGTTTATATATCTAGACAAAAATGGTTTTATACAAAATAGAGAAGGAATTCCAATATTCTATCATCTTTATAGAAGGGCTACAGATAAATCGTTTAATACTAACACTATTAATAATAATGAGTTAAGATATGATTTGAGTTATGTAGGATTAGATAATAAACAGAAAAATTTATACAAATATTGGTGGATATCAAACTAACTTTTTTATCATTACTTTTTTTTTATTCATTTTGACTTTTTTATTTTATAATTAACCAAAAAGCAATGTTTTTTTTTCAAACATTTTTCATTGCAAATATACATATATATTGTAAATTTTCAAACTGTAAATTTTTACCATATAATTATAATAGTTCGGAAAATGAAATGTGACCTAAAATGTACTAGAGAGTTCGATTATGGACCTGTGTGTAAAAAAAAGAGAAATATTAAACCATTTGTTTATTTGTAGGCTTATTTATTTTTTTTTTTTGTTATTGAATGAGTTAATAAATAAACATTTAAAAAAAAAAAAAAAAATTGTAACTCAGAACGGAATAAGACCAAACCCATAAAAAATTTAATGCGTAAAGAACTTTCCTATTCCCAAGACACCAAAACAAATAAAACAATTCCTCGGACTAACCGGGTACTACAGGAAGTTCATCAAAGACTATTCAATGATTGCAAAGCCAATGACCAAGTATTTAAATAAGGATGCTAAGATAAAAATATCCGACCCACAATATCAAGAAAGCTTCAACACTCTTAAAACCTTGTTAATAAATGAACCAATTTTAACATACCCAGACTTCTCAAAAACCTTTACAGTCACTACGGATGCGAGCAATTTCGCCTTAGGCGCTGTTTTATCACAGGACAATCATCCAATTTGTTTCGCAAGCCGTACACTCAACGAACACGAATGCAACTACAGTACGATTGAAAAGGAACTTTTGGCTATCATATGGGCTACCAAATATTTTAGACCATATATTTTCGGGCGTAAGTTCTTCATAGAAACCGATCACAAACCATTGACCTGGCTTTTTTCCATTAAGGAACCTAATTCGAAGCTTGTTAGATGGAGACTGAAGCTTTCAGAATTCGACTTCGAAATTAAGTACAAAAAGGGTACGAAGAATAGCAATGCAGACGCATTATCTAGAATTGAAAAGGAAACTGCAACTATAAACTCATTGGAAGCCATTCACGCTAATATAAAAGAAAGTAGTTCGCCCATTAATGTATTTAAAAATCAAATTATTGTGAAAAAAATCAATTCCGGATCAGCTCGAATAAAACACGAAAAAACTTTCAGGAATATTAGGAAAACAATAGCAATAAAAAGCTTGGACAAAGAATACGCAACTATGATCTTAAAAAACCACTGTCACCAAACCCAGGTAAATGCTGTCCTAATAGATAATGAATTTTTCGACACTTTTCAAGATACCTATAAAGAATACTTTTCGAATAATAAGGATTTCAAAATCATCAGATGTTTTAAAATATTGGAAGACGTAGCAGACGAACTTGTGCTGACAGAAATAATTGAAAAAGAGCATTTAAGTAAAAACCACAGAGGCATTGAATGCGTGTTTCAAGAATTAAAGACCCAAATTTACAACCCCAAGCTGAAGTTAAGGATAACGCAATTTATCAATAATTGTGAAGTGTGTACATTGGAGAAATATGACAGAAGACCTCCCAAGATACCCTACAAACTGACTGAAACACCCACGAGACCTAGAGAAATTTTGCATATAGATGTCTTCTATACATTGGAAAAACAGTTATATCTAACTATGATCGACAAGTTTACAAAGTACGCCATAGCTTATAAAATTAATGCAAGAACTTGGGTAGACTTTAAAGCAAAACTGGTCCAAAATATCAGCACCTTCGGGAAAATAGATAAAATTGTCGTTGATAATGAGTTAGGATTCAAAGCCATACCAATTCAAGAATATTTAAGAAGAGAAAATATCGCCATACATTACACGTCAAACAGTAATCATAAATCGAACGCAGACATTGAACGACTCCATAATACCATGGACGAACACTTAAGACTGCTAAGACATGACGAACAGTCCAAAAACGAAACAAATAAAAAATATCTCGAATTATAGGATTCTACAACAATACCATTCACAGTACTACACAAATCAAACCAATAGACTTTATAAATGGCAAAATACACGAGGGAAAATACCCCGAGATTTATGACCTCATGTTAAAAAAGAAGGAAAATTACATAAACAAACTCAACAAGCGTAGGGAAAATATCGAAATAGAAGAAGGTACCAACTATATAAGAGAAATTAGAGGAGGTAAGAATCATAGGAAGTATAGGAAAATAGACTCTAAGAAGATCGATGAGGAGCACATCGAAAGCACGAAGACGGGACATAAGTACTACAAAACCCATGTAAGGCCGCGGAAGAAATACCAAGATAAAAATAACCCCAAAATTAGAGTATAGAAAACTTCAAAAACAAAATGAAAAAACGAATAAGCGAGACTAAAATATTTTTTTCTTTCTCTCCTTTCCTCTACAGAATGAGAGTAATAGTAGAAAATGATATAGAAGACGAACTAGCAAGGCTGATCGAATTATATATCGCAAATGAAGAAGATAGAGAAAGTTTAAGAAACCTATCGATACAAATATCAAGAATAAAGAAAATAGGAAGAACCAAATATTTGAAACTTAGGAAAAAACGTATTAGAATATAAGAAGAACTTGAAAATATGTTCTATTATTATAAAATGCATTATAATGTAAATAAATAAAAAAATACATATAAAAAAAAAAACTTCTATTTCAGATGAAAACTTACATCATAACCATTACCTTTTTGACTACCATTAACGCACAGACTTTAGATGTACAAGACTTATCGAACAATAACGGATATGTCCCAATCAAAGTAGACGAAAAGAGAACAATCGAGCAGTATAATAAAATTCTCCACATTATTAACGTGACATCATATACGGACAGTTTAGCGTTTATTCACAAAAATATACAAATACTGAGGGATACCATTACCAAATCCAACCCCTGAAACAAATTCTTTACTTGACAGCATAACTAAAAACTACGAGTTACTAAACGGAAAGATTAATAATCTAAACCCACATTTTAGACAAAAAAGAGGACTCGTTAATATGCTAGGAAAAGGACTTAAATATATAGCAGGAACTATGGATAACGATGACGAAATTGAAATAAACAATGCACTTGATTCATTAACGAATCAAGTAAACAATCTTACAACCTTCAATAGCCTTTTATCCGACCAAATACAAAACATCACTCATCACATAAATCAGAAACAAACAATAATAGGAAACTATTTTAACAAACTTAAAAACTTTCTACAAAATAAAATAAGAGATTTGGAAGACGAAGTTACATTTATAAGCAATATTTACCAAATAAACAATGACATTTCACTTCTGAAAGACCATGTGGACGACATTGGACAAATAATTTTTTCTAACAAATTAGGAATTATTCCCACGGACATACTTACGAAAAAAGAACTGGACCTAATCACAGATTTCGATAGCTACATAAATATTAAGGTAGCAGTACTTCTACAAAATGAAAATATTATAATAACCCTTTTGATCCCCAATATTCACGGGAAACCTTATCAAAAATTACGTTCGAGCCAATACCAAATATAAATAATAAGTCAATAATATTAAATAGCCACGAGGTACTGTTAGACATAGAGAATAATATATATGATGTAAATATCAAAGGAAATTTAAAGAAAAACTTGATTCAGATTAAAGACAATTGTATACAGAACATTATTAATTTTGAAGAAGCCCACTGTGAAATGAGAACAATGGAAAATACAAATATATCTGAAATTTTACCAGGTGTCCTAATATTAAAAAATTTTTTTTCAAAGATAGAACATAATTGTAATAAAAATAAGATAAAAGTTACAGGAACATTCCTTTTAAAGTTTGAGAATTGCGAAGTGCTCGCACTAAACAAAGGTTTTACAAATGTTAAAATTAGAATATATGATAACTTTATCCTACCTAATTTTAAAACTAAGATAAGAGAAAACTCTAACACAACTCTAGCAGATTTAAAATTGGAATCTTTGTATATAAAACAAATTAAGCATGAAGAAACAATTAAACAAATACTGTATCACAATGACAAATCAAACATTGTTAATGCAAGCATTGACATAATGATCATACTTACAGTTTTGATATAGATTTTAATTTTGGTTTTCATGAAAAATAAAAGCAAACTTGTTATTTCGTCGGAGCCTCACTCTAACGATGGGGGAGTTATAATAACCCCTAATAAAATCATAATATAATAACTCTCTTGCAGTTTTCTCTAATAAAAATGTTCGTTCACAATAAACTGAACAAACATATAAATATACAAACTTATAAATATACAAACACATAAATATACAAACTTATAAATATACAAACACATAAATATATTAATACACAAATATATTAACACATAAATATATAAACATATATATAAATATACAAACTTATAAACATACTTACGTACATATGTACTTAAGACTAGTTTTGTCCAATTTCTTTTAATTGCTGATATGCATACTTTTCCGCAACTTTGTACACAAACATGCATACTTATATTCCAATGCACTTCAACTCTTTTATTGCCCTACTTTTTATTACCATTAATATGATTTTCCTAAGAATCCCAAAAATCAATAAACTCTGAGTAGATCGATAAACTAAAACTGTAATTATTGCCCAACCAATAAAATTATTAAACAAACATTTTTTTTACAAATTATTTCGAAATAGTTCATAAGAATATGATGTACTTTAGAAATAAGCATTTCTTTTGTAAACTATTTAAACTAAGATTTGAGAAGAATAAAGTCAGTCATTTATTTTGATTCAACAAAAACACAACGGTTGTTTTCCTTTTTTTAAACCGGGTAATTTTGAAACCCAAAATTACTCAACCGGCTTGTGTTAAATTCATCTAAAACTAAGGTTGTAAGATTTAGACCCTATATTTCGAGACGGAATGAAGAATTCGTAGTTAACATTGATGGTACGGCAGTAACTGAATCGGAAAGGTCAAATATTTGGGTATTGCTTTGAGTAACAATTTGTTATGGGATGAACACATTAACTCATTGAAAACAAAAATATCATCTGGAATTGGTATGCTTTACAAGTTTAAGAACAAATTGAGATGTGATGCCAAGTTGCTAATTTACCAATCCTTGATACATTCTCATTTGACATACCTTCCCCTTATATACGGTTGTAGGATAAATAACAACCTTAGATCTCTTCAATCTGCTCAAAATAAAGCACTTAAAATAGTGTTCAATTTGCCAATGAGACATCCAACGTTAAATTTATTTACAGTCTATGCAACAAATATTTTGCCTGTCCGTGGATTATACAGACAACAGACCTTGGTGTATACCTTTAAAATAGTAAGAGGGAATTCGCTTCATGCAATACAATTTGTACAGAATAGAATTGCTACAGGGCGAGTAACCAGGCAAGCTTCGAAATTAAACTTAGTCAGATGCCGTCTAGAATTGACAAAGCAGAGAATTGCATACGCTGAACCACGAGAATATAAGACACTGCCGTCAAATTTGCGCAATATTGACTTAATTTCTGCTTTTAAGACCAATATTAAAGATTATTTGCTACAGCAGGTAGAAACACTCCTAATATAAGTTAATTTAAATTAAATTTTATGAATTCGAAAACCTGTATAAATGTACATAAATTTGTATGATATAGCTTTTATTTTTATTTATTTAGTGGTATAACATGTTGCCTTTAGCCTCTTCAAAGCCTTCAAGCGCAGGGGCGCAATAAAATTATTTTGTAAATTACTTTTGAAATAAATTAAAAAAAAAATTTATTGATTTTACTCTAATTTTGCATTCCAGACAAAATTATCAAGAAATATAATTTGTGCCAACACACTTTTGGTGTTGACAAATAATTCCGCGAATTAAAACAATAAACGTGCAAAGAAACGGAAAACCATTATTAAGCATTATTTAATAAGCCGACAAAATTGTAATAATTTAAGTTAGTTATAAAACTCATCTAAAATAATAAAGACATAGCAGAAGCTACTTTATTAAAAATAATAAAAAGTCTTTGTGTTAATAGAACTGAAGGGGTGAAACAGAAGTTTCCTTTAATTTTTTGAACATACACAGAAGTGAAAACGTAAATGTTAATTTCAGAAGAGACACCAAATTCTCTCAGAAACTTTCAAACGTATTATCACCCAAGAAATCACTTTCTTCAGTACATACTGAGTTATCGAAACAGACACAAGGAAATAGTTCGGTAACACAATTCGCCAACAAGGTTGAATCACTTATAGCTTGTCTTAATGAATTGCAGATCACAGAACTGGCTTACCAAAGCAGGGAAACGATTATTAAAATGAATGATCAAATTGCGCTTAGCACATTTAAAAATAGTTTAAATGAACTACTCAGAGCTACTGTTTTGGCTACGAGACCCAAAAGACTAAATGCAGCGATTCAAAGGTAGTTTCACAACCAAATTCTATAATGCATTTTAATAGGACCAGGAGATCTTTTAATAACTTAATAATATTAACGTTAATTCTTACAATAGAAATAGTAACAGCAGTCCTGGTCATTATTTTAGGAATATTAATACTTCGCAAAGAGATAATTTTCGTAGTACTAACCCCCCGAGAAATAATAATAATTATAACAGTAGCAACCAGAGAAATAGTAATTTTAGAAACCATAGAAGGGTATATGTTACTCAGGAACAGGGAAACGAGATAAATCCCTACGATCCTCTAGAGTAAATTTGACAGAAGATGTAGGGAAATTAAAACAATTAAAAGAATATGCGTTAAAAACGTATAATTCGCACGCAGATGACCCTCATTTTTTAACATTTCAAACGGATGAAGGAGTTTTTGTGAGTTTTTTGGTAGATACAGGTGCAGACATTTCTATATGTAAAGAAAATTTTATAGGAAATAAGGAAGTAAAACAACACAATTCTAGCAAAATTATACTGAAATTAGTACTTACGGACAGTGTTGCCATTTTGACGCTTCTCGGGTATTTTATGACGCTTTTTTGGTCGCGTCACCCTATTTTTTGGATACCCTTTTTTTAAAAAGGCATAAGTATTTTTGACGCCTTTTCCAATTTTTACGCTTTTTTGGTGCTTTTTGTTACAACTGTGTGATTTTAGAGTTTTGCAAATTTAAGTACTTTTTAAGCAACAAAGCAATTTTTTAAGTGTTGTGTTTTTTAATATGTTCTTCGGTATTTCCCCGACACAAAAATCTGGCAACGCTATGCCTGTGTAAACGTGTTTCGTTCTATAGCTAATCATTTTATTTATAATTTTATTAATTGCGAAGTATTTTTTTTTCTATTATCGCTCACTTTTTTCTCTAATTAATCTTATAAAAACTATAATATAAATTGGAGTTGCCCTGATTTGTATTGTTTCGAGTTCCTGAAAGTGGATCCGCCTGCTAAAAATTGTTGTTGGTGTATAGAATACATGGTAAAATTTGTGAAGTATGGCGCATAAAACTCATAAATGCGGCTTATGTGATGATACCATTGGAAAGAAAAATTGTATTCAATGCAATGTTTGTGCTCTGTGGATACACCAAACTTGTGCCGGCATTTTGGATGCCGAACTTGAAGTCATGGGAAAGAACAGGCTCTTTAAGTTTATTTGTCAAAAGTGCGAAGTAAAAATTGGTAATGATAGATCAGTTGGTGATGAGATCCGTGCGTTGAATGGAAAATTGGAATGATGTGCTTAATAAAGTGAATGATGATACTGCCTCTATTAAGGAAGCTTTTTCCAAAGCAGTTTCTGACTTTCGGACCGACATGAACTCTTTTTTAAAAGAAATAAGAGCTGATATTGCTGCCTGTAATGATCGTATTAAGCGTGTTGAATCTACCACTGTGGCGAAGATTTCATTCCTTGAGGCTGAGAATCACATTCTTTACCGACGACTAAACCGTGCCAACATTATTATACGTGGGCTACCTGCTGGTTTAGCAGATCTTGTTGCTGTCGTTGCTGCTCTTGGTGCATTTTATAATATTCCTATCAATAGTCATGATGTCAATCATGTGTGTTACATGAATAACAAACGCAATATTTTGGTTGTCTTTAATAATGTGATGATACGTGATGACATAATGAGACAATAGTTCAAGACTTGTAAGCTTAAGAAAATGGATATTATTGGTGGCATCTTGAATGGGGATAAGGGTAATGCTACTACTGATACCACCTCTGGGAGCTTGTCTTCCGATAGGGTGTTTCTGAACTGAATTCTGCTTGCAGAAAACTATACCAGGATAAACTAATTGCTAAGTATAAGGTATATAACTTTGATAAATTACGTGCAGTGTCCACCTTACCTGATGGTAAAGATGTTGAGGTCCATGATGTTTCTGAGTGTACTAGGATACGAAACGAGGGGTCTGGCTTTGCTATGTAAAACAACGATTTATATATACCACATTTTATATACCACATCTCTATACAAGTATGGTTTATTTTCATATGTACATATAAAAATTTTTTCTTGTTTTTTTTCTCTTTTTCTTTTTCTTTTTTTTCTTCTCGCTTTTTCTTTTTTCTTATTTGAGTTTATATGTAATCAAATTTATTGATCTCATTTCTCTGTTTACATGATTAGCTATAGTTGATTGAAGATGGTTATGAATTCATATTTTTCTATCGCTTATTTTACTGCTTCATGTTGCTTTTGGTTCCCCGCCACACCCTCTGCCAATGACTTCATATAACGGTAACATTGGTCCGGTTGTTAGCTGCAACTCTTTTTGGTCTAATATGTTAATTTCATACAGAGATGTCTTGAAGGTTTCCCACATAAACTGCAGTAGTATTAGACCTTCGTATAGAGTTTCAAAATTTGATGAGTTTAAAAGTATTATATGTGGCTCGATGTTTAACCTAGTAGGGGTTACTGAAAGCTGGTTAAAGGAGGAAGTTTCGTCTAATGCTGTTAACATTCCTGGATATAAATTTTTACGTAATGATCGACTTCACTGTAGGGGTAGTGGTGTTGGTGTCTACATTGCTGATAAACTTAACTATAGAGTTGTTTACAAGACCTCAATCCCTGATAAGTGTGAATCACTTTTTCTTGAAGTTGTTTTTGGTAGTGTAAAATACTTGTTTGGTGTTGTTTATCTGCCACCTCCTTCTGATCTGGCTGCATTTGAAGAGTCTCATTCTGAACTATTTCTCAATTATATGAATGTAGTTATAGTAGGTGACTTCAACCTTAATATGTTTGATAGTATGAAGGCTGAGTTAATTCGATCGCTTTGTGCAAGAACTGACTTAACTGTACTCCATAATTCTATACCTACACATTATGACGTAGGACGTATGTCAACTTCATTGACTGATTTTTTCCTTGTCAGTGATCGCTTGTCTGTTAACCATTCTGGGCAGGCACAGTGTCCGTCTATTTCTCATCATGCACTTATTTATGCTGTTTTTCCAGTTAACCTAGAATTTACTAATTCCGTGATCGTGCATCGGGACTTTAACAGAATCGAATGGGAGAGTGTTTTGCTTTTTATCTCATTACGAATTATCAAGTTTTTGGACTTCCTCTGATATAGATGATAAATGCTCTATTTTTTCTTCGCTTATTTCGAACTTGTTCTCATTTGTTCCTGCTAGGAGGGTCAGCTACTCTAATAATAATAACTGGATGAAATCTAGGGAAATAGTATTAGCTAGGTCACTGCGTGACATGGCGTTTACCACCTACTACTCAAACCCTACGGTACATAACTGGAAAATTTTCTGTAAATATCGGAATAAAGCAAAATCCGTGATTCGGCGAGAGAAGAGAAAGCATTATGCCAGAATTTTGGGCGGTTTGGATAGTGGTGGCATGTGGAAAGTGCTTAGGGAAAACGGATGTGTATCTTCAGGGAATACTACTTGTGATGAGGATTGTGATAAAGTGAATGAATTTTTTGTTTCTGGTGTGGGCTCGAATGTACGAAGTATAGTGAACTGTGGTGAATTTATTGATAGTTCTGATTCTTTTTCATTCCGATGTATAAATGAGATTGAACTTCTTGAAGCTCTCGATAAGGTCAAATCCCAATCGATTGGTGTTGATGGGATCCCCATACGTTTTATTAAGATAAAAGTGAATGATTTTTTTGTTTCTGGTGTGGGCTCGAACGTACGAAGTATAGTGAACTGTGGTGAATTTATTGATAGTTCTGATTCTTTTTCATTCCGATGTATAAATGAGATTGAACTTCTTGAAGCTCTCGATAAGGTCAAATCCCAATCGATTGGTGTTGATGGGATCCCCATACGTTTTATTAAGATAATCTTCCCCCTTATCTCGGACATTGTTCTGAATTTGATAAACTCAATTTTAACCTATTCTGTGTTTCCTAGTTCTTGGAAAACCGCAAGGGTGGTGCCTATTCCCAAATCGGGTACAGTTAGAAGTCTAGATGATCTTAGGCCTATCTCGATTCTCCCAGCCCTTTCAAAGGTAGTGGAGCATTTGATTAAAAATCAGATTTTATCGGAATGTGAGAATAGGATTTCGAGATCGCAATATGCTTTTCGTCGGAAATATAATACAACATCTTTATTGCTGAACTTGACGGATGAAATTAGAGCGAATGAAAATGAAGAAATTTGTTCACTGCTTGTTTCCCTTGACCTATCTAAAGCCTTTAACTCAATATCCTACCCATCGTTGATCTTGAAATTAAGAAATAAATTTGGTTTCTCTAGATCTTCTTGTAAACTTATTATGTCGTTTTTAGCAGGTAGAAGTCAATTTGTTGAATTGAATGGCAATTGTTCTAATTCTCTTACGCTAAGCTCTAGTGTACCACAGGGCTCTGTCTTGGGGCCGCTACTGTTCATTATGTATGTTAATGACCTTCCTGAGGCTGTAGATCATAATACATGTCGACCTTTTATTTTTTCCGATGATATTTTGCTGTTATTTAGTATGAGCCGTGGGTATGGAGATGCGTTGGAACGTAACGTAAATATGTGCCTTGAAAATATCTCACATTGGACGACTACAAACTCACTGGCTATAAATCCTTTAAAGACTAAGGCTATGCTTTTCGGAACCTCTGGGCGTTCTGCTCCTTTAGTGAACATATGTGTTTCTAATCAACGTATTGAATTTGTAAGTGAGCTAAGGTGCTTGGGTGTTATTATTGATTGCAATTTAAGCTTTGACTCTCATATTGGATCTGTACATCGGAGAGTGTCTTTTACCCTACGTAGAATTTATTCTACGAGTATTTACTTGCCCTTTAGGGTGAAGCTTAGAGTCGCTAATGCGCTTATGATGCCCCTGATTCTGTATGGATTTGAGGTATTTTCTGGAAGTATTTTGGCTAGTCTTGTGAAACTGGGACGGGTAGTTAATACTATGGTTAGATATGTTTACAATATCCGGAGGCGTGACCATATATCACAACATGTGTGTAGATTCTTGGGCTGCTCTTTTTAAGATTATACTAAGTACCGAAACCTACTATTCTTTTATAGAACCTTTAAGGATGGCATTATTACCCAATTACGTAACCGTTTCTCGTTTTCTCGATCAACTAGGAATAAGCGGATATTGATTCCAAGAATAAATTTTTCTACATTCAGTAGATCATTTCTAGTGCGGATTGCTCGGTGGTGGAATTCTTTACCACTTGAACTGCGGATTTTCTCCCATTCTAATAACGTTTTTCGTTTGAACTTATAAAATGCTAGTGTACATATATTTATATCCTTTCTTACAATTCATGTTGCTGCTAACAAATACCGGATACATGTTAGTTCAATATGCATATATTTCTTACTTTTTAGATTGGCTGGGGAGCCAAATGTAATATGTAATATGATATAGTGAATAAGTCTGAAACTGTATTGGTAGTGTTATATGATTTATTATCACCTTTAATGATATGGCTTTGTTATTTTAATGTTAATTAATTTTATTGAGGTATTGTAAAATTTTTTTGAACGATGTAATACGTTTTTTTTGGCCAAGAGGGCTTTTGTATTACAATATGGTTTAATAATAATAAAAAAATAAGCTAATTAGAAGTCTTCGAACTTGCTATCAAATTTAAACAAATACGGACAATTAGCTCCTACAAAATTGTGCTTTCGGATATAGTAGATGCCAAAATTTAAATATGATACAATTCTTTAACTTCTTGTACATAATTTTAATGCAATTATAGTTTAGATGTATCGACAATACCGAAAAAAGTGGGAGACTATTCCAGTGTTTAAAAAGTGGCTAAGACCTGCAAAGGATTCTGCTAAAACGCTTTGTATATGCTGCCACTGCAAATTAAATGCCAGGCATAGCAAATTGATGCGGCATAGCACTACAAGAAAACATCAAAAAGCGATGAACCCATTTAATAGGAAAAAAGGACCCAACTGACAATCAAAAAGCCCAAGGCATGTTATGTTTATATGTTGCAGTCCACCTTTTGGTAGTGTGGATCATTTATCTGAAGTTTGTTTCCAGAGTTTTTTTTTTGATAGCAAAGCTATTCTTTAAATTACATCGGACAAAATGCTCAAATATTATAACCAATATATTTGCACCCCAAAGATTGCTCCTTTAGCCTAATTTTAGATGAAGGTACCAATATTTCAATCGAAAAATTACTTGGTGTCGTCGTAAGGTATTTCAGTAGTACAAAAAATACGTTTATCACAACATATCTCGGATTAATTGATTTGAAAGGTGGTACTACATATGATATTCTTTGTGGTTTGGAGCTTCAACTAAATATTGTAAAACTGGATTTTAAAAATTCAGTGGCTATTGGCACAGATAACGCTGCAGTAATGACAGGTGCATATAACGGGCTGCACAGAAAAATTTAAAAATAAAATATAATCTTAAGAATTTGGTACTAGTCAGATCCGTATGCCATTCTCTACAATTGGCTGTGTGCTCTGCCACAGATGAAAGCTTTCCAAATCATTTAGAATTTCTTATAAAGGAGTCCCATAATTTGTTTCCTAGAAGATGGCTTCCTATAGAGAAAGCTGTAAAAACCATATTAAAAATGTGGCTGGAACTAAAAACTCACTTTAGTCTGTTAAAGGACTATTGTTATATATCGAATATGCTAAAAGACATGTATGCTGACAACAAAAACTACGTGTATTTGATTTATTTGAGTTCAGTTTTGGAAGAAGTCCAAAAAGTAAATCTAGCATTCGAGTCAGCCAACGCCTACAATGTAAAGCTTTACAACGATTTGTATTACTTAATTAAAAGTATTGCAAATAGAATCATTGTTCCTATAGAAAACTTTGACTATCTAGAAGGGAATTTAGATGAAAACATTAACGAATTTTGTTATCTTTGCTATCATTTCGAAAAGTTTTGTAGAGATTATAAAATTATAGATCAGGACAAACAAGAAATAATACGGAATTTAATAGAATTTATAAAATATCTCGTTCTAGAACTAAGAAGTAAACTTCCATTAAATTTTAAATTACTGCAAAAAATTTCGCTATTTAGTCCGGATAATATTTTTAGAAATAATGAAGCGGATATCACTGATTTAATACAAATTTTCATTGATGATTCGTCTCTAATAAATAAAATAGAAATTTCCCTAAAAAATCTACCGTTGCAAAAATGGAAGAATAAAGAGAGAACTGATCAATTTTGGATTGAAGCGTCCAATTTTAAAAATTCTTTGGGGGAAAATCCTTTTTATGTATTATCTTATTTTGTTATTCGTATTCTTTCGTTTCCTTACTCAAATGCCGAAGTCGAAAGAACATTTAGCTCGATGGATTTTTTAAACCAAAGATTAGAAATCGACTATCTTTAAACTCGGCTAATTCATTATTGCACATAAACTACGGTCTTAAGAAAGAAAAAAAATTTGTTGTCACAATCACAAATTGCATTCAAGAGTTTACATACAAAATAATTCGAATCAAATTTATAAGAGATCTGAGTACTTCATTAAAACCGATTTGTGGCCAGAAGATGACGATTGTGAAACAGATATATTTGAAAATGAAATTGTTTTTCCATGAAATGTTATATTTACTTTTTTTTGAATTATTTTAAGTTTTTGTTTGCTCCCAAAATAAAACAAAACATTTATGTATATTAATTTTTTTTAACTTTTTATCCTTTTTTGAGAGGCATTTTCTGACCTTTTAACTTTTTTCCCTGTTGTTTGCATATGTTGTTTGTTCGAATTTTAATTTTTCTCTTGGCGCTTTTTACTCTTTTTTTCCTAAATTTTTACCGTTTTTACCCTTTTTTGTCTTTACATTGACGCTTTTGTTCATTTCCAAAACGGCAACACTGCTTCCATGAATATCAAATAGTGAATTCAGACTTCCCAGTAGCAACCGATAGCATTCTGGTAGAGATTTTTCACTAAATATTTGGCAAAAATAGAAATGATACAAGCAGTAAATTTACAGATTGAAGAAGATAGCGTAGTGTTGGCAAAACAAATCGGTAGCAATGTTTTTATTGGTAATACAATAATTCCAAAACATGGGACAAAGCTCATTAGAATTTTAAATGCTTCAGGTGAACAGGTTACAATATCACAACTAGATTTACAAATCAAACACTTATCACATTAGAACATCCTATATAATAAAAAAGAAATTGCTGATGATAAACAACAGGATAGATGGGAAAAGTTAAGAAAGTTGCAAGACAAACCATAGAGAAAATATGTAAAGAATTCCAAGATATTTTTCATTTAGAGGGAGAACATTTAACAGCGAATAATTTCTATAAACAAAGATTAGAAACTGTGGACGATACCCCGGCTCACACACGAAATTATAGATTACCACAGTTACAGCAGGAAGAAATCAAAACACAGGCTAACAAATTAATAGAAGAAGATTTGGTTGAACCATCTGTTAGTCCTTATAATTCTGCTTTACTTTTGGTCCCAAATAAAAGTAACAACGATGAGAAGAAATGGCGACTAGTTGTCGATTATCGTCAATTAAATAACAATTTAATCAACGACAAATTCCCATTATCTCAACTAGATGATGTATTAGACAATATATGAAGAGCAAAATATTTTTCAACGCTAGACATGACGAACTCATTCCACCAGATAGAATTACAACCAGTATCTAGACCAATTGCATCTCATTAGGCAGTGTAATACGGCAGCAAAAATGTGGCAGAATCCTACAAAATTATCATGAAAGAAAAACATTAAGCAACAGGGTTAGCGTGATGAGGCAAATTTGTGGTATGAAATTAGACGAAAATGACGAAGTGAAGGCACATATCGGTTTAATGAAAAATCTATTTTTAAAATTACAAAATTTGGGTGAAAATGCTTTTGATGAAAAATGGAACATAGCAATGCTTTTAAGCAGCCTACCAAACAGCTATAATAATTTATTTACTGCACTTGACGTAAAGGGGATAAAGATGACGTACAAAAAGCTATGATACTGACGAACAAAAGGCCTAAATCAAACATTGAATGCTACCTCTGTCATAAAAAAGGGCATTTAAAGAAAAACTGTAAGAGATACAATGAATGGAAATCGAAACAACAGAACGTTCATACTATAACGAATGGTAAAGTATGCTTAGTGGCAACAAATAATAATTCTTGTTTTCATACAACTGGTGGTTTTAACAAATGGATAGTCGACTCCGGTGCATCATGCCATATTTGCAACGACAGAAACGCATTCGTGAACCTAAATATTAAAATAAAGAAAGCAATAATAGTTGAGATAACTTTTAAACCAAAGGATATGACAGAGGAACGTAATAATAGTGATGAAAAATTTTATGAAACATTTAATTTCGACGATGAAACCTCAGATTTTGAAGGGTTTAATTCAGATACACAAGATGGGGAAATGAATAGTCCAGATGTAAGGAGATCACAATGTGCAACTAAAGGCAAGATTACAGAGCGTTATTTAAATATTTAAAAGAACACATCCCTGTAACGTATGAAGAAGCAGTATCATGTGACGAAGAGGAAATGTGGATTGCCGCAAATAATACCTGGATGCTTATGGAGAGACCAAAAACTAATAATGTAATCGGATTTAAATGGGTATTTAAGAAAAAACAAAACGATAAGACAACACAATTTAAAGTTAGATTAGTTGCAAGATTATTTACACAACAATATAGTGTCGATTACGAACAGGTGTTTGTACCGGTTGTTTCACATGCAACATTAAGAACCTTATTTGCTACTTGTGGAAAGCGAAGATTAAAAATACATCATATTGACTGTAAAACAGCTTTCTTACACAGTACTCTCACTGAAAAGATTTTTATGGAGCAACCAAAAGATTTTATAGCAAAACATGATGAAGATAAAGTGTGTCTACCAAAAAGTCTATTTATTTACTCAAACAGTCTGCCACATCATGGAACCAAACAGTCCATGTCTGTATATATTCTCAGAAGGGGCATTTGTATTAATCTACGTGGATGATATCCTGATCTCTTCTAAAAATGATTCAACAATGTTAAAGATAAAATATATTTTTAAAAACGTATTCTCAATTTGTGATTTGGGTCCGATAAAAAATTACCTTGGATTGGAAGTACACCGTTCAGATCATGGTTTTTATTCCATTGGTCAATCAAAATATATTGAAAAAATTTTAACTGAAAGCAGGCTTCAAGATTCGAAAGTATCGTCAGTTCCTATAGATACATCTTATGGAAAATCGAATACAGAACCGAATGTTTTAAGTGACAAGAAAAATTATCAGAAGCTTGTGGGAAGTCTTTTATATGTAGCGTTAAATACAAGACCAGATATTACAGCAGCGATTAGTATTTTGAGCCAAAAAACCAGTAACCCAAATGAAGAAGACTGGACAGAACTTAATAGAGTCGTTAAGTATTTGAAGGGGACCATTAATAAGAAATTACATATCGTTCCCGATAATGAAATAAACTTAATTGGCTACTCAGATGCAAATTGGGGAGAGAATAAACAAAACAGAAAATCAAACAGTTGATATTTATTTAAAGTTTATGGTGGTGGTAGACAGGACCCAAATACACAGAATAATTTTTTTTGGGAACAGCCTCAGCCGTCGTAACGATAATAATTAATAATAAGAAATATAATGCACTAATAGATACTGGTGCAAATATAAGTTTAATAGCAACGATATGAAAGAATTTAAGAGACCATTATTAATGAAGCCAATTAATCGGAAGGATATAATAAGATATGAAATATTAACAGACGCACCTGAAAAATTTAACGTGGAAGAGAATGCGAAAATTAAATGGAAAATGATCCAACTGGGAAGATAATACAGCTTTATTATAGGAATTGATTTAATGAACTGCTTTACAACAGTCACAAATCTGGTGGACGGACATATACCATTTAATAATAAAATAAAAAAATTTATAGTAAATCCACATAGAATTCTCCAGGTCTGTACATTAGAAGGATCTGACTTGGACTGGAACAGGATACAACTAGATCACTTAAATCTACAAGAATATGGAGAATTAAAGAACACCTTAAACAGATTCTGTATTATTATATTAATCAATATACAAGTAAAACGACACTTCCGTTCAGCATGATGGTCATATATTGAATGCCACAAAGAACCACAAAAGAGAATAAGTAATCTTAAGATAATATAATATAAAATACATACAGGGTAATTAGTCCTAAATGACTCTTAAGATTATTACACATCTCTACATCTCCCTTTTTTAAATATTGTAGGTTATTTGTTGTAGTAATTTCATAATAGATAATATAATTAAATATATAAGGTATTAAAGCACTATAAATAAAAAAAATCTAGAATTCAATTACATACGAGGCTCATTTTTTTTAATTAGGATTTGTGTATATACATACATATGTGGCGAACATTCCCCATAGTATGTGTCAGTTGGAATTCGCCGTAAGACGACTTAAATAAGACGAAGATCTGGCAACCTTGGAAGGCAACGCCAAAGAAGAAAAGACGAGACTTTAGCCGAAACCGTCGAAGAACAAACACAATATTCTTATTGTTATTTATTATAGTTATATATGTATTTG
Organism: Germaria angustata; assembly: GCA_963681545.1. NCBI lineage: Eukaryota > Metazoa > Arthropoda > Insecta > Diptera > Tachinidae > Germaria > Germaria angustata. The sequence goes on from OY813002.1 coordinate 34,500,721, forward strand.
GAAAATAAAGTAAAGTATAAAAACACATACATTCAAATTTTTAAATCAAGATATCATAATAATTCATTCTTATACATTTTCTTTAAATGTTGCAAGTAAAGGGTTAATTACATTAATCTTAAATTTATTTATTAGATATAGATTCCGCAAGTGATATGAATTTCTTCTCAAAATTTTGCCATTTTGTTCTATTATATAGGATCGAGGCGAATTATGTTTTTCCATAACTTTAGCGAGAAACCAATTTTTCTTTTACCCATACGCTTTCCCCTTTTCCAAACGCACTTCGCTCTCCAGCATTTCGATCATAAATTTTTTTATTGTTTAAATTATTACGACGCAAAATTGGTAATATTTTATCACTGAACTCATTATTTCTCTAAAATTCAGACTTTCCGGGCACCACGGTTTTCTACAAAATAACAATTGAGTTGGTAACAAGTTTGAATTTTTAATCGGGGATAACAAAACTTTGTGAATTTCCAATATTTGAAGATTTAATTTGAGTAATTATTATTCTGAGTATGTAGAATATCCTTTCAACGATAACTTTGATGGACTTATTGGAAATAATATTTTGAGAGATTTAAAAAAGAGAAATTGTCCTGAAGATGATACTCAATGAGTATCGAAATATTGATAGTTATTTTTAATTAAATTTTTTTAAAAAATAAAAGACCTTAAGCTTGAAAATTAAAAAACGGATTATTATAAAAGAGGTCAAAAAATATAGATACATTATTGGAGAGATTTAAACTGTATTATCGATTTGCCTGATAGACAATTAATCACGAGTAAGAAGCATATGAAAAAAATTAATTAATTAAATAATAACCTAACCTTTTCTAATGAGATAAAACACAAGATTTTAACGAAGCATGATATGCCAATATATTAAAAATTATACAAGTAGATACCCTGAAGCGCATTAAGCAGAGGTTAATAACCAGATTGAAAATATGTTGAAACAGAATATAATTAGACATTCGAATAGTCCTTACAATAGTCCAATATGGACCATCCCAAAAAAAACTTGATCGTCCGGAAAACAAAGTTGGCACATAGTAATTGATTATCGAAAATTAAATGATGATTCCCTATGGCAAACATTGATGACGATAAGCTAAGAAAATGTCAATATTTTTCAACCCTTGACTTGGCTAAGGGATTCTACCAGATAGAGGTTCATCCCGAAGATATTCCAAAAACAGCATTTTCCACAGCTACGGGTCATAATGAATGCCATTTGGCCTAGCTACATCCAACGCCTGATTGAAGGAATATATTGGTTCAATCTACCTAGTATATTTGGAGTACGTTCTGAATTTTTCTACGAGTATAGAAGAACATTTGGAAGCAATAGACAAAGTACTTAAACGCTTACGCCAGGCAAATCTGGAACTACAAGTTGACAAATGCACATTCCTTGCAAAAGAAACTGAATTTTTAGGCCATATTATAACTCCGGAAGGCATCAAACCTAATCCTGGAAAACTTGAGACTATTGATAAAATAGATTTACCTAGAACATGGAAGGAAATAAAATCATTTTTGGGCATAACTAGTTACTACAGTGGGACTGCCATACGTCCTGGTTTTTCAGGATTTGTCCTAAATTTAGACAAATTGTGCTGGTGTCCTGGTAAAATCTTAAATTGTCCCGTTTTTTTGTACAGGCAGTTTTACAAATAGGCAAAATTTTACGTGTGTTTGTTGTTTTTAAACAGTATGAAACTGTTATACAAAACAACAACCACACGTAAAATTTTGATTGCTTGTCAAACTGCATGTGTATTTTATTTAGCCCTTAAGTGCCATAAAACATTGGACCCTGTAAAACCTGCTAGAAATAATCAGAAACCGATTACAAGTTGTTTTTCTCAACATGTTGAACATCTGTTTCATTTGTGAATTGCTGTTTGCCCGAGTTATATACACACCAACAGCAATCGCACCAACCCCAACTCAAAGGCCAATGCACTAAACAAAACGTTGTATAATTTAACTCATTGCAAAATTAATATTTTATTTTAATAAAATTATGATTTGTGTGCAAGTTCAATAAACTGAACTTCCACACAAGCCAAATAATAACATTTTTCCTAAGAATTGATCTAAATAATATTTAAACTTATTTATTAAAAACAAACAATACTATTTTTCCTAAGAAATATTTAAGCTTAATTAGCAATTAAGTATTATAAAAACATTGTAAATTAAATTAATAAATAAGAAATAAATTGGTAATAAACAAAGATTGCTGCTTTTATTGTAAAATCTCTGTAATAACATATTTGGCGCAGTCGTATCGGGCAGTTGCGGAACCGGTGCGGGGATAGGAAACTAAAAAAAAACAGTGAAAAGGAGAAAGAATATCCTCATAAATAAAGAATAGTGAACATTTTTTGCAAAAAATATCCTCATATATAACTAGAAAAAGGGGAAAGAATATCCTCGTAAAGAATAGTGAACAATATTGAATCCAGTATTGAACAATCTTAGAAAAGGGGAGAGAATATCCTCATAAATAAAAGAATAGTGAACTCTTTTTGGTAAAAATATCCTCATATATAACTAGAAAAAGGCGAAAGAATATCCTCTAAATAAAAAAAAATTAATAAAAAAAAAACAAATATCCTTAAACAAAAAAATAATAATAATAAACTGTTTAAAGACAAATTTATACAAATTTTATATAAAAACGGCGAAAGAATATCACCGTGAACATAAACAACGGGGAAGAAATATCCCTATTTAAATCAGCACAGGACACTGAAGTTAAAGTCAACCGAGCCGAAACCGTTGGATTTCAATCGATTTGCAACTGGAACCTACTCAGCCTTTTAAAACCAATAAAAAAAAAAACAAAAAAAAAAACATTTTAAAATTTGTTGCTGTTTCAAACGTATTTATGCGAGCGATCGATGTCGAGTGACATCGTGGGACAGGCAGTAAGTCTTTGACAATGTATCTAAAGAAAAATAGCAGTCCTAGATGAAGCTACAGTCCCTACGGCCCTTTCGCTTCAATCTGGGCAGGGAGGAGTTATAAGTATACACACCAATAGCAATCGCACCAACCCCAACTCAAAGGCCAATGTACTAGACAAAACGTTGCATAATTTAACTCATTCCAAAATTAATATTTTATTTTAATAAAATTATGATTTGTGTGCAAGTTCAATAAACTGAACTTCCACACAAGCCAAATAATAACATTTTTCCTAAGAATTGATCTAAATAATATTTAAACTTATTTATTGTAAACAAACAATACTATTTTTCCTAAGAAATATTTAAGCTTAATTAGCAATTAAGTATTATAAAAACATTGTAAATCAAATTAATAAGTCAGAAATAAATTGGTAAAAAACAATGTTGTTTTTTCCAAGAAATGCCTAAAAAAGTGCAAATTCATGGACAGGTACACAACTGAGTGGTCATATATACAAAGAGGCAAAAATTACTATGAAGCACATTGTACGGTGTGTGGAAATTATATTTGCATTGCCAATGGTGGCAAGACAAGCATTCAAAACCATGTTAAAAGTGCTAAACATAAGTATATCCAAGTTTTCTATTGCATCACAGTCAAAGGAAATTTGTTCTTTTATGATTAAAAAAATACAAAACTTGAGCGTTTGATACGTGTTGCAGAACTAACTAGCGCCTTTAGGATCACCATCAGTCTTTCAATTCCATGGTTTGTTCAGCAAACTGGATTGTTTATTATATCCCGATTCAGAAATTGCTGCAAAACAATTTAACGCCAAAACTAAAGCTTCTGCAATTGTACGGAATGTTTTGGCACAAGGAGGAAAGATTAATAATGGTAATAAGGACTATAAAGCAGCCTTTAAAAAATCAAAAACATTACTTAAGAATGATCCTATACTTATCCATCCTGATTTTAATAAAACATTTACGCTTGTTATTGTCTCGCGAGCAATTTTGCATTTGGAGCAGCACTCATGCAAGGAAATAAACCAGTTTCTTTTTCCAGCCATACACTAAACTAGCGTTACCATTTGTCAAGTTTTCCTTTTTTTGCAAGTTTTTTGAGATGCCAAAAAGTTTTAAATTGATTGGGTAAAAAACAATTTTTTTTTGAAAATACATAGTTTTGTAAAGTTTTTTTTTTAAATACATAATTTAACTATTGCAGTATATTGGATGAAAATATTAAGTGATATTTGTATGCAATGAATTAATAAAACTATGTACAAATAAGAAATTATTTATTAGTGTATGATATTTTTTTTAAAGATCTCTAAATATGAATTTTATTTTATGTTTTTTTATTATATGTTATATTTTTGTTTTTAATCGTTTTTATATTTTTAAATAAAATGAATTCCAAATACATTTTAGTGTTTTCTTTTAAAATTTAGGTACTTTTGTAGAAAAAAAAATTTTTTTTTGGAAAAAAAAAGTTTTTTTTTTCAGATATAAGAAGTTTTTAAAAAAAAAATATATGGTAACGCTGCACTAAATATACATGAGAAGTGTTTTGTATGTATACACATCTCGTTGTATCGTTAACAGTATACTTACATCTATGCATGTTAGGTAAATAGCTTTTAAGCTTTCATGCAACGTCGACATAAACTGTATTACATAGTTTAGGTTGATTGGAGGGGTGTGATAGCCCATGTCATACGACATACACTTAAGCCAGTGAAGGCTTGTTGTGCGCTCCCTTTTAATTATCAGACACAAACTGCCAGGGTTCTGCGGCAGGATTCGAACCTGGGGCCTTCGCACTACGAGTCTAGTACACTACCTACTAGTCTACGAAGGTCAGTTTAAACTGTATTAAGTTTCAATTAAACGAGACATAACCATAACCATACAAAACAGCTGTTCGAACCAAACTTACGGGCAACACAGTAATTGATTACAGGTGACTCGCCATAAAGCCATAGCATAACCATAGAAACTAATTTAATTTTGGTTTCTCGCCATAACCATAAACAGCTGCTTGCTGATTATGCATAATATGCATATTATCATAATACATATTATGTATTTGTTGTTTTGGTTTTGTGCTTACAAATGAGAATACAAATGAAATGAAAACATTATTAGCAGTTTATGGCTATCGCAGCACTATTATGTGATGAATATATATTTATGGTTATGACAATGGTTATGGCTATGGCATTATGGTATGGCCCGTCTGACTGAACCTTTAAGGGATGGTCTGAGCAGGTTATGTTATGAAGCATCGAACAACACATTATAAATTAATTTGCACGAGTTATTTGATTACATTAAAACTATTGAACAGCATATTAAATGCTTAAATATCAAGTATTTATTCAAACTTCAAATGCCAATTCGTTTAAAACAAAAATAATGTTCAAAATAAGATACGACACATCTTAAAGGTAGTAAATAAAGATAGTGTTCTGAATTTTCTGAGAGTGAAATTACCTACTAAAGGACTAGCAGTAATTTTTTTCCCAAACTTGGAATTATACAAACAATTCCAATCCTTGTATATTAAATATTTTTCAAGAAATAAAAGCCTAATAGCAAACTTATTTATAGAAGACATAACTCATAAAACTGATAGATAAAATGCATATTAAAAATAATCATAGAGGCATTAACGAAGTTTATGAAGAATTAAAGAAGAGTTATTTCTACCCAAAATTGCAGAAAGAAATCCAGAAATATATTAATAGTCGCGAAATATGTAAACTTGCAAAATATGATAGGTCTCCAATAAAGTACAGTTTAAACAGTACTCCTATCCCAGAAAAACTGGATGATATGCTGCACTTGGATATTTGCCATAAGCTTACAAAATATACAACCGCATTTCACTTGGGAGAGAGGACGTTGGTCTCAATACTACAGCCACTTAAGCAAGATCTATTTATATTCGACAATGAATTGGATACCGCTGCAATTAGGGAATTTTTGAAGCAGGAAGAAATAAACTTCCACACAACTACAGCGTATTTGAAAACTGGTAACGCGGATGTAGAGAGACTACATGGTACTCTCAACGAGCATATTCGACTCTTTAATGCGGACGCGTATAATAAAGATGATATTCATAAAAATGTGTATAAAGCAATTGTCTCATATAATAATACGATACCACTACTAATAATCGACCGATCAATCTTTTAAGTAATATGATCCCACGAGAAGAAGTATATAAACTTTCACAAAAAATACTCGAGAAAAAACATGCTGAATCAAAGAAGCAATAGGGTTGAAACGGACAGTTTTGTCAACAACATTGCAAATAATAATAGAGCAAGTAAAGCAAAACCTAAATATAAAAAAATTAAAAATTAAACTCAATCTGGAAATTGCTTGGTATCTAACGATAATAAATTCAAAAGGATATATAAATCACAGATAAGAAGGACAACATTAATTTAAGAAGACTATGTACATATATATTATATGCTGCACGGAAAAATTAAGACTTCATTATGAGGAATTAGGACCTACAAAAAATATTTAAATTCATACAAAACATTTGTCCAAATTAACAAATTTATTTATTGGAAAAAAATCTTGAAAAATTGTTGTTGCATTTCATATTGAAAAACCTAAAGGGAAACAAAATCAATTTCTGAATCAGATGATATGTACACACAGAAAAAAAAAATATTGTTGTGACAAATAGTTTTTGCTGTTAAACGATTTCTATTTGTCGCAAATGAAAAGTTGTTGGCTCAAATGATATTTTATTTGCCACAAACGGATGTGGCAAATGCGCTGCATTTATCGCAACAGCAAAATTGCAGTTGGCAAAAATCAAGACCAATATTATTTAATCCAAATTGGATTTTCGTAAAGTCAAATGTAAATGCATTTGAAAATGCATGTCAACAGCAATTTAGTAATAACAAATAAATTTTATTTGAGATTAAATGCAAATAATTATTTACGCCAAATGTGGATTGTTTTTGACTTAACAGTAGGCTTGTCTTTTCAAATGCAATTCGCAGTTTATTTTTCATTGATTAAGTATGAACGAAAGTTCAGTTGATTTTAGTTTGTGATAATAAAAACACGTGGGAAAAAATGGAAGACCACTCCAGTGAAGTGCAAATTTTTCAAGCAAATATGTTGGAACTACATCAGTCCTACAAATGAAGGAGAATACGGATTCAATAATAACTTTCCTGAACGATTGGCCTAGATACAAAGATCCTAGTGGTTACACATTGATTGACATCGACTTCGATACCTTGCATACAAGCAAAGGAAATTTAATGTTTGATCTAATATTAGTTCTGGAAAATGTGATGTGCACCGTCATCACATTTTACCAATTTTACCAATTTATGTTAAACACAAACTCAATATGCAGTACCTGGAAGAAATGAAAGCAGCAACAGACACAAGTAAGATACATATACATACAATAAAAAACTACATTTATTACATAATTTTTTTTAATTTCTTAGATGCTAAGCACTTTTACTTTTTCTACTTGTTGCATTCTATAATTCTTCCGCCTCGTGTAAATAAAACTGTAAAGCCGTCCATAACTGATGCTCAAAGTGATATGATTGTCCACTTATTTAATATAAATGATTTTATTCAAAAAAAGGACGAGCAATGGAAACTTGCCTTGGAATAGCAGTCGACCATTCAACCTAAAGTTTTCGTAGTTGGTGAGAATATTAACAAATTAACGGAGTTTTTTGTTACGCTTAATGATTTAACTTACAAAGTTGTGGATTCAGTAATTAAAATATGTTTTACTTTCAATTTGAAGTATTCGGCTAAAAGCAAATATGTTTTTACAAGAATATATTTTCGAAATTCCATCCTTAGAGAAAATTGCCAAAGTGCAAAATATTATAAACAAAATAAAAAATGTCAAATAAATATATAGAAAATTTAGCAAAAACTATTTATATTATATATATATATTTACTACATCCCAAGAGTTCCTACAACACTTAAGAAATTTTCATAAGACGCCTGTATTCATTGTATTAATGAAAAACTTTTATTTTTATTGTTCTCTTTGTGTTTTTTTTATAAATAAAATCTATTTTGAAAAATTTGCGTTTGATAAATTGTATTTGAGGCAAAGACAATTGCTTTTGGCAAAACGGTTTCTGCATTTGGTAAGTTGTATTTAATTTAACAGCACTTTAGTAGTTGCAAAAAATAACAACTGCTATTGGGAACGATCCGAATACAAATTCTATTTGTGGTAAGGTTAAAATCATTTGCCATTACTACGTTTTTTTTCTGTGTATGATTGCTTAAAAATATGTTTTAATAATTAATTGAATTAATAAAATAATTTACAAATTTAATAAACATATTTACGGAAATGGGTCCTATGAATGTTTTTTTGTCAAATCAAACAAACACATTTACTAAAAATAAGATTAGTTTTTGTTGTTACTTTTAAACGTAAAACAAGAGTTTAAAATGAAGCATTCATTGCATCTCGAAAAAACTATTTATTGAATTTAAAAGTTAATTTTAAGAAATGCTTGTCTGAAAACATATTTTTAAAATTTTTTCTATGTGAATTAGCAGGGACTGCTTATTCCAGCGGTGGAAGAGTGATGTAAACCTCCATTTGTACATAATTTAACACCACAAAAGTTTTAACAATCAAGTTTTCGACAAGACCAAAACTGCCAAGTAATCATCCATTCTTTTGATCAACAACAATTGGAGCACATGCCAAATTAAGTTCAATAACAAAGGAAATGCACTTCCGACACCTGCAGTTAAATTTCCAAAGAATTTATTTTATTTCCTAAAGTTTTATTAAAGTCAATTTTTTTATTTATCAATTTCTATTTTTTCCAAAGAATTAAAATTCTTATTTTTCAAAAGAATTAAATGTCAATTTATTGAATATGGAACTATTTTATTTTTTATTGGTTTTTGTCAATTTTCCGAAGAATTGTAGTATCACGCAACCACCAAAGGTTTGGTATTTAAGCATTGTAAAAACTTACATTCTAGTTAGTTATAGAATTATATTAGTTATTAACTCAGCTCCGAAAAGAGCTTAAATAAACTAATAAAAAAATAAAAATAAAGGAAAGAAGAAATATTTTTTTTTACGAGTTTCAAACAAAGGAAACTCTAACTCATATAAACATATCATATACACACCTACTACATACAAACGTGTTACATACACACACACATACATACCAGAGAACTGCAACGAGCACCTGTTTTTATGATTTTATATGCTCGCCTAAAAACGAGTTGCGGTGTAGTTAATACACAATATTGTTTTTGTATCTGCTCGCACACACTCGGAAGAATTTGTGTTTGTACATACGAGCCTCTAAAATACACAATACAAATTATGCTTGTGTCCGTTTAGTATTATTTCTTACATATTTTTTTTCAACAATCGGCAATGGTGCTCGCACTTCTGATAACAAACACTACAAAGGCTCGTGTAGTAATTTGAAGACACACACAATACATTATTAACCCGAGTTATAGTTCGAGAATTCATGGGTATCACTCGCAGCGCTCGTCAAACGTAATTAACCTAAAAAAGTGTTGCCAGAAGGTTTAGGAAAAAGTCAATGATCTTATATTTAAGTTAATATGTAGGGCAAAGGTCATAATGAAATAATATGTACTTAATAGTTATTATAAGAAAAATTTCATGTAAAATTTTTAATTAAATATATTAAGAATTTGATAGGCAGAATTTAAAAGAGGCAGATTTTTATGAAATGGTTAAACCACAATTTGATTTATACGTCAATTTCATTTCTTGAAAAAATGATTAAGGGAGTTTTGGATTTAGCTACTATTTTTTTGAGATTTTGCAATTTTTCCAATATTTATGCAGATATTTTTTTCTCATAAGGAATGCTTCCGTAATAATATATGTAGATATAAATTCTTTCTTTCATTTTTTTTATTTGTTAATGTTTTTATGTAGAGTCTACATTGTAGATGCATGTACATATAAAACATTTTGAACTTTATTAAAAAAATTTACTGTATTTTACTACCTGCTTCCTAGACTCCTATACTTATCTCTTTTCTATATAGGTAACGTCTGAGCAATAAAAATTAAAATTTTGGGAAAATAACAAAAAAATCCCAACAAAAAAAAAACGGTTAGTGTCAAGCAACTCGTTGCACAAAAACTATTTTTTTTTTGTTTTCTTAGAACTCTTGATGATTAGCAATGAAATGTTTTTATTTTTGATGTGGGTTGGTTTTTCCTTGTCTGTTTGCAAATTAACTGGTATGCAATTTCCAAAGTGTGCGGTTCATATAATACTTTTTTACGAAAAATTTTACAACAAATACACAATTATGTTTTATGATGACAAAGATGCGCGAAACAACATCTTTTTAAAGCGCATTTTTTTTATATGACTCATACTCTTTAATAAGGATAAATATCTCCTTTGAATTGAGTTTTCTACTTAAGGAAATCGTTTTAACATCTTTTGTTTAGTTGATCAGTTTTCATGACTGCAGATGGTTCTATTTTTGTATCATGGCGGGAAACAAAAAATTGGTTGCAGAAAAAATTGCGAGTGGAACATACACCCTTTCTTCAAAACATAAAGGAAAAAGTTTCGTTTGGAACATTTTGGCCGAAATAGTAAAGGAAGACGGTACCTTGTTGGAAGGTTGGATATATTGTCGCACTTGTCAGAAGGTACTTAAATATTTCAATAATCAAACGTCAAACTTAGTCCGCCACAAGTGCTGCCAAAATTTAAAAAGCACGCGAATACTTAAAACAGTTACAGCTAATGACCGTCAGCTAGCTATTGATGCCTGCGCAGAATGGATCATTGAAGATTGTCGTCCTTTTTCATCTGTTAGTGAAAGAGGTTTTGTCAAGCTTGCAAAGTTTTTCATTAAGATCGACGCAAATTATGGAGAAAATGTTGATGTGACCGCGGCGCGAATATTGTAAAGGCATTGGAAAATGAAACACGCCTGAGCTGTAGCAGTCATTTGTTAGCAAATCTTTTAGACAAGTCATTTTACGAGACGATCGAGCTAACAGAAACAATGCAAACATGTAAAAAAATCGTTAAATACTTTAAGAAAGCAAACTTGCAGCATAAATTGTCAACGTCTGTAAAAAACCCATGCCCAACACGTTGGAATTCAAATTACACTATGCTTAAATCAATAACTGATAACTGGGATGACATAAATAAAATTCTTTTAGAAACTGGAGAAAACAAACGAATATTCCAATTAAATATATCAACTTTGACAGCCCTAGTTGAACTTTGCAAGAATTTCGAGACAATTTTTAAAAAACTGCAGGTTTGTAGCTCGCCATCATTATACTTCGTTTTGCCTTAAATTTACAAAATTAAATGTTTGTGCGCCCCCAGTGAAAATGATATCGCTGCTATTTCAGCTTTGAAAGAAAAAATAATTAAATATACTGATCTTATTTGGGAACGTAATTTATCAATTTGGCATCGAGTATCATTCTTTTTATTTCCACCAGCTATACAAAAACATCCAAATGATGTCAGTGATATAAAAAAGTTTTGTGTTTCCCAAATTACTGAATTTTGTGATTGTCTTTCGACCTCAACTTCAAAATCAACTTCATTTGTAAGTAATGACTCACCCACTTCTTCTTATCCCAGAGATCCAGACACACAAATATCTTCGCCAAATAGTCAATCTTTTTTATGCGATCCAAATACTTCACTCAGTTCACCAATTTCTTCTAATAACAAAGACAACCAATTCTTTTTTTCTAACTGGATAAATACTTCTTCAAATGCACTGCAAGAATCAATAAATGATGAAGTGGAGAAATATAGCAGAGAAGTAGTAAATATGACTGATGACTTTGATTTAATGCAGTGGTGACGCAAAAATGAGAAATATTATCCTCGCTTATGCGAATTCGCTCAGCATGTGCACTCAAGACCTGCAAGCAGTGCTGCATCGGAACGTGCCTTTTCATTAGCGGGTAATATTCTAACTGAAAAGCGAAGTAGATTAAAGCCGAAGTCATTGGACAATTTATTGTTCTTAAATTCATCTTTCAAAAAATTTTCCACAAAATATAACCTAAAATCATCACTAGTTTTAATTTGAACTAAATTTTGTTTTTCTTAAGTTTGAATTAATTTGTTTAACTTTAAATTTGTCACATATATTTCATAAGCTTGATATTGTTGTTGTATAATGATTGGGATTTTTCCTTTCCGTTCTTCTTTGAATAATATTTCATATGTATATGTAATATTCTTTCATTTAAATAGCTTAACGAACTATAATCAAAAATTACAATTTTAATCAATAAAAACAAAAACTAACATTAAAAAATGTTTTTTATTTGAACCCATAATGTATAATTACAACTACATGTAACGTGTAACTGGTAAAGGTCGATTGAAATTATATGTAATGTGTAATTGGCAAATATTCGCAAGATCATAAATCAGTTTTTTCCCCTTTTTTCAGCCTTCATAAATATTTGCAAATTTCTGCGATTTTGACGAATTTTGTATTTTTTTTTAACTGTATAGAGAACTTGTGAACGTTTCTATATCTTATTTTACCTTTTAAAATTTTTCGGAAATTTTCGCAATTTTACGCGAATTTTATCTTGATAAGCTAATTAGAGAGTTTTGGATTTAGCTACTACTTTTTTCAGATTTTTGAAAACTCCACAAACTTGATTTTATAATAAATAATAAAACAGCCACTAAATCATCAAAACGCCCAAAATCGCTAAACCTACGACATAGCATCAAATCTGGCAGCCCCGGCTGCGGCGTATGTTAAATAGTACATACACAAACATATACCAAATCAAAATGCCGCGAGTGTGTTGTTACAAGCTGCTCGCAATACAAAAGACGAGCAGGTTAATACAAAGAAATTACCGAGCATGAAAATAGAAAAAACACGAGCGTTTGTACTGAATGTGTGTGCATTGTTATTACTTTTTTCTGCGCTCTTACTTCTTCTGTAATCAACACGGGTGCGAGTTAAAAAAATACTGTGTATGTTTTCATGCATGAGGCTCGCGCCGTATGAAGAACGAGCGATGAAAACAACAACTCACTGAAAGCGAGCGCTTTAAAGTACTCGGGACTAAAAAATACATAGTAAGCAGCGAGTGGGCTCGCGGGTATATTGTATTGTTGCAGATGTCTGATACATACCTGGAGACTAAATATGTATAATTGTAAGAGCTGGTTATTAAAGAGACTAGGAGTAAGTTTTCGATTAGTTAGGTTCAGTATTATTTAAATAAAATAAAGAAGTTCTGTTCTGTTTGATAGTCTTTGAAGAAAGGATTGTTTCATTTAAGAACATTATTATACATATGCAAATCTAAAATATAACTGCTTATGCCATTAGGAAAATATTAATTGGTCTCAAACTGTTTTGCAAAAACAAATCTGATTCTGACACTTTTTGTAGAAGTCTTAATAAAAACTAGGAGTATTTTACGTATAGAACCATGAACGAAAAGCCGTTGATACCATAATAATAAATTCATGGATTTGGGCTTAAGCTGTTTGGAAACTCAACTGGTCATTAAGAAAAGTCCTTTCAACTCTGAATATTATAAAAGTTAACGAAACTTTTAACTTGTTGAATAATTTTTCTTACTAATGGTATGGAATTTTTATTTAATTTGTTACCAAGTCGATTTTTTTACTAAGATTTTGCATAGCAATTGCTTAAAAAATTGAAAGCAACAGTAAAAAAATGATTTTTTGGGTAAAAACTAAAATTTACTCTTGTGTTGTTATTTGTTTATTCATTCATAAATTAATTAGTAAGTTTAACTCATTGCATAAAAATAAATACCAATTCAATGTTGTTGAGTAAACACGAAATCGCACAAATTGTTATTTTTAATAAAATGTTGTATCCTGGAACGATGTATTTTGAGCAAAAAAAAAAAAAAAAAAAAAAAAAAAAAAAAAAAACAGTGTAAAAAAGTTTTTAAAAAATTAATAAATAATTAAACATTTTAAATATTTGCAAAAAAGATAAACTTAATGTTGGATATTATCGTAAATATGTAGTTTCAAACGTCAATAATCTAGCAACTCCCTTCTTTATAATTAGTAGAAATTTAACATTAAATTAAATTATTAAATAAACACGTTTCTTACTAAGCGCCACTAAGTAAAAATGTGTCTTTTTCTATACGAATACATAACATATTTATAAATGGCGACGAGGATTGAAGAAAAAAATATACAAATTAAAATAAATATCTATTTAAATAAATAAATAGTTATCAAAATTTAATGAATATAAAAATACATATTTCAACTGCCTTAAAATAAAAACTAATAAGTACAATGCCAACTGACCCTGTTACTATATTAACAGCGTAGTCAGCACCAGAATTTATGGCAATTGCAGACAAATGGCAGATTTTGCAGGAAAGTTTCGAAATACATTTTTGCGAGATAAAACGTACGGACGGCAACATCAAGAAGTCCATCTTGTTAAATTGATAGGGTCTAAAGCTTATGGTGTTTTGCATAGTTTATGTAGCCCAGACTCTCCTGTCTCAAAAACATACAAAGAATTATGTGCAATCTTAAACGCCATTACACACCACCTACAATTATCTTCCAAGAACGAAAACGCTTTCATTCTGCAAAAATGAGAGAAGAAGAAAGCATTTCATCGTGTTATGCAGAAGTAAAGAAATTGGCATTGAATTGCAAATTTGGAGACCATCTTAATGCCTTCGTTTTAGACAAGTTTGCCATTGAACTACCGTCCAAAATATTTGAAAGATTATGCGAAGAGGACGAAAAGTTGACCATAGGGAATGCTTTAATAAAAGCACTCATCATGGAAACGAAATTTAAGAAGTCGCATGTTCATCAGGATTAAGATGTACATTATGTAAAATGTAAAACGTGGCAGGACAATCAGAGGCGTGACGGAACAGCCGGCAGAGACAGCAACAGAAACAGTAGAGACCGCAATCTTGACAGCAGAAATAGAAGTAACATAAGCAACAACCAGTATAACGGTAACGAAAATTCTAGAGCACAGAATACAAAATGTTCTCACTGTGGCTGGGAAAAACCGCAGCTCATCCGAGTGCAAATACAAAGATAGCAAATGTCATTCGGGTGGAAGACAAGGACACTTGGCATCAGTTTGTTGGTAAAAAAAAGGATGTAAAATATGTATCAGATTCATATCAAAATAATTCATGTAAATCTCACGAAATTCATAATTTTTAGTGTCGAAAATAATATCGTGTCGAATCTACAAACTACAAGTCACCATTGGTGGAATTGAAATAATGGCCACATACGACACAGGTGCGTCATGTACATTGTTGCCACTATAATTTTTTTAAAAATATAATCGTAAAAAGGTACTTAATCCACCAACATCTTTGTACTTAAATTCTAACGGTGATCACATTCCACTGGCTGGTGAGTATCATGTAAATATTGCATAATGGTGTCGAAAAGAAAATAAAAGTTGTCGTTACTAAAACAGACTCACCTCCACTACTTGGACGTACACTGTCAAAGAAGCACACATTTTCGACATGATCTCTAGTGAAATAAAAAATGAGTTTTCAGAAATATTTAGCACCAAACTCGGAAAATCTATGGATTTAAAAATTTCTTTAGAAATAACTAATGGTGTTAAACCTATATTTTTTAAACCGCGACAACTACCGTTGGCGTGGAAAACCAAAATTGAGAGACAACTAAATGATTTAATAAATGAGGGTATCTTAGAGAAAGTGGATAATTTGAATTTTATTGAAAATGACTTTAAGAAAGTGAATTGAAACAATTATGCCAATTATATAAAAATATAAACCAATATTCCTGCGTTAGAAAATATTACTACTACTGTATATATTGGCGGTATGATTTTCTACTTTAAAGAATTGATTAAAGATGTAATGCTTCTTAACGCTCCAAGAAATTCTCTTTCTCTTTCCAGAATATCTTTGACCCACATTTCTTGACCCACTATCATACGTGAACAAAACAGTTTTCCTAGAATAAGGCAACGTAATAAAAATATAAGCGAAATTGGGAAGATGTCAGTATTTCACTGCCTTCGACGTGGCCAAATGATTTCATCAGTTTGAAATCGAGGGGATGGATATTCACAAAACCGCCTTCAGCGTGTAAGAAAGGCACTATTAATTCTCGAGAATGCCGTTTGATTTAGATTGAAGATTACATCAACAAAATCTGTCTATTCTACCTGGACGATATGATAATATTTTCCACATCATTACAGGAGCACATGAGTTCCATAAATCTTACTTGTAACCGTTTACAAGAAACCAACCTTAAAATTCAACTTGACAAGACAGAATTTCTGAAAAAGAAACGGTAGACGGAATAAAATTAAATCTGATGAAAACAGAATGCGCTGTCAACTTTCCTATCCCTAAATCACAAAAACAGATTAAGAAATTTCCAGATTTAATTAGTTACTACCGTAAGTCCATAAAAGATTATTCAGCCCATGACAAGGTTTCTAAAGTTTTAGCACAATAAAATCCCTATTGACTCATGAGCAAATACTGGCCTACCCCTATTCCACCAAAAAATTTCTCTTAACAAAGGACGTTAGTACTTTCGCAGGAAAACAACCCGATTTGTTATGCCAACCGTACTCTAAATGTACACAAGATCAATTACACTACCACAGAAAAAGAGCTCTTAGAAATCCTTTGGGCCACAATGTAATTCTTCGGGCGTAAATTTATAATTTCGATTAATTTCGATTAAGAATCCAAATTCGAAACTAGTTCCTTAGAGGTCAAAGTTGTCAGAATTTTATTATGAGATTAAATACAAAAAGGGAACAAAAAACTGTAATGCGGCTGCATTATTAAGAATCGATAAAGAATCTGTCAACATTAATTCACTAGAAACCATTGAAGTGAATTTAAAAGAGAGTGTTTCGTCTATAAATTTATTTAAAAACCAGTCCCGATATATGAATGGATGAGTTTTACGTCACTTCCAGGGATACTTAAAGAGAATTCTTTTCAAGTAATAACGGGTTCAAATTGATTAGGACTTCCAAAAACCCGGAAGACGCAGAAGATAAAGTTAAAGTAGCAAACATAATTAAGGGACAACAACTAAGCAAAAAGCTCACTATTCCAGGAGGTAAACACCAAAATTTATAATCCCAAATATAAATTAAGGATAATTCGGTTTGCTAAAAACTGTGAAGCATCTACGCTAGAAAAGTAAGACAGAAGGCCACCTAGACTACCTTACAAATTAACGGAAACACCCTCAAGACCTAGAGAAATATTACACTTGGACGTATTCTTAACATTAGAGAAGCAACTTTCTAACGGTGATTGACAAGCTTACAAAGCATGCCATAGCATACAAAAATTAATGGAAGATCGTGGGTAAATTTTAAAACGAAATTGATTCAATATACTAGCACGATTGGGAATATAGAAAAAATTTGTTGTTGACAATGAGCTAGAACTTACAGCAATTCCGATGCACGACACGACAAACAGTCTAAAAGCGAGACGACAGAGAAGAATATATGACCATTCATAATACCACACACATCAAACCAATAGACTTCGTAAACGTCAGATTAAATGAAGAAAACTATCTCGTGACACATGGTTTAATATTTAAAAAAAGAACTATATATGTAAATAAACTTTACAAAAATAGAACCGATATGGAGGAGGCAAAAATTGTAGGATGTATAGGATTCTAGAAAATCGACGAAGATTACATAGAAAGCACGAAGGCAGGACATACTTATGTTTATTTTTTAATTTATATATACTATCAATGCTACAATTACAACATTTTAATATATATTTCTATAGTATCATTAGTTTTGAGAATTTACTTATAGTATTGCACCAAATAAATACCATAATTAATTTTTATTATATACCAAGACAAAAGTAACAGCAAAATCAAGGCAAAATTCAAATAAATATATTTTTTAGATTACTAAATGGATCAATGGATCGACGTCAAGACCGGCCTATTTTACAATAACGGATACATACCAAGATACTTGTACATTAATATGTTATTGATTTTGCTCTTCACTGTATTAATTAAAATCCCTACATACATTGGGATTATAGTTAAACTTAATATAAATTGCAACATATGCATTATACATAAAATTATGTGAACCTAAATTAAACTGCAACGCATGCAGTCCTTATGAATAATAACACAAAAAATTTGTTCTAAATCAATTCACTTGCCTTAGTAAAATTCGTTTATATTAATTTGCACTATTTATTTAGGTCAACTTTGTTTTTTCTTTTTAATGTTAAGTTCATTTCCGCATTATTATTTAAATATGTCATTATGGTAATATTGCATATAAGACTAACAATTTTTACAAATAAAACACATTTGAATTTACAGCCTTCAACGCAAAGGTCTTTTACTTCACAAATTTCAAGTGTTTCAGTTACAAGTGCTGGAAAGACAAAGGAAATTAAAAAAAGTGTTAATTCAGACGAAACGTTTGAATTAAGTCTCACTAGAATTCCTATTTGTTCATTTGGTAACACCGATGTGATCTTTTATAAGAAGGCACGACCAAATTCAAATCAACAAACTGCATATCGAGCAAGCGAACCAGCAGTAACATATCAAGCCGTCTGTTTTGCATTGGTTTTAAATCCTCGCCGTATAAAATAACATGCCTTCAAAAGAAGAATTAGTCAGCCTACAGAATGTCTTAGGTGAGAACATTCAGCAGATTATACGAAACTTCAAAAATTATTCTGCTGATAGGAAAACCACAGTTTCCTACTTTGGGGAACGCCGTCGTCGTCTCGTGGACGAATGGAACGAGTTTAGTGAGGTCGACAAAAAACTACGTATGTATACTAGTGGAAGATCAGTCTGAAGTAGACTACTTTAAAACCAAATATTTTGACCAGCTTCAGTCATAGGCGCAACAATACATTGACCTATTCCAAGTTGAATTGTTACGTCTAAAAAATGAGGAATTAAAGAACCCATCCGCAGCTCAACGTAAACAACCCTCATCAGGGATTGCATAAGCGCCTGGTGGCACAACATTCAAATTAAAACTATAAACAAGTTATGGAGCCAACTCGAGGATCTATAAACACCACTGACAAACATACACCAAGGCCAGAGCTTAATGCTTTAAGCACAGAAGAACTTGAGGCATCCCTTAAAATAATACGTGCCATCCAAAGAGATGATTTCTCCAACGAAATCCAGCAATTAAAAACCAAACAAGAACTTGCTAGAACTAATCCAATTCTTAGTTTAACTGCGTTTGTTGATAATGAAGGAACTCTTCGAGCCGGAGGACGATTAGAGGAAGCAAATATATCCTACGACTCAAAACATCCAATGATTCTTTCATATAATGATGCATTAGTAAAACTTTTATTTAGATCAGTACACGTTGAAAAGAAGCACTGCAGTCCGCAAGCATTATTAGGAATTGTGAGACAGCGATTTTGGCCGATTAAAGGAAAATCCATTGTACGATCAGCCGTACAAAAATGCTTGCATTGCTGCAAGTCCCACGCTATGTCAACAATTAATGGGAACCTTCCACAAGACAGAGTTACGCCGGCACGGCCATTCATTAACACTGGCGTTGATTATTTTGGACCGATATGGATCTACTACAAAATAAGAGGAAAACATCCAACAAAGGCATATGTAGCAGCATTTTTTTGCTTTGCGACTAAATCAGTTTATTTTGAACTAGTTAGTCACTTATCTACCGATGCTTGCATTGGTGCATTTAAACGTTTTATTTGTCGCAGAGGACTGTGCCAAAAAATCTACAGCGATAACGCCACAAATTTTTTTGGGGCCAACAATAAACCTACTGAACTTTTTCAATCAATATTTTCTGAAAATGGAAAAGAATCGATAGTTTCAACATGTAGCTCAAAAGGAATACAGTTCCATTTTATTCCACCCAGAGCTCCTCATTTTGGAGGACTTTGGGAAGCAGCGGTAAAATCGGTAAAAAATTTACTTGTTCGAAGCTTAAGCACTATTTCACTAACATATGAAGAATTGGAAACGGTTATCATAGAAATTGAAGCCATATTGAATTCTCGTCCATTAACACCTATGTCCAACGACCTTTCCGATATGTCAGCTTTAACTCCGGGACATCTACTGATAGGTGAAGCTCTTACGTCTCAACTGGATATTACAACCAACTCAAAAAAATATTACTCTTATCACGATGGGAACCCGTCTCAAAATTAAAACATGAATTTTGGAAAAGATTGTAAAATGAGTATTTACATAAACTGCAGCAGCGTCATAAGTGGAAACCTCTAAGTACTAACATCAAGCCAGGAGATATTGTTACCATTAAGGAAGATAATACTATGCCAATGAACTGGCTCTTAGGACGAATATTGAAAGTTCACCCTGGAAATGATGTATCAATTCGGGTTGCTGATATAAAAACCGCAAACGGAATATATAAAAGACCGATACATCGTCTAGCATTGCTCCCTGTTGAAGTGAATCCAGAGTCAATAAAATCAGACTCAAACTCAACAAGTACGATGAAGACCAAAATAAGGAACCCAAAAAGCAAAAGAGCAAGACTACCAATCAGTAATATATGCATAACACTGCTATTTATTTTCCCAGTTGCCATGGGAATATCAATCGATAACAAACGGTTTGGACCTAAGCTGGCAGTCCACTTTGAAGAAATCGGATCAACGTACATATATATCTACAATTCAGTGGAAACTAGTGGTTTATTATGACCTATCAGCTTACTGGACTAACACATCATTTTTAGCAAATGGCACCAAATCACTAGAACAGCTTTGCAAAAAATGCAGTCCAATGTATCATGTACTAATATAATAAACCACTTGCAACACATTGAAACTGACTTGAACCTAGACAACAGAATGCTGTACAAATCTCCACGATTGATTTTGTGGGAAATATAGCACATTCACTATTTTGTGTGCTTGATTCTGAATATGCAGAAAAAATGTCATCAACGATCACCAAATTACAAGAAGACGACTCATTTATGTTACAACTCATAAAAGATCAAACCTCTGTTATAAACTCAACAATGAACATTGTTAAACAGGGTCTAAGTGCAGAAAATTTTAAATTTGAAAGCCCTCAATCAACAATAAACGCCTTAGTAAGAAGCGAAGAATTATATCAAATTAGGCTTGCACATCTGTTCAACATAGACTTTATGCAACTATCACTCATCGCAAACAATTTACAAAAAACGCAAGCATGTATCATGGGCACATTAACTGACACCCATCAGTGAAAGATCAGCCCTTTGCTTCCAACTCCACTACAGCTAGAGGTTGAAATACAAGAAATCAAGACACATACTTATACCTGAACCATTAATGTTACTGGTATCTGAGAATGTTTTGGTAGAACTTTATAAACTAATAGAAATAAAGCACGGCTTACTCAGGAACACGTGATATTTAGTATAACACTGCCTTTAACAGAGCATAAAATTTTTAAATTATACAATTTATATCCTGTTCCTAACGCAATAAATGGCACAATGCTAACGATAGAAACGTGCAGTCCTATATTAGCAATAAACACAAACCTAAGACACTATATGCCGTTATCAACAGATCAACTAAAATCATGTTACGTAATCAAGAATGATATTTTCATATGCTATAACATATAACAATTTTGGAGCAGAAAGGTGTTCATGTGAAGTTAACATATTTAACAACATTACTACCCCGAACTGCAACCTAGAGAATTTCCCGGGAAATGTAACGTGGACGCCGTTAATTCATAAAAACCAATGGATATATTTATCATCATTAATCACAAATTCCACAGCAGTATGTGGAAAGGAAATTACAACTCTATATCTGGAAGGTTCTGGATTATTAATTACACTGGCCAACAAATTAGGCAAAAAAATTAACTGGGGAAACGAGGCATGTGTTTTTGCTAATCTGGGTGCGCTGAATTCGAATCTGGCAACAAAGTTGGGCTATCACGAACAGTTCGTTTTTTATCGCATGCTGGCAATACTGTAAAATAGTTAATACTGACGCTACAATTTCACAGTTATTAATTTGAAAAAAGCCTACATTCGTCCTACATTCGTTATAAATTTGTATAAAGATAGAGTTTAAGCATGTCAGCGAGATCGTGTGTTACTAATCCGAGCTATTTTTGCTTTGTGCGTGGTGAATATTTGAATGAAAAAAAGGATATGCAATATCAGAATGACTAAAATATGCATATCTACACTATCTTGGTTTTGCTATCGGAAACTTGGACAAACATCGGACACCGACAATGTTTTGCAATCGCTGCAGAACTATTTTATACATTTTCCCTAGGTGCTGTTAGCGACGAACAAGGGGAGCGCGCCCATCAAGATTTAATGAAAATTTATAGAAACTATCAAGGATTTTGGGATAAAAGTATGATGGGAGACTATTGCTGGACTCTAATACTTGAAACTGAACCAACGAAATACAAACGATAATCATATAACGCCATTCACTTTTGAAAGCTCATAGATTTTTAAATAAACTAATAATTTTTTATGGAAAAATCTAATAAACGCATTTTTATATCTCGAAAACCTGACGTGATAGAGAAAAACCATTTACAGATTCGAGTTCAGCGCACCAAATTACACTAGAAACGGTATTTGGTTGCTCCAGACTGTATTCTTAAGCATGATTTTATTCACATGACTGACAACAAACGTCAGTGCAATAGCCATAGCATTGATTCCAGTTATAATTGTCAAACGCAGGAAATACTATTGCAAGATCCAATATGGTACAACCACTTGACTGTAATCCACAATCATCCAACAAAAATACATCATCCACCGCAGAATTTCACAATTCAAGTTTGAATCCAATCTTCGTTTAATTGACTACTCGTCAATGACGGGGAGGATACACATTATTGTGTTATTGATTTTGCTCTTCACTGTATTAATTAAAATCACTACATACATTGGGATTACAGTTAAACTGAATATAAATTACAACGTACGCATTATACATAAAATTATGTGAACCTAAGTAGAACTGCAACGAAACTTACATATTCGAATCCAAACACAAATACATACACTAGGGTAGATATTATTGACGATTTTTTAGCTAAAATAAATAGAACAAAATAAAATGTAAAGTGAAACCTATTTCCGGTATGTTAAACTAAATTAAAAATTTAAAACAAATTTGCAGACGAAATTCTGAGAAATAAAGTATTGAAAACAATTAATGTAAAATAGTTCATTAAAAGTGTTATATTAAAAGATTAAGTAAGCAAGATTGCAAAACAATATTTAATGCTAAATAAACGTAATTATATTTTGCTTTTATGTCTAATTTTAATTATGAAAGAAAAGAATAAAGTGAGTTGTCGTTAAGCTGGTTCTGGTGACGGTTTATTTTCTTTCGTTACATTTTTACAAAAAATTGGGAAGAAAACTCAATTAGTTAACTGGCGCAATCGGTAGGATCCTTAAGAAAATATATAACGATCCAGTGATTCGAACTAAAATTCGAAAAAGAAATCCTGCGAACTCAGGATTTAAAAATCAAATAACTATAGTGAACAGTGACTTGAAAAAGAAAAAAAAGTAAAGTAATTTTTTTTCTTGCTCTACTATAAACAATTTAAAGCTGTGTGGTAAATCCTTTTAACTTAAACTCCGCACAAAAATATAAAGTGAAGTGACCGGTTATAAAGTGAATACTGCAGTGAACACCCCTTGTGAAGAAAAAGAAGAAAGAAAAAATTCACACAAGTGAATAAAAATATTTTTCACAATTAAAAAACAAAGGCAACGAAGATTCGACGAGAGAAGGATGGAGCAGGCTCAACCAAACATATTTCCGGCAGATATACTGGAACAACTGAACCGAAAAGAACAGCAACTGGAGCAGCTAAGAAGTGCATACATAGAACTCCAGCAAAGACAACCAAACTAACGGGTGATATTACCATAAACTAATTTCTCAGCAGCGTGGAGTACTTACTGCGAAGAGATGAAAAAGGAAGCAACCAAAGCCGTCTATTACCGAAGCATACAAGAGGAAGCCAAAAATATCATCATTAATATACAGCAACCGGATAATTGGGAAATGATCAAGAAGGCCTTGAAAGTGAGATACCTACCAGACATCGAGCCCCAACAGATATACAGGAGGATTTATAATTTGCGTGTGAATAATATATGGTGAATCACGCTATTGATCATGATGTGGACACCATATAATGAGGCACATTTCAATATGACAGAAATAAAGGACCAAATGGGCTTTGTGGACTTACAAATAGGAAAACAAGAAATAGTTGGGGATATGTACATAGTTACATATATAAACAACGTTGACCAAATTGAGGAGATTATAATGACTGACAATATTATTCTAATGAAAATAAAGAATAAAGACATACTTCAGAAAGAACTACTGGACTCAAAAAATAAACTATTGACTTTACTGCCAAGGATCAACAGACACAAACGCGGACTAATAAATGCAATTGGTAGCATGTCGAACTAGTTATTTGGAACAATGGACGAGACTGACAGACAGGACATACAGAATCACCTTCTTAAAACTGATGCAAATATTAGTCAGCAAATTCAAGTAAATGAATATTTTAATAGAGCATTAGAACAACTCAGAGATATTGTAAAAAGTGATAGAAAAATTATAGAAAATACAAATAAGCATAAGCAAAATGAAGGCAAAAGAAGTAGAACAAAATTTATATTTAGAACAATTATCCAAAATACAAATGTTAAAAGGCAAAATTGAACATATGTATAAGTTAAAACACGTGTTAGTGGTGTGAATATTTTTTTATATTTTATTTTTTATTGTACTGTAATGTATTTTTATCAGCGCATTTTTATTTATTTGTTATTATTAATAACAGTTAATTAAAAATCAGAAACAGTCGAATAAAAGCAAGATGAGCATATTTCATGCTCTCACTGTCGTTTTTTATATTTTGTTGTCAAGCCAATTAATATTTAACTAAACCATATAGCAATAATAATTAATTTTGCCTATTCTTCTTTTAACTTCTCTCTCTCTCTCTCTCTTCTAAATTAAACTAACAGTTAAACCAAAATGTAAAATGTAATTTACTCTCTTTTTAGTTTGTCTTATTTTTCAATTTGCAATCCATAAATTTTTAAGAAATAAATTCAGTTGGTATTACAAGAGATATAGTCAGTGGGTTTTAGACAAGCGTTTAATGTGTTTCAAGAAAATTTAAAGAACAAATAAAAATTTAAGTTGAAAAATAAAATTAAAAACTTAAAATAAATTAAAGTTGAAAAACTAATGTGTTTCAAAAAAATTTAAAGAACAAATAAAAATTTAAGTTTAAAAAACATGTCAACATGAACGCTACAGATGCCGTAGAAAAGGTACTCGGTATGTTTTGGAAAAGTAGCACGGACAAATTCATTTTCAAATTACAATTAAGCCGAGTTGACCCAGGAATCATAACCGGAATAAAATGCCCAACAAAGCGAGAATTGTTGAGCTTGGTGATGTCTGTTTACGACCCGTTTGGAATGCTTGCAGATTTACTGATATATGGCAAAATATTGTTACAAGAATTGTTTCGCGTAGAGGTTGGTTGGGACGATGCCATCCCTGAGAGTATTTACCAGCGCTTTACACAGTGGGCTCCAAGTTTGCAGACAGCACGAGAATTTCGTCTACCAAGATGCTACGATGCTCAACTATACGACACTGGAACAGTAATTGAACTTCACATTTTCAATGACGACAGTGAAACTGCCTTCGCCTCGGTCGCATATTGGCGCATCATTACACCAAGTGGAATTTCTATTCGCTTCATTGCCGGTAAGACGAAATGTGCACCCCTTAAAATATTGTCCATACCCCGCTTGGAACTACAAGCAGTAGTTTTAGGTACTAGATTCAAAAACACCATTATAGAGAGTCACCGAATAAAACCAACAAAAACTACATTGTGAAGCGATTCGAAAACTGTGATCAGCTGGATAAAGTCAGATCACCGACAATATAAAGCCTTCGTTGTTCACCGAGTTGGAGAGATTCTTGAGTCAACGCACGAAAATGAATGGCGTTAGGTTCCTTCAAATTTAAATACTGCAGACACGGCAACAAGAACAATGTACCCTGTGACTTATAGCCTCGAGAATAGTTGGATTCAAGGCCCCGATTTTTTGTTGAAGCCCGAAGAGCTTTGGCCTCAAACACATGATGTGGGTTCAGAAATCATCACAGAAGAAAGAAAAGGGTATGCATGAACGCAATCACGACGACATTCATTGATTTTAAAAGATACTCTAGCTATATAAAACTCCTGAGAACGGTTGGCTGGGTGTTACGATTTTGCGACGTATCCCGAGGAAAAAACAAATACGGTAAAAACCATGAACTGACGGCTTCTGAGCTCCGAAAGGCCGAAATAATATTGTGCAAACACGTCCAGCAAAAAGTATACAACGAGGAAATAAACAAGCTGAAAACAGGCGCTAACGTATCCAAAACTAGCCCAATTGTATCTCTTACTCCGCATCTTAATTCTGATGGCCTTTTGTGTGTCTATGGGCGCACTAACTATGCGTTGGCCCTCCCTGAATCAGCAAGAAACCCTATTATTTTACCGAACCGTCACACTCTGACAGAACTCATTATAATATGGTATCATCAAAGACTGTTCTATCAAAATGACGAGATCGTCATTAACTAGGTAAGGAGAAAGTTTTGGGTCATCAATATGAGAACGGCAGTCAAACACGCGAAGTCGAACTGTCAGGCTTGCAGAAATAATCGTGCTAAACCAGTGCCACCATTAATGGGCCAACTGCCGGTGGATCGTCTTCAGCCGTATGTAAGACCTTTTACATATACTGGCCTCGACTACTTTGGTCCTATGATGGTAACGATCGGGCGTAGATGAGAGAAACGGTGGGCAGCTCTCTTTACCTGCCTGACGATCAGGGCAATCCACATTGAGCTGGCAGCTGATTTATCCACTGACGCTTGCATCATCTGTATCCGCAACTTTATTAATAGAAGAGGTGTTCCAGTAAAAATACGCTCAGACATGGGTACAAACTTCGTGGGTACTGATGGCGAATTAAAACGAGTGAATGACTTATTCGACTACAATTACATTCAGAGGGAATTAGCAATTAAAAACATCGCTTGGGAGTTCAATTGCTCCGCCAATCCCAGCAGTGGAGGTTGCTGGGAACGCTTGATTCAATCAACAAAAAAGGTATTAGCCGTGACACTAAGAGGAGTTGCTCCAAAGGTCGAAACACTGCCTATTGATAGAAGCCGAAAACATCGTAAATAGTCGCCCCCTCACGCATCTACCAGTCACACCGGAAAACCCAGAGCCATTAATCCCTAACCATTTCCTGTTGGGTACCACTAATTCGACGCAAACGCCAGGAGACGTTACTTCGATATGCTCGCGAAAGCAGCATGGTTGCCAGAAGTGACGATTGATCGTCATTTTGACGATATTGGGTGTCTAAAATGGCATTTTGACGATTGGACGATTTGTAGTCTAAATTTGACGATTTTGAACAATACAAAGTTGGCACCATTTTTTAGCTTTCAAAGCAATTTTTAACAAATCAGAGCTTTGCAGCTTTTACTTCAAGATTTAAAAGGAGTAAGGAAGGAGTAAAAGAGATAAATAGCATACGTAATTACTTTTCTGTTGATAATTTTAGCATTATATGTGTCTTAAAACTATATTTTCCTAATTTATCAACTGCTGTATACATAGGAATGTACAAATGTATGTATGTTATATGTATGTGCATTAAAAAAGCACTCCAAAAGTTGAAAAGCAAAAGAGGAAAAAATGTTGAAATATGTATCTACAAATGGATGGTAAGTTTTTCAAATATATTGACATTTTATCAGATACCTAACTAAATAACCCTTTTTAATAGAAGCAGAAACACTGGATGAGGATAATTGCAGCACTTCCAGATCCGTAAGTAAATGTAAAACAAAATGTTTTTTAAAGTTGAGTAATAATGAGTTTGCAATCAGGTGCTCAAGACAACTTCAATATACATATGTTTTATATAATATTATACATAAATACATACATACACATTTATAAACTTTTCTCTTACAGGATAATAGAAAAAAAATTAGAGAAGATTGATTGACGATCCCCAAATAAGATCAAGGGCCGAAAAGCGAAATAATATGCTGTTTTGCAAAATTTGTAATGTAGACTTAAAACTGTCATCTGGGAAATCGGACCTAATAGTACACCTAAATTCAAGAAGACATCGTACGGATGAAAATTCAATCCATCAACCTAAAGTCAAAGATCATTACCCGGTAGAGAATAGTAGTGTTAAGCATTCCGAAATAAAATTAGCACTTTTTATTGTCGAACATAATTTACCTTTCGCCGTTTCGGACCATTTAAGTAAGGTATTCCAAATATCTTTTAAGGATTCAAATGTTGCTTCAAATCTCTCCTTTGGAAGAACAAAAGCAAATGCTATTATTAAAAATGTAATAGGGCAGAATCAATTTCAAAATACAAATGTAAAAACAATGGATTGAAAATGTTTATTTGGTTTTTTGTTAAATAAAGGAAATATATGTTTGAAAAAAAATGTTTTAAATGTGACGATATTGTGACGATTTCGGATAATGCTTTGACGATTTTGACGATTTACAACTTGGACTTTGACGAATTCGACCCCGTTTTATCTGGCAACTATGGAAAGCAGTACCGAATTAGTCAGCACCTAAAAAATCAATTCTGGCGCCGATGGATACGGGAGTATTTACCCACACTCACTAAACGCACAAAATGGTTCACCGATCAGAAACCTATTAAGGTCAATGACTTAGTGCTTATATGCGATGAAAACTTGCCCAGGAGTCAATGGAGAAAAGGCGTTGTAACTACCAAACTGACAGCCAAATATGGGAAAACACGGGTTGTAGAATTGCGCACATCTAACGGGGTATTACGCAGACCAGTCTCGAACCTTGCGGTGCTAGACGTTTTAGGTGAAGTTCCCCACGGCCTTCCCGGGGGCGAAATGTCGCCGACGCATATTAGCACCGCTGTATTGACAACACTTGTCACTGTCATTGTCGCTGACGCATATTAGCACCGCTGTATTGACAACACTTGTCACTGTCATGTTATGGTTATTCGCCATATTTGAATATTTTTTCTTTTCTTCAACGAAACTTGATGGATACAGACGCCGAGCGGAGCCTGCAATAGATTTGTATTTTTTGTATTAAATAATCTTTTTTAGTTAAGAAGGAAACAGAATGTATGTAGATTTACCCATATTATTATTATTTGTCATACTATTGATTTTTATTTAATTTCTAGTGAAATAAACCACACACACACACATACATACCAACATTGGATGTATTAACCTCAATATACACGCCGTTTATTTCTTCTGTTCATTATTTTTCGTTAAGACGCAACATGCATACAATCAAAACAAAACAGACTTCCCTTTAACACAAATAGAGTAAGGCCTAAAAAACCATTAGAAACCATACATACAAATATTTGCGGACCAATTTCGCCTGAATCATGGGATAACAAAAGGTACATATGAACTATTATGGATTATTATACTAATTATACAAAAATATACTTAATAACAAATAAGAAAGAAACCTTTGAACATTACAAATGTATGTAAGAGAAGCTGAAAGACAATTGGACCTGAATGAAAAAAATAAGATGTGGCTGTGCTGGCGAATACACTAGCAATGCAATGAAAGATTATTGCAGAAAAAACGGAATCTCATTGGATTACACAATACCACATAGACCCCAATTAAACGGAAAAGCTGAGAGGTATAATCGAACACTGTTCGAGAAAATAAGGGCTATGATGTACGAAAATAATGTTGATGAAAAACTTTGGGGAGAAGCTGCAAAAACTGCCACATACATATTAAACAGTATACCAGTAGCAGGACAAAATAAAACACCAACCGAAAAATGGACGGGAATAAAACCAAACATAAAATACGAAGTATATAGTAAAAATTTAGAATACCTACACAAGCTCGACAGACGTAGCAAGAAATATATTATGGTTGGATATACAAGATATGAGATAAAGAACAACAAAAGGTGGTAGAAAGAAGGGATGTAGTATTCTTAAACAAAAAGCCGGGTAAAGAAAGTGAAAACGAAGACAATGCGATTAGAATTACAATCAATAACAAAAATACACCAGCACAGGAGGAGAACGATGAATCATACAAAGAATCAGAAAGTGAATAATATACTGAAAATGACAGATACGATGAAAATAGGGAAGAAGTGGATAAACTTGTAGAAAATTTACAACCACCAGAAGATTTAATGCGGAATTCAGAGGAGAATATAACAAGAACTGAAAGATTGCGTTACGAATTTGGCTTACCGCCCGGTTACCCAAGAGGGTGTGGAACTGTCAGCGTTAAAAAGATTAGAAACCTGGAGAAAAGAAGACCCCCCAAAGAATAAAAAGCCCATAGATACAAAATGAATTTTTAAGTTAGATAGAATGGAAAAAAAGGCCAGACTAGTAGCGAGAAGTTTCCAATTGAAAAGAGACGAGCGCTATGACATATTTTACTCATATGCAGTGCTGCCGCTACTACTTCAATCGAAGTATTTTGCTTCATTTTCACAAAATTTACTTCGTCACTCCTTCTTCCAAAAATCTGCTTCACTTTTTGTTCTGCTTCAAATTTTAAAATTTTTTCACTATATTACCTAATTGTTTTTCCTATTCCCTTAATTACGATGAAAATAGTGGTTTTAATCACTGAACATATGCAAACGCTATTTTTCATCGCTGGAATGGCAACCCTTTATTGTTGCTTTGTAAAAGTGTTATTGCGTGAACGGTCAAATTGTTGTGAGTTAATAACGTATGGACATGTGATGTGCAAGATGAATCGGTAGTGCAATAATTTCCATAAAAAATATAAATATATTATTAATTATAAATTCCTTAATATCTTTAGCAAAGGAATACGCTCACCGACGAAGAACAGGTTAATAAGTAGGTATGTATGTTTATTTTAATCTAACTTTGCAAATAAGTATTTCTGCATGGTGCGTTTCAATTTGTAATGTGAAAGAATAACTTAAAATTCAACTTAATTTTTTAGCTATTTCCAAAAGGAGCTACCTGCACAAAATTCAGATCCAGAAAATGAAGGGTTAGTATATCATTGAACAAATTTATTTGTGTTTTATACATATAAAAAAGCACATGAAAATCAAAATGGTGGCTATATCAAGTTTTGCCAATTGAATTTTACAGTGGCAGATGCAGATCATCTTCAAGTGATTCGTCTCCTCAAAAAAAAAACTTGTCTAGGCAGTGGCAGATCATCTTCTAGTGATTCGTCTCCTCAAAAAGAAAAGACTTGTCTAGACAATTGGTAAATTTTGTTATCAAACATTTTCTCCCATTTTTAATAAAAGATATACATATGTACATATGTAACTGTTACAGTATTTCTTCTTCGGAATCTGACGACCATGAGCCTGCAGCGACTTTTCCATCACGACAAAAAAATATAAACAACATTTCAGAGAGGAATGGAAGCGTGATTTAAGTTGGCTAGATAACATCAAAGGCAAAGCATTTTGCAAAATTTGCCAAAAATATCTCTCTAACAATAAAACAAATATTGAAAGACATGGCTATGGTGAGTCACATAAAAAAAAATTAATGCACATTGAAGCAGCAGCAGAAAATAAACCAAAATAAAAAAGTGCAACCATTTGAATCGAAAATTCGAAAAATAAAATTGCGGAGCTAAAAATAGTATTATTTTTGTGTGTTCACAATTTACCTTTTGCACTGATTACACCATTAATTGGTCTTATTAAGAGTGTTGCCGGAAACAATGAAATAGTGAAAGAAATAAAGTGTGGTAGAACCAAAACAGCAGCGACAATTAATGGTGTATTGGCTGAAAATTTTATGGAAGATATGGCTAATTGTTTAAGACACAATAAGTTTTCGCTTATTATAGACGAATCTACTGACATAAGTACCTTAAAATGCCTAGGAGTAGTTGCTCGATATTTTGATCAACAAAAAGGCAAAATTCGAGACCGTTTTCTAAGACTGATTGAAGTACAAAAATGTGATGCAAGATCATTATTTCAGGCGCTAAAAAAATTGTTTATTGATTTGAAAATACCATTTGAAAATGTTGTTGGATTTGCCGCCGATAATGCCGCTGTAATGATGGGTGGCGTTTCAGGTGTTAAAACCTTATTAAAAGAATGGAACCCCAATCTTTATGTGATTGGCTGCATTTGCCATTCAATGCACCTATGTGCTTCAACAGCCACGAAAACCATACCTCCAGAAATAGAACAATTAGTAAGAAACATTTATTATTTTTTTGCACATAGTAGTAAGAGGCAAGTGGAATTTGAAGAATTTCAAGATTACTTTGACTTAAAAAAGCATAAGATTTTAAAAAGAGCTGACACTAGATGGCTTAGTTTGGAACACGCCATAGTAAGAGTGTTAGAACAATGGCCAGCTCTTCAAACTTATTTGGCTAGCGCTGCTTTTGAGGAAAATAATGACATTGCTAAAAAAAATCTTAGAACAAATGACACTGTTAAATAAATGGTATTTGCTGTTTTTAAGCAGCAGTCTAAAAAACCTAAATAAAATAAATTTAGAGTTTCAGGCAACAGAACCACGCTTCAATCAGCTCTTAAAAACATTAAAATTGTATTTAAAAAGTATTTTAAACAATTTCATGCACATAAATCTATTAAATTTTGAATCATTAAGTGAAGATACTATAGGAGATAGTACAATGTACAAAAAACTTGAAGATCTCTATCTTGGAGCACAAACTGAAATGTTTATTCTAGGAGGCACTTTAACCGCGGAAGAGATTTACTCTATGCAAAAAAAAATTGTTTACGTTTTTACATTTCGCTAAGCAAGCAAATTTTAAAAAGAATAAATTTTAAGGACCCAGTTTTGAAAGCACTACAAATAATTGATCCATTATCGTTAGGGCCAAGCCTTGTGCCACTTATTAATATATTCCCTAATCTCGTTGGAAATATGAACATTGAAGATATTAATGAAGAATGGAGACTTTTATTATTACATGCATTTTCCGAGGAAGAGATGACTCTTGAAATGTTTTGGCAAAATGTTTTTAAAGTAAAAAATAGTTTAGGAGAGCACATGTATCCACATTTGCGGCAATTTATAAGTTCTTTACTTTGCTTGCCTCATAGCAGTGCTTCCACGGAGTGTGTATTCCCCCCAATGAAATTAAATAAAACGGCTATCCGAAATTGTCTTAACGTAGAAACAGTGAGTTCTATACTTCTAATTAAAGAAATAATGTCAGAATTTTAACTTGAAAACTGGGTTCCACCCAAAGAAATCATAAATAAATACCAAAAAATTAAGACCAATTAAAATTTAAAATTATTTTAACATATTTGTATACATATATGTACTTATCATAGTAACGAAATGTGATTTATATTATTATTTGTATGTTTATTTTATTATATGTATCTATGTATATTTAAAATGAAATGTCATTTTTTTTTTGTTTTTCTTATTAAATAAAATGAATTATATTGTTTTGTTTTCAAAAATGTATACTACTTCAATTTTATTCAATCTACTCCACTTTTTTCCAAAATCTACTTCACTCAATTTTTCTCTAGCAGCAGCACTGCTCATATGTTGCAAGAAATTCAACAATAAAAATGTTTTTCTCAAAAGCTGTAAATGAAAATCTATCATCAGACAATTACACATATCAACCGCATTCCTGAATGGTAAGCTTAAAATAGAAGTATATATAAATCAACCTCCAGGACTTACATGCTGCAAGAATGCTCTCAGACTACAATATGCCCTATATGGACTAGATGAATCACCAAAATGCTGAAATGAAACCATTGACGAATTTTAAAAAGGCAAAGAGTTCAAAAGATCAGAATATGATTGTTGTTTGTATTACAAAATTGATTGCTGGATGCTGATCTACGTTGATGACATTCTTTTAATAGGCAACTCAGATGAAATAATAAAGGAAATTAAAAGAAAATTTAATGCAAAGGATTTAGGAGAAGCAAGCAAATTCTTAGGTATGGATATAGTGGGAGAGAACAATAAATTAATTTTGTAGCAAACAAACCTAATCGAAAAGATTCTAAAAACATTTTAAATGGCTAAATGTAATGGAGTTAAAACACCTATGGAAACCATATAGGGAGATCATAGGAAGCTTACTATATTTAACAATAACATTAAGGCCTGATTTGACATATGCAGTTTCTTACTTGAGTCGCTACCTCGATAAATCGAACGAAGAAAAGTGGAAAGACGCCAAACGAATATTAAGATACATGAAAGAAACTAAAGAGAGAGGGCTGATATTCAGAAAATATACACATAATGATTTAAAAGAATATTCTGATGCAGACTGGTCTAACAACAAACAAGATAGGAAAAGCATAAGTGGGGGTAAAGTACTGCATGGTCAAAGCCCTGTTGCATGGTTCTCAAAAAAACAACACTGTGTTGCGCTATCGACAGCAGAGGCTGAGTACATTGGTGCGGTCATCACAGCGCAAGAATTAATCAACCTAAAAGGAATAAGTGAACACCTGAACTGCGGTGCTCCCGCCAAACTGCTAGTTGACAATTAAGGAGCCATTTGTATGATCAAAAGTAATGAAAACTCAAAAAGGGCACAGCACATAGACATAAAATTTAATTTTATTAGAGATTTGGTTAACACAAATAGAATTAATATTCAATATGTGAGTTCTAGTCAGAATTTGGCTGATATATTTACAAAATCTTTATGTTATCAAAAATTTTAAAACATAGTAACAAATTTCATGTCATAATCTTTAAAATACTAATAGCTTTGAGACTTGAAGTTCATTTGAGAATAAGATATTGAAAATAATGGAATTAAAATATAAAAGTATATACAGACAATGTAAATAGAACTTTTAAAACTAATATTCTTATGATAGAGTTCTCATTGAATATTGAATAGCAATTTTAATTTTGTTGAAATTAAACTTGAGGAGAAGTGTTAACATGTAATAAAAACCCTATAAGTGTATAAGTTAACACGATTAAAGTTAGTAACCAATTTGTTATTAATTTTTTTTATTGTTTGCCTTTTCTTCTCAGATTACAAAATTATTTTAACATTGTGTTTGCATTGATAAATGCAAACACATCATTTTTATGTTTTTCCAATTAAATACTTCAATAAGCTAACATGATACGAGTTGGTGACATAAAAAAAAAACAATTTAGTATTAATTTTTTGTTCTGTTCTTTTTCTTTTTTAAATTGTGAAATTATTTTAATATTTTTTGCATCCATAAATGCAAACATATCATTTTACCTTTCTCGTGCTGAGATAAGCAGTAAAACAAGAAAATTTGTAATAATTTTAAGTTTTATTTTTAAGCAAAACTATGTGTTAAACTCACTCTACGTTTTGGCTTTGATAATAAACGATAGCAGTCCGCTTCTTTTAGAAGCGTGTGCCACAATTTAAAAGAGAAATTGTGTTTCATTTGCTACGCTTTAGACAAGCCCTCATGAAAACAAAAAAATAATTGGGCACAAAAATAACTTATAATAATGATAATAATAGAATAGACACAAAGAGAGGAAGAATAACTGTCATGGAAACATAAAATAGATTGGTCTGGATCTTATTATATACATTAAATTAATTAAAAGAAGAAACCTAAAATTAAAACCACGTGTTTGTTTGTCCTCTGCATATTCTACTGATGGAGAAACTAAAATTAATAAAACTCAACAATTAAAAACATTGAAGAAAAAACAAAAGTATATTTTTAAATAACCCATATAAATTTAAAGAAATTTGCACGTTAGAAGCAACAAAAAATAAAATGGAGGATATTCAACTTAACCATTTGAATACAGAAGAATATAGTGAAATAATAAAAATTTTGAAAAGATACGAGAATTTATTATATAAAGAGGGAGGTCAATTAACAAATGCAATAGAAGTTCAACATGAAATCAAAACAATTGCAGATCAACAGATTAATTCAAAATTACATGTACATATGTATAGTATATGTAGGTACCCTCCACAACTTGAGGAAGAAGTGAGAAGACAAATACAACAAATGACAGAGCAAGGTATAATTAGAAAAAGCAGGTCGAATATTCCAGCCCATTAATAGTCATTCCAAAGAAAGAGAGAATTGAAACAAGCAAAAGATTGTGATCTAAAAATATATAAAAATTAAATAAAATAAGGGAATAAAAAAACATAAAATTTATTGGAAATAGTAAAATAAGTTACGGAAAATAAGTGGAAATAAAAATTTTTTATCGAAATAAGTTTTATAAACTTGGTTTGCTGATTTATATATCTATTTATAAATATTGCTCAGCTATGCCTGAGGAATGCAGTAAATGTAGAACAACAATAAGGGGTGAAACTGGTATTCACTGCAGTGGAGTCTGCAAAAAAGTATATCATTGTTCATCAAAATGTTCCGGTCTTGATCAATATTCTATTGCGGTGCTAGAAGGCAGGAATTTTATTAGATTTATATGCGATGACTGCATTCAATATATACATAATATGGATCTTATCTTGAAAGAAATTCAAGATGGAGTCGACAAAAATAAGCAAAACCTGTCGGAATATAAAAATGAATTCAAAGTGGTATTAAAGCAAAATGAATGTGAAATAAAGCAATTGCTAGAAGCAATAGAAAAGCGTTATGAAGATAGATTTAAAAAAATAGACAAGGCTCAAAAAATTTGCGAAAAAAATGTACAAGAGGTTCAAAAATTATGTGCCTGTGTTAATGATTTTGAAGACAAAAACAAACAAATGTACAGCGTTATAGAAGAGAGTAATAATAAAATATGCAGCGAGATCAAAAAAGCCTTAAAAGAAACAAGTGTTACAAAAAACAAAATGTCATATGCTGACTCGGTGAGAGCAAAAGTGATGATGCCAGATGTAGCAAAAAAAGTGCCTTTAATAATAAAACCCAAGGAAAAACAAACGATTGAAAAAACCAAAGATGAATTAAACAAAAAAGTGGACCCAGTAAATTTAAAAATAACAAATATTGAAAATAGAAGAAATGGAACTGTAATAATTCAAACTGATAATGATGAAGAGAGGGAGAAAATAAGAGTGGCAGTTGAAAATAAAATGAGTGAAAGGTACGAAATTAAGGCGCCTAATCCAGTAGAAATGAGTATAACAATAACTGATATGGCATTTAAATATACAGAAAATGAGTTAATAGAAAAAATAAAAAAACAAAATCCGATTTTATATGAATCTAAATTAAAAGTTATTAGAATATACGGTATCAAAAGGAATAATAAGGACATTTATAACGCGAGATTGAACATAGATACCGACTCGTATAAAAAAGTAATAGAGGCGCAAAAAATTAACGTTGGATGGGAAAAATGCAGAGTATTTGACGGAACGGAGATAACACAATGTTTTAAATGTAAGGGCTATAATCATACCTCCAGAGTCTGCAAAAATCAGGAAACATGTCTAAAATGTCATGGAAATCACAAACATCAGGATTGTGATAAAGAAACAATCGAGAAATGTATAAACTGTATAAGAGCAAATCAAAAACTTAATTTGGGATTAGATGACAAACATTACACATTGAGCAGAGAATGTCCAGTTTACCAAAATAAACTGAAAAGCAAAAAAAGAAGAGTTGGTTTAAACGCTTAACAATTAAAAAATGTTCATGGTATCTACACAAATGTTCAGGGCTTAATAAACAACTTTAATGAAGTAGAAATCATCGCTGAAAATGAAAAACCGGATTTTATTGTGTTATCAGAAACTCACCTAACAGAAGATATAGACGAAAAGGAAATATCAATACAAGGATACGGAGAAATTATAACATTGTCTAATTCGAAAAGGACAGGTGGTCTAATAACTTATTATAAAAAAAATTGGAAAGCTGAAAAAATTATGGAAAAAATTGATAATTTAAAGTATTGGTTAAATGCATGTATGATAAAAAATGAAAATAAATATTTTATATTAGCAGCAGTCTACAGATCACCGAGTTATAGTGAGGCGGAATTTTGTGAGCACTTTGAGAAATTCGTTGAAGATATATGTGAATATAACTGTGAAATAATAATAACAGGAGATTTCAACATAGACTGGTCTAGTGATGGATTTTACAAAAAGAAGATGGAAAGTGCCTTCAATGACAATGGATAAAAACAAATAGTTGAAGAACATACAAGAATAACTTCAAATACAAGGACAATAATAGATTATGTTGTAACTAACAATGATAGAATATCGGTTAAAACTAACATTAACAACAAAATATCGGATCATGAATCGCTCGATATAAATATAGAATGTGAATTAAATAAACGAGAATTTGTGCAGTGTAAAGAAATAGAAAGTTTTAAGTATAATAAAAATTTATTTAATAGAGAACTATGTTCAGGCCTTAATATAAATGAAAATGATGACATAAACAATAATGTGGCCTGTTTTGACTCACTGATTGAAAGGACAATACAAAGGTTTACTTATAAAAAAATGATAAAAGAAAAAAGTTCCGTCAATAATTGGTTCAATGCACAGCTAAGAACTCTCTCAAACTCTCAAACTCGGGAGAAAAGAAATATAGATTAGTAGTAGTCTACCGAAAATTAAACGAGGTAACGGTGGACGATAAGTACCCTCTACCCAACATCGACTCAATTTAAGACAAATTAGGAAGAGCCCAATATTTTACAACAATAGACCTGGCAAAAGGATATCATCAAATATTGGTAAAAGAGGAAGATAGAGAAAAAACAGCGTTTGTAACGCCCCACGGTCTATACGAATTTATAAGAATGACGTTTAGTTTGAAATATGCCCCGGCAACATTCCAGAGGTTTGTGAATGATATATTAAGAGAATATATCAACAAAACGTGTGTCGTTTATTTAGATGATATACTAATATTTAGTACATCGATACAAGAACATATTAAAGTAATTAAAGAAGTTTGTAATGTTTTAGATAAGAAAAATTTTAAAATCCAGGTAGATAAGTGTAATTTCGTAAAGAAGGACACAGAGTTTTTGGGACACATTTTGACTGATAATGGAATGAAACCCAACCCGAACAAAATTAAAATCGCTGAAAATTTAGAATTACCAAAAACAGAAAAACAAATAAAAAGTTTTTGGGCTTGACCGGTTACTATCACAAATTCGTAAAGGATTACGCGAAAATAGCGCAGCCTATTACGAAGTTGTTGTATGGTTATTGTGCTTACGTACGTTACACTAACTACATTCACGCATAATGGCTTTACGAGGCACCCTGTTAGTTTTTAATAATATGCTTAATATATGAGTTGTAAATAAAAGACACTTTTGGATATAGACTTGAAATATAGAACATGGTGTCAGAAGTGGTTTTTGATAATTAATAATCAATTAATATAAAAAATAGTTAAAAATAACAACAAGTAAAATAGAAAGCTAATACAAAATGTCCAAAGAGGAACAAAAGCCAAGTGGTAAGCCAAGTACCAGTCAACTCTTTGCGGCTTAATTGCAGCCAATGAATTTAAAGGCAGCAAATTTGGCCAAAGAATGGAAAATGTGGCACACACAATTTCGCATTTTTTTAAGAGCTTCCGACATGAAATCACAACCCGATGAAAGAAAGGTAGCGTTGATGCTACATTATTTAGGCAGCAATTCATTGGAAATTTTCTCTCCTTTGACCTTGACATCGACACAGTTAAATATGAAGACCTGGTAAAGAAAATGGCGGAGTTTTTTACACCGCAAATAAATATTGTGATGGAGAGACATAAGTTTTTTACATACAAACAAGAAAATGAACAAACTATTGATGAGTTCGTTACAGTTCTCAAAAATCTCAGCTTGAACTGTGATTTTAAAGATTTGCGCGACGCTCTTATTCGTGATATATTTATATGTGGATTGGCACCCAAATTTGCGTACATAAGAGAAAGACTTCTAACAGAAGATAATGTTTCACTACAAAAGGCAGTCTCCATTGCTAATACCATGGTGACCGCCAAACAAAACTCAACAATATTGCAACAAGATGCTGATGCTGAAGGTGTTATTAATGTTATAACTAAAAGAAATGCAAAATCATATCATGAATATAATAGAAATGGTAGCCAAAGCAA
Organism: Germaria angustata; assembly: GCA_963681545.1. Taxonomy (NCBI): domain Eukaryota; kingdom Metazoa; phylum Arthropoda; class Insecta; order Diptera; family Tachinidae; genus Germaria; species Germaria angustata. The sequence continues at coordinate 34,541,021 of OY813002.1, forward strand.
CAAACTTAATAATGGAAGAAACAACAACTACAACAACAAGAATATAAATTGCATGAAGTGTGGACAGTCTCATAACAACAAATGTCCAGCTGAAGGAGTGAAATGTTTTGAATGCGGAAAGATGAATCATTTTGCTAAGATGTGTTTTCTGAAGAAGAGGTTTGTCAAACAAATGGCTGCGGATGGGGAAGACGATGAAGAAGAAGACTTATTTGTGGGAGTTGTACGCAATAACAAAGAAAAAACCAAAGAATGGTGTGTGGAGGTAATGATAAATAAACAAAAAGTTTTATGCCAAATTGATACAGGAGCGCAAGCCAATATAATGACAAAGAAGACCGCAGATGTTTTAAAAATTACAAATAAATTAAGACACTCTAATGTGAAAATTTGTACATTAAGCGGTGAAAAAATTTCAGTATTAGGAGCGACAGATGTAAAAGTTTACTTTAATAGTAGATCTTTTATCATAAAATTTTTTATTGTGAACATTACTTGTAAAAATATTATAGGTCTTGATACAGCTGTAAATATGAATTTGATCAAACAGGTTAACAGTGCTTTGGTTAACAGTGTTTCAATAAATGAAATAATTGAAAAGTATTCAAATTTGTTTAGTGGTCTAGGTCGTTTACAACATGAGAGTAATTTTATGGTAAGGGATGATATTGCGCCTGTTGTAGAGCCCCCTCGTAAGATACCCTTTAAACTAAAGGAGTTGGATAGAATGGTGGATTTAGGTGTAATTGTCTCTGAACATGAACCAACAGAGTGGGTTAATTCAGTTGTTCTGGTTACTAAGCCAAATGGCAATTTAAGAATTTGTTTGGAGCTTAAATAGGGCAATATTAAGACCTCATTATCCGTTTCCTAATATTGAGGAATGTAAAGCAAAGTTGAATGGATCTAGATATTTTTCTTCCTTGGATGCGAGTAGTGGGTTCTGGATGGTGCCATTGAGTGAAAGGTCCTCGAAGCTTTGCACATTTAACACACCATTTGGTCGATTCCGATTCTTAAGACTACCTTTCGGTATTTTTTTTTTGAGATATTTCTGGACTTATCATTTATATTGATGATTTTTTAATTTTTTCATCCACTATAGAAGAACACATGAAAATTTTAAAAACGGTTCTAATGAGAGCAGAAAATGTTGGCTTGAAATTTAATAAGTCTAAGTGCAACTTTTTTAAAACTGAAATAAAGTTTTTAGGCCATATATTTGATAAGTCAAGGATAAAGGCTGATGAAGAAAAGGTAAGGGCTATTCTTCAGATGCCGAAACCGGGGAACGTCAAAGATTTACAGCGATTTTTAGGAATGGTAAACTACGTAGGTCCATTCGTGGAAAATCTATCAATGAAGAACAAGAATTTGAGGGAATTATTGAAGAATGAAGTGCAGTGGCATTGGACGTCAGTGCACGATGCGGAATTTTATAACTTGAAAAAGGATATTACAACATCGCCAGTCCTTACTTATTTTGATCCTGGGAAAGAAATAACCCTGTCAGTAGATGCTTCACAATTTGCACTTGGAGTGACAATTTTGCACGGTAAAAATCCTATTGCTTATGCATCTGTTTCTCTCACAGATACATAGAAGAATTATGCCCAAATTGAAAAGGAATTATTAGCAATTCTCTTTGGTTGTACGAAATTTCATCAATATCTGTATGGCTCTAAGGTGGTGGTGGAAACAGATCACAAACCTTTAGTCAGTCTTTTTGATCGTCCTCTTTATAAGATACCTGCAAGACTTCAGCGATTTATTCTGCGATTGCAGTGTAAGAAATAGCAGTAATTTACAAGCCAGGAAGGGATTTCAAGATAGCGGATACATTGTCTAGGGCACCATTAGAGCATACGACATTATCTGAAGTAGATAGTGAAAGAGCTTTGCACTGTAATTTTGTTGCTTCGAATATGGAAATAACCTTTTGCGGATATTGATATGATAAGGGAACATAGTGGTAAAGACGAAACGTTTTTGAAAATTATGTTTTAGGTAAAAATTGGCTGGCCTAAGAACCGAAAAGAAGTGAAACAAGATGTTGCACCTTATTACAAAATTAAGGACGAAATATGTGTTTTGAAGAATGTTTTGCTAAAGAATCATCAAATAATTATCCCAGGGAGTCTCCGGAAGATGGTCTTAAGTAGAATCCATGAAGGCCATTTGGGTGTTACCAGATGTCAAAATTTGGCACGTCAGTCAGTTTATTGGCCAAATATCTACAATGACATTGATAATATTGTATCTAATTGCGAAATTTGTTTAAAGTATCAGGGATCGAACACAAGGCCTGAATTGATGCCACATGAGATTATTGAGGTGCCTTGGTATAAGGTTGGATGTGACCTTTTTGAGCTTAGGGGTAAAACATATATCCTCGTAGTAAACTATTTTTCCAAATTTGTAGAGATTGAATTGCTGAATGAAGGCTATAGGGCTTTTCACGTAATAAGAAAATTGAAGTCAATTTTTTCGAGGCATGGAATTCCATGTATTTTCATGTCTGATAATGGTCCGCCTTTTAATTCAAGAGAATTTAGTTTATTTTGTGGGAATTGGGGTATAGAGCATAGGACTTCTAGCCCGTATTTGGCCAGGTCAAATGGTTTGGCAGAACGGACAATTCAGACAATCAAAAGGCTTTTATTAAAGTCTTTGGAGAGTGGTTCCGATCCTTATATTTCTCTTTTGCAGTACAGAACAACACCGAAGGGAGATCTACCGAGTCCTTCTGAGTTGTTGATGTCACGTTCACTACGTACAAGAGTACCTTCAATTGTACACAACCTTATACCCAGGCTGGTGCACACCAAAGAATACAGTAATAAGTTGAAGTCTAATCTGAAACAATGTTCAGAATTTTATAATAGGAAATCTAAAAGTCCTGAGTTAGTTAATGAAGGGGAGAAAATTGTGTTTAAAAAGACTCCAACTGGGCCATGGTTTCATGGTGAGGTAAAAGAGGCGTGTAGGGAATCAAGGTAAGGGAGATGGTGACAGTGATAGGAAAAGGGAGGAAGTAGTAGAACAACCGAGTGAAAGCACTGTTAGTAGAGATCAGCAGTATGTAACAAAAAGGGGAAGAGCTATAACACAACCAGAAAGGCTTGATTTGTGAATTTAGATTTCTGCAACTTTACAAATTTATGATTCTGATTTGCATTATTTTTATTATTTTTTTTATTATTTACAAATTTATGATTCTGATTTGCATTATTTTTATTAGGAATTGTAAGATTAATAATTATTTAACTATAACTATATATTCTTTATTTATAGTTCTTCATATTTTTAATTCTTATTTTTTATTACTTGTAAAGGGAGATGTTGTATGGTTATTGTGCTTACGTGCGTTACACTAACTACATTCACGCATAATGGCTTTACGAGGCACCCTCTTAGTTTTTAAAAATATGCTTAATATATGAGTTGTAAATAAAAGACACTTTTGGATATACACTTGAAATATAGAACAGAAGTATTCGAAAAAAGGGGTAAGAATCAACCGAAGGGACCCAACCTACATTGAAGCGTTCGAAAAATAAAGAAACTAATAAGCACACACCCAATTTTACGCTTCCCAGACTTTGAAAAAGCATTCACGTTGACGACAGATGCGTCTAACTACGCTATTGGCGCGGTATTATCGCAGGAGGGACACCCAGTTTGTTTTGCGTCAAGGACATTGAATAACCAGTTTGTTATGCGTCAAGAACATTGAATAACCATGAAAGAAACTACTCTGCGATGGACATGGAATGTCTAGCAAGTGTCAACAATTTTAGACCATATGTATATGGTATAAAGTTTAAAATTGTAACTGAGCATCAGCCAATTAAAGCCAATTATAAAAAGGCAATGACATGTCACCACGACATCAGAAATGGCTAATAAAACTAGGAGAATAACAATTTGACATCGAATATTTAAAGGGCAAGGAGAATAAAGTAGCTGATTTTCTAAGTAGGATAAAAAATAGTGAGGACACTATTTCGGAAATAAGGGGGATAATAATACAGATTTTTTTTTAATTTTTAGTGAATAATATAGAGGATGGTGAGGCGATGGCTACAATACACTCAGCGGAAGAAGACTTAGATAATCATCTTCCAATTAAAGAACAAATAGTAAATAAATACAAAATTCAAATTATTTTAACAAATAATAAAACAGAAATCTTAAATTTCTACATGGAAAAAGAATAATATATGGGAAACATATTTAGAAGATTTATCAAAAAAGGAAATATCGGAATCTATGCGGAAATTTCTGATCACAGTTGCAGTACAGAAAAAACTAATTGAAATGTATTCAAATGACAATCAGATAAAATTTATTAAGTGTACAATGAGAGATAAAGATATCGAAACAGAAGTCGAAGCCATTAAGCAAATTTTTTTGTATCACGTAAGAGAAAGTATGCATTCAAGCATCCTGGAAACATACAACCAAATAAACAATAAAATATACTACCCAAAGTTAATGGAGTTGATTCAGATCGTTATCAATCAGTGTGAAGTATGTCAGGAAGTGAAGTACGACAGAAAACCAGTTAAACTAAAACTTTCATATACAGAAACACCATCAAAGAAAAATGAAACAATACACATACATAGATACATACATATGTAATGAAGGAATTTCATTTTCTTTCAACCATAGATAAGTTCTCTAAATTCGCCGCAGCATATTCATTGATGTAAAAAGTAATTAAATTTAAGTTTTATAATTAATATACAAAAATTTGTAGTTTAAAAGGTAAAAATGTTCAGCATTGGTGCCATTATATCACTACAAGAAGAGGAGTTTCAGCAACAGCGGATAGCTCGTCGTGCTTTGCGAGATGCATCTAATCCGCAATCCACTTTTTGCAAGGTGCTCTCTAAAGTGTTGGATGCTTTAAAAAAAATCTCTGCGCAGAATGGATAAAATATCCGTCAGAAGAAGAAACCACAGCTAATTGTCAGGAGTTCTACCGAAAATGTGGCATACCCGGCGTCATCGGGTGTATTGATGGAATACACATCAATAATGTAAGTCCAAATAAAAACAACCACCTTTATTACAACGGAAAAGAAAATTACAGTTTGAATACCACTCTCGTAGTTAAGTATACACTACACATTCATAAATATAATAGCTTGTAATTATGTATATATATATAGACAATTTACGATTTTTTAGATATGCGATAGTAATATGAGAATTACGTTTGTTGATGCCACATATCCCGGATCCTGCCACGATTGCTTCATGTGGAATACAAGCCCGTACAGACGTGAGTTACATATATAATTTCAAACACACACACTTACATAAAAAATGACACTATTGATGAATTTATCGAAAATATAATAAGCACAAAATAAAATTAAAGTAAAGCAAACTCATTTCCGCTTAAGAACAGAAAACAAAATTATTTCTCGGTCGCAATTCCAAGAATTGCAACCGTTCAATATTAATGTAAAATAATTAAGCAATAATGTCAACATTTAGAATAAGCAAGCAAAAATTGTAAAATGCATTTTAAGCCGAATTAACAAAAATTCATGTTAACAATAAGTTTAATAAATATTAAAGAAATTTAATAAAGTCAGTTGTTGAATACCCACAGTTGAGCTTAGTTATATTTTTATGTTTTTTTAAAAAAGCTCCCAAGAACTCCCATTACAAAATTGACGCAGTCGGTACTCCTTTTCTCTTTTATATAGAAAGGAGCGTGAAACGAAAATAAATAAATATTAGTGCAGTAACGACATACCTTAAATCGGTGTACAAACCACTAATTAATTAAATAAAAACAGCTATTTCCCATATTAGTGCAGTAACGACACACGGCAAATCGGTGTACGAACCACTAATTAATTAAAAAAAAAATAATAATAATAATAATAAAAATATAACTATCAAAATCTTGTGAAAGTGCAACAAACATCAGTAAAAGCCACAAAGGCAAAGTAAAAATAAAAAAAGTCAAAATTCGACGAACAAGGCAAAGGAGATTTGACGAAAGAAGAATGGAGCAAATACAACAAGAAATAGCCAATGTGGATATCGTAGAGCAGCTTGCAAGAAGGGAGCAGCAGCTGGAGCAACTCAGACTCGCTTATGTTGAATTACAGCAAAGACAACAGCAGACCCATGAAATTCTGGACAGGACACTGCAAAATGTTAATCATCTTCCAGTATTCACAGGAGTTGGAGACGTAACGGTCAACTCATTTTTTAGCGGCGTGGAATATCTGATATCAACGCTACAAAACGAAGAACAGAAGAAAGAGGTAGTTGGAGCCATATACTATAAAACTATCCAAGGTGAGGCAAAAAATTCAATTATCAACATCCCCGAGCCGGATAACTGGAAACTTATTAAGGACACATTAAAGTTGAGGTACAAGCCGGACACAGAGCCCCACCAAATTTATAGAAGAATCTCCAATTTACGAGTTAATACAGTAAGTGAATTAATTGATAAGATTCAAAAAATTAAATATAAGACAGATGAATTAATAATATATTATAATGGTGAATGTGGAATAGACTTAACGAAAATAGATAGTTTGTTAGTAAATACTATCAAGGAAATAATACAAGGGACATTACTAGACAAGATTTATGAACAGAGAGAATTAAAAAATATTTTATACATAATGAACCAAAGACGATTTGAAGATACATGCATAAGACCAGAATACAAGACATATTGGAAAGAAGAAAGACATAGAAACCAGTACCAAAATAAACAAAATATTGACAGGACATATCATGGTAGGGAAGCAATTAATAAGCGACAATATCAGGATAGAAATAGATGGAACCCAAATTTTTATAGACATGAAGAACAGAACGGTTTCAATAAAAATAATAATAATATTAGTAATAATTCTGGAAGATACAGATTTCAAAATAATGTAAGAGATGACAAATTTTCAGGGCAATATCAACAATTAGGGAACTCAAGATCAAATTCCAACCAAGTTCGTTGGAATCGTTATAAAAATAACCAACCAGAACCCATGGAAATTGACAATGTAGAAAGAAATTACAACAATCCTCAGGTGGCAGGACACCCTAATCACAGATTTGGCCAAAATCGCTTAAACCTGGATAGACAAAGCCCAGAAGGACCTGAAATTAATAATACCGTTTTTTTTACGAGGCAGCCACAGAATGCCTACCAAAGATAAAATTAAATATTGAAAATAGAGAACATGTAGCACTAATAGATACAGGTGCCAGTCTTAGTTTAGCTAATAAAGAAATAAATGATTTTAAAATATATAAATTGAAATACCCCATAACATTTATAAAAGATAAAATAAATTATGAAATACACACAAAAAGCCCAAAGCAATATAATTTACCTAACAATGCCAGGATTCGTTGGAAGATCACTCCATTAAGAGGAAGAACTTATGATTTCATCATAGGTATTGTTGTCGGGGAACACGTCCAGGCTCTTGGCATCCACTGAGATTGTAAACACAGAGTTAATGTTGTGGAAAAGAAACTTTATTTAATAACTTTTTTATAAATTTTTAGTTAATTTTAACTCTAATGTTAAAATTCTTTTTAGTGCGGGTACCAAGAACAGTTTTATCACCTGAGAAGATCTTCGTAAGACTCTGAGAAAATGGCCGCTTTTTGGGCTATTTATGGCATCTAAAAACCCGCTTTTTTTGGAATTAACAATGGAGTTTATATTAACATATTAATTCTACCAATACATATGTATATATAGATAAATAAAATGACGTTTCGAGAGATGTGTTTAGTTCTTTTTACGGCGTGAAGCTTACAACCATCATAAGGCATTAGTGGCGGTAACACCCCTCCTCAGTAAGCCGATGACTCGCTCGAGGGCTTACTTGATTGTTGAGCCACGTCCAAAACTGCTATTTTTGACGCCGGTCTTTCCAATATACCGCACGCCGTCATGACTTTTACTTTTCGGACCTGGCCATCAGGAGCCATAAAGGTTTCAATAACTCTTCCTCTGGGCCAAACGTTCCTCGGGTTCATTGGGTCAACCACTATAACCAAATCTCCGACAATTAGAGGCTTTGTCTTCTCAAACCATTTTGTTCTACAGGTTAACGTTGGCAAGTATTCTGTCACCCAGCGTTTCCAAAAGCTGTCTGCGTATTGTTGACAGCGCAACCAACATTTCTTCAGGACGATACCATCATCGCAATACAACGCAAGAGGTTTAACACCGTTAGAGCTCCCTAATAGAAAGTGATTCGGGGTTAATGCTTCGTTTTCTTCCCTCTCTATTGGAATATAAGTCAATGGCCTGGAGTTGATTACCATTTCAACTTCTGCCATCATGCTCCTTAACGTTTCATCATCTGGGTACCTTTCCTGTTTGATCTTATAAAGGACGGTTTTCACGGAACGCACTAAACGTTTCCAAGCACCGCCCATGTGCGGAGCCGATGGTGGGTTGAAATTCCATTTACATGTCGAGGTAGTAAATGTCCGAACTAACTCGTTTTCATCTACCTCCTTCAATGCTACTCGTAGCTCGTGCTCTGCACCTACAAAATTCGTGCCATTGTCGCTGAAGTATTCTCTTGGCAGGCCTCGACGAGCTGTAAAGTTTCGTATCGCCATAACACAGGAGCTGGTATTGAGACTATGTACGATTTCAATGTGTACGGCTCTAACTGTAAGGCACGTAAATAACGCGCCATACCTTTTCTCTTTATGCCTATTAACCGTGACGAACAACGGACCGAAAAAGTCGATACCAGTGAATGTAAATGGTCGCTGATAACTGGAAAGGCGACATCTTGGTAACTTAGCCATTTGTGGATAAACCGGTAAAGCCTTTTTTATCCTGCACATTTGACATTCTTTCAAGAAATGTTTGATTACAGTTCGCAGCCGTGTGATGTAATATCGTTGGCGAATTTCGTTTATTAATGTCTCATGATGCATGTGGTGATATTGATTATGAAAGTGAAAAATTATTAATTTAGTTATGTGGCAATAATTGGGAAGAATTACTGGATATTTTAATTCATATGCGACGTCAGCATTTTCAATTCGTCCGCCTACTCGAAGTAAACCCTTGTCGTCAATAAATGGAGATAATTTGTATATAGGACTCGTTTTCTGAACATGTTTTTCCGCCTTAAGGCATTTAATTTCATGGAAAAATACTCTTTCTTGAATTTCTTTTAGTAAAACACATTCAGCTTTGGCCAGCTCTTCTTGTGATAATTCAAGGTTACCTTTAGAAGGAGGTTGCTTTTTTAACATATTGCAAAAATGAATGACATACGCCGTTGCCCTTAACAGTCTGCACCAACGAGAAAAACGTTCTGTGTTTATGAACGGTTCGACATTTTGCATAATTAAATTATGATGCTTGAGTTCTAAATCAGTTTGAGACGAGTTTAAAGATTTTATTTGCCATTCGATTTCATCTTGTCTAAGAAATTCGGGCCCGTTAAACCACCGACTCGCTGACGACAAGTCTGGAGTTTTGCCCCATTTTGTCGCCTCGTCTGCCACGTTATTCTTACCAGCTATCCAGAACCATTCATTAATTTCAGAAATATCCAAAATTTCACTAACCCTTATAGCTACAAATTGATGATATTTGCGGTGGTCTGAGCGTATCCAGCTTAGCACGGTTTGAGAGTCAGACCAAAATATTTTTCGACTAATGGGGATAGTGTGGGTTTTCAAAATAGTATCAGCAAAACGCGCTCCGACTACAGCCGCCATCAGTTCTAGTCTGGGAATGGAGACAACTTTTAACGGTGCTACTCTGGTTTTTGAACCTATTATAGACACTACTATTCGTTTACCATCAGAAATTCTTAAATATGATACAGCGGCGTAGGCGTTTTCACTTGCATCCACGAAAGTGTGCAACTGGACATCTAAGTTTGTGTAGTTCTCAAAAGACTGTAAATAACACCGAGGTATAGTAATCGCACTTAATTTTGGTAGAAACTGCAACCAGATTTTCCATTTTTCAAACTGAGGCTCGAAAATAGGCTCATCCCATTCTAAACCGCTTCTCCAAATCTCTTGAAGTGTTATTTTTAGATACATCAAAAAATGTCCTATGAGGCCCAAAGGGTCGTATATACTCATTAAAATTTTAAGAACTTCACGCTTTGTTGGCCTTTTGTGACAAAGAAATATTTCATTACATAGCGTTGACGGCGAAAGCTTAAATGTTATGAGGTCACTTTTCGGAATCCAAAATACTCCAAGCACTTTTTCCGTTTCTAGACCGTCACTCATATTAAGGCACAGACTAGTTGGGTTTTTGTTTAAGTTTAAGTCATGCAATACAGACTCACTATTTGAGCACCAATTCCTTATATTGAAGCCAGCTTGGCTGTGAATATATCTTACTTCTTTTGCTAGTTGACTTGCTTCTTCTGGGCTATCTGTTGAAATCAAAAGGTCGTCAACATAGTGGTTATTTTTTATTGCCTTGGCTGCAGCGGGATATTCTTTATCATATTTTGAAGCGTTTGCATTTTTTACGTACTGCGATATGCAGGGTGCGCATGATGCCCCAAAAATTAGCACGTTCATCAAGTAAACTTCAGGTTTTTTATTGTCTTCACAATTTCGCCACAAAAAGCGTTGGGCGTTCCTATCTTCTTTACGAATAAAAATTTGATGAAACATCTGTTCGATGTCACCGCAAATGGCTATTTTTCTTTCACGAAATTGAAATATAATAGAAGGAAGAGAAGCTAGCATATCAGGGCCTTTTAAAAGCATACAATTCAGAGAAACACCCTTAGCCTTTGCGGCAGCATCCCACACGATTCTAGTTTTGTGAGGTTTGTTTTTGTTAAAAACTGGGAAAATTGGCAAATACCATACGTTTTCTGAAATTTCGCTGTGATTAGTACTTTCATTTATATCCACCTTTGCTATGAAACCTTTGTTTAAATATTCTTCGATTGTGTTTTTAAAAATTTGTTTTAGTTGCTCGTTTGAGTTTAAAGTCCTTTCAAGGCATTTTAATCTTTTCATAGCCATATTAAAACTTTGTGGTAATTTAACGTTGTCATAGCGCCATAGCAATGCCGTTTCGTAATGGCCGTTATCTAATTGCTTAGTATGTCTCTCCAGTAATTCAATTGCCCTTTGTTCATCTTTTGCAACAAGAGGGGCCTTACCGTTTATGCCGGCCATTTCAATAGCATAAAAGCTTTTAACTAAATCGTTCAGGCTGTTGTCATAAGAGCGACCACATTCGCACATATGAAAATTGTATTCGTAGTTTTGATTTTCTTTTGGTACTGAATTGCCACATATTAGCCAACCAAGACGTGTTTGAATAGCTATTGGTTCATTAAATTTTCCTTCTTTTACTCGTGTTGGCAAACAAAACTTAATATTATTAATGCCCAAAAGGACTGTGGGAACGGCATTCTTATAATTGTCTATAGGAACCCCTTTTAGATGTGGAAAACGATTACATAGTGTTGTATAGTTTATGCTTTGATTTGGCAAAGACAACTGTTTCACAGTGCGAACTTCTAAATAATGTATAATTTTATTTGGGCCAGATATTTTGATATTAACTCTTTTCGAACTACCTTCGTATCGTTCAACATCGCCGGTCCATTTTAAGCATAATGGTTCGCGCTCACCACTTATGTTCAAATAATTAATTACGTCATCATTTATAAGACTCACTGATGACCCTTCATCGATGAATGCATATGTGTCTACACACTTATTATTTCCACCGTATATTACAACAGGTATAATTTTAAATAATATCTTATCGTTGTCGCTGCTATTGTGTGCAGCATGTGTGTTAACATTGATATCTTTACATTGATTGCGATCTTTTGATTCGTTTACTTCTGATTGTTCTTCTGTTATTTTGTGTAACAACGCATTATGTTTGCTTTTACAGTCTTCGTATCCACGTAAACAAAGTTTACAGAGATTTAATTTTCTAACATAGTTCCATCTTTCATTTCTGTTCACTGTTAAGAACTTTTTACACTTTGCAACACTTGTACACTGTTCGTGACATACAAGACATTTTATCTTTTTCTGTTCTTCATGTGAGTTAACATAACCGTTTTTTGTTTTATTTGTTGAAAATTCTGTACACTTACATATTATTTTCTACGTTTATACTACTTGCTGAAATGCCTATATCATACAACCAATTTGCGAATTCTGTTAAGTTAGCTTTTTTGTTTTTCTTTATTAATTCTGTTTTGAATGTGCCCCAGTTCAATTGAAAATAGGATGGCATTTTAGCAATTAATTCCTGTATAAGTGAAGTGTTATTAAGTTCATCCACTAGACCACATGTTTGGATGGTGGTCTCCAAACCTTTTACTTCGACTGCGAAAGCTGTAATTGTATGAAGTTTGTTGGCATTTAATGCAGGCATTAATCTGATCCTGTTTTTCAGAGAATTTAATATTTTTTCTGGTTGTCCATAAAGGAGTTTCAGTGTTGACACAACAGCTGCGACACAGGAGGGATGTATGAGAAGGTGTTGAACAGAGCGTAAAGCTTCTCCACGCAGGGCTTTTTGAAGGCGGACTAAATTTTCTGCATCAGTTAGACCGCAAATTGTGGTGGACCAATTGTAAGTAGAATTGAAAAGTGGCCAATCTTCTGGTTGGCCGGTAAACGTTGGCAATTCTTTGGGCAAAGTTTGCCGAGCATTTAGCTGTTGGGGTGTGAGGTTCCTGTAGAAGGAGGCGGTTTGCGGCGATGTTGACGTCGGTTGCTGTTCATTATTATAGTCTGGCATTGAATATGATGTTTGATCCCATATGTTACGATGTGGTTGGTTAAATCTTTGCTGTGTATTAAATGATTGCTGCTGTGTATGATTTAGGCGAGTAGGTGCAAAAGTTGGCATATTATTTACGTGGTCGTGCGTCGGAAAAGTTTTATTAAGATTTGGATTTTGAGTATCATTGATGTTCTGTGTAATAAAATGTGAATGATTTTGTGTTGCGTTATTAATAAATGTAGACATAGTTGGGGCTAAGCTGTATTTTGTTAAACTGGTTCCTCTTTGTGGTTGCATTGCTATGTTTTTCGAAAAGTTATTTGTACTTACGTTTATTACTGGTACATTTGTTGTATCTTGTGAAGGCATTGCCACAGAAACGAATGGTTGAGTTTGCGTTGTGTTATTTGCAAAAGCCGTATTTAATGGTTGCAGTGTGTTGGATTCAATACATTCAGTGTTGGCTTCAGGCAAAATATCAGATATTGAGTCGCTGTCGTCTTCATACGTTTGTTGAAGAATTGTATATTTTCTTTTAATAAATTCTCGTTCTAATCTGGTTTCTTCTTCTAATCGTTGAAGATCTAAAGTTTGTCTTCTTGAGCGTGATACATGTGACGAGTTAGACTTTGAGCTACGAACAGAAAGCGGCGAGGTCGGTCGGTTTTGTGATGATGTGGTACAGATTTGGCAAAACCAGTTTTGTTTCGCTTGAGTGCTTTCGATATTAACGCATGACATGTGAAAAGGTAGCTTACACGTGCCGCAGAGTATGCGCGTATTGTCATCGGTTGATATTTGGCAGACTTTGCAGTTGACAGAATTTCCTGTTAGCATTTTTTCCACATGTTGTGCGGTATATAGTGGTTGACCCTGTAAGGAAGATGAAGTATCCATTATATTGGGACTTACGGTATATCGGCCGGATGGCGTCCTTCAATTATCCAATTTTAGTCAGGCAACAATCACGAACATTAAAAAGAATTTTAAAGTTGTTGTCGGGGAACACGTCCAGGCTCTTGGCATCCACTGAGATTGTAAACACAGAGTTAATGTTGTGGAAAAGAAACTTTATTTAATAACTTTTTTATAAATTTTTAGTTAATTTTAACTCTAATGTTAAAATTCTTTTTAGTGCGGGTACCAAGAACAGTTTTATCACCTGAGAAGATCTTCGTAAGACTCTGAGAAAATGGCCGCTTTTTCGGCTATTTATGGCATCTAAAAACCCGCTTTTTTGGAATTAACAATGGAGTTTATATTAACATATTAATTCTACCAATACATATGTATATATAGATAAATAAAATGACGTTTCGAGAGATGTGTTTAGTTCTTTTTACGGCGTGAAGCTTACAACCATCATAAGGCATTAGTGGCGGTAACAGGTATCGATATATTAAACTTTTTAAATGCACAAATAAATATAGAAAAAGGACAAATAACACTAAATGGAAAGGTATCATATTTTCTTAACAAGCCAATCAAATATCTCCATTCCAAATACAAAGGAAAAGACATGTCGCCCAGGCACCAGCGATGGCTATTGAAATTAGGTGAATACCAGTTCGATATTGAATATCTAAAAGGGAAAGAGAACAAGGTAGCAGATTTTTTAAGCAGATTAGAAAATAGTGAGGACACTATTTCAGAAAAGGAGGCAGGTAAAGACTCTGATACTTTTTCAATCAATAATATTGAAGACAACATAACTATGGCAACAATACACTCAGCACAAGAAGACTTAGGTGATCATTTTTCTACAAAAGAAGAAATCGTGAATAAATATAAAACTCAAATAATTTTAACAAATAATAAAACAGAAGAATGTAAAGAAATACATGGGAAGAGAATTATTTTTATTGCAGAATGCGATTTTGAACAAATGGGAGATATTTTTAGAAGATATATTTCAAAAGGTAAAATAGGCATTTATTCAGAGTTATCAGAGCATAGCTATAATTTGGTGCAGCAAAAATTAATAAGTATGTATTCAGACGATAATCAAATTGAATTCATAAAATCTACCAGGAGAGCAATGGACATTGAGACAGAAGTTGAAGCAATAAAGCAAATTTCATTATATCATGTTAGAGAAAGTATACATTCAGGAATAATAGAAACTTATAACAACATTAAAAATAAAATATATTACCCAAAACTTATGGAGCTAATTCAAATCGTAATAAACCAATGCGACCTCTGCCAACAAGTAAAATACGATAGACGACCAATTAAAAATAAATTTCAATTTACGGAAACACTCTCAGATAAAAACCAAATTATACACATTGATACGTATGTAATTAAAAGTAATCGTTTTTTAACAACAATAGATAAATTCTCAAAATTTGGGGCAGCTTACTCACTGAACGATAGAAATCCTATTACAATAGTTGAACAATTGGAAGAACACTTTGCAAAAATTGGTAAACCAGATAAAATTATAGCTGATAACGAATTTAAAGCAGCACGAATTCAGGAATTCTTGAGCCAAGAAGGTATTCAACTGCATTTAACAAAACCCTATAGTCATACGGGTAATGCAGATATAGAAAGGATGCATAGTTCACTAGCAGAAAAATTTAGAATTTTATACCAAACAGACAAGGAACTTTCAATAAAACAATTAATCCAAAGAGCAATAAGAAATTATAACGAGCGTTATCACTCAAGCACCCAATATACCCCGAATGAAATTCAATATGGAAAAATAGAAAAAGAAAAAGTTAGAAAGAATCTAGAAAGTAACAAAAGAAAGGTCATACAAAGACTGAATAAAACCAGAGAAGAATACAAAGAAATTAAAGAAGAAGGATATATTAAGAATTATAAGGCAGTCAGACATAAAGAACAGCCAAAATATAAAAAATCAAGACTAGAAAAAGTACATCCAAGCAATATTAAAAGACCGTATAAATTCTCGGACACTAACAATGAAGACGATGACATAGATTTCGAATGCTTGTCCCAACGTTTAAAAGAAATAAAAACAAAACACAGAAACAAAAACACTGTAGAAACTCAATCAACCCAGGAATTAAATGTTACTTGAATTAAAATTTGCAGATAATAATTATGGTACTGGTTCTGGCAACGTGGACGCAACCGGGTAATGGCACAATAACTATAACCCAACTAGTAGACCAAACAGGATTTGTTGACTTACAAATAAGAGACCAGGAAATAGTAAAAGACAGCGACATAGTACTACACATAATTGACGTTAAACAAATAGAAAATATTATTAACGAAATGACGGACAACATCATACTAGCGAAAACAAGTAACAAGGACATATTACAAGCCGAATTATTAGAAGCAAGGAATAAATTACTAACTTTAATACCAACAGAAAAAGGACAAAAACGAGGACTAATAATGCAATAGGTACTGTAGCCAAATGGAGAATCGGAACAATGGACGACGAAGACAGACAAACGATACAAAAACATTTATCACAGACTGACAAGACACTAGACGAACAGGTACATGTAAACAATCACTTTAATTTAGCGATAAATCAAATAAGAAATATTGTAAAAGATGATAGGAAAGAAATTGAAAAAGGTATTAATACTATAAATAAAATTGTAGATGAAGAATATCATCAACACATGTACTTACAACAAATGACAAAAATTTAATTAATAAAAAGCAAAATAGAACAAATTCAAGACAATGTAGTTTCAGCCAAATACGGGTTAGTTCACCCAAGTATTTTGACAAAACACGAAACTGAAAAATATAATGTTGACTTTAATAAATTAAAATATTTGCAACTAGGAACAGCCACTTGTAATAATACTTACCTAATATTAAGCCTTAGAATAACAAAATCGTTCATACAAGTAAAAATAAGGAAAATAATACCATTACCAGATAAAAAATTAAAAAGAAATAGAATCCAGAATAGAAGAAGTCTTCGCATATAAAAATAAAACTATGCAATTTGAAGAAAGTAAACATTTCAGACAATTAAAAACCAGTAACCATTGTATACTAACAAAAAACTGTAAACTAATAACAAACAGAGCATTAGAACTTATAGCACTGGATGAAAAAACAATCTTGGTTAAAAACGCAATAAAATTGTTTGTAAACACTACATGTAATAGAAATAATAATACTACTCTAAATGGAAATTATGTAATTCAATTTAACAATTGTTCTATAAAAATTAATGATTACTATTATTCTAATTTAGTTGAAAAATTTGAAGGAAAAATTATGAGTTTGCAATATAACGATATAAAGAATTTTACAGAAAAACTTACGTTCGAACAATTAGATGAAAAAAATGAAATAAATTTTAAAAACATTTCTAATTTGAAAACCCATAATAAAGTAATATATGGATGTAACTTCTTTCTAATACTTACAATAATATTAATAATTATACTTTGGAGAACAAAGTTAAAATATATTAAAATAAATTTGAACAAAAGAATTCAGGAGAATTCGAATCTAAAGGGGGGAGAAGTTACATACATAAATTCAAACACACACACTTACATAAAAAATGACACTATTGATGAATTTATCGAAAATATAATAAGCACAACATAAAATTAAAGTAAAGCAAACTCATTTCCGCTTAAGAACAGAAAACAAAATTATTTCTCGGTCGCAATTCCAAGAATTGCAACCGTTCAATATTAATGTAAAATAATTAAGCAATAATGTCAACATTTAGAATAAGCAAGCAAAAATTGTAAAATGCATTTTAAGCCGAATTAACAAAAATTCATGTTAACAATAAGTTTAATAAATATTAAAGAAATTTAATAAAGTCAGTTGTTGAATATCCACAGTTGGGCTTAGTTATATTTTTATGTTTTTTTAAAAAAGCTCCCAAGAACTCCCATTACAAAATTCGTGTGATGGAGCAAAATTTCTTACAAGAAGGGGCACATATATGGCTACTAGGTGAGTGAAAATTTACAAATCAATACATATAAATGTACTGGTATGATTTATTTATAATGTAATATGAACATTTTTAGGAGACGCCGGATACCCCTTGGAGCCGTCGGGTCGGTTATTTTGCATCCTATTGAGTAGCATGTCATGTTGCACACTATTTATTGATTTAGACCTAAAAATAGTTTTTAGTTAATTTATATATTCATTAAAATGTAACAACTACTTACATACATTTTTTTCTAGTTCCCCAAAAAAAATAAAGTGATCAAATTGACACAAAAAATGTCTTTGAAAAATCCATTCATGAATGGGAACATTTTTTTGTGCATGTCATTCACCGCTGAATTACATATCAGAAAATGGGAACAAATTTTATGGGAAAAATTATTCATGATCGCACTTTTGGGAAATGGGAAAAAATATTAGGGGAAAAATTATTCATGATAGGGGTGATTGTTAAATTGTGAAAAAAACGAGAGCTATATACTTCACAAGAAAACGCAAAAATTGTTTTATACCGCAGTCCAACATTATTCTAAACAATACTGATATTCAATGCGAACAAAAAATTTAGTATTTAGGTGTCATGCTCGATTCTAAGATGAATCTTCGTTATCATATTCCTTATATTGTGAACAAACTGATTTTACACCCGTTAATTAACAGAAAATCTAGCATGAGCATAAGCAATAAAAAAAAAATCTCATTTTAAAGGCTATTTTCTGTTACGACCAAGTGCAAATGTGATTACGTGGCAACACTGTAAATATATAAATGTCATAATTGCATTTGCAATTTTTTTGATTAGTCGTAAAGTTCCTTAATAGACTTGCTGAAAATATATGTATATGTATGTACTTACATGAAATTAATACAGAGATTACGCGTGCTTATTATTTCAACATTTCAATAAATAAAGACAAAAAAGTGGCGACCAGTAAAAAAGAAGAGAAGAAAATATTAACAATTTTCAATTCAATTAAATTAAAACTTTCAAATTATAATAAATTCCAATTAAAGAAAATTTTCTTCGAGATGGATGTTAATCAATTTGTACTTCTGCTAGAACCATTCAGTAAGGCACAACGTGATTTAATACAGCAGCTAAATGCAAATTTTAACCTGCAAACACAACAGAAACAAAGTGCACAGACAATACAAGTGCTACTGCCACCTTTTGAACAATTTCACAAGAAAAAAGAAAGTTTTAGACTATACCATATCAAACGCTTTGTCATCAAATGTTAATTAATTCAATTGGGGCTACACATTTTAAGCTGTTGGTTTCGTTGATTGTCCCCAAGACAATCGATGAAGTCAAATACCGAGGATATAATAACCAAACTAAACACTCCTTTGTGCCCAAAGAAGAACATTCTGGTAAGTCAACATATATGTATTTTTATCAACATACCAAGGCGAAGAAAAAACAATAGCTGAATCTGTATCACTATTACGATGGGATACCAATGAGTGTGGGTTTATATCAGTGGTTACCATTTCATAGCACAATTGTGCAGAGAGAATTCACGCGTATTGTTTATGCTCTTTTCTTTAGTCGTCGACAAGACTGCGACAAGTGCACATGTTCAGCGGATGCTTTAATATTTTTTTCAGATTTGCACAAAAAAAAACGTTACGATGACACTCAAAAAATATTTTATGTTAAAAAATGCTTTTGATCAAATTCAATGCCTTTTGTGTTATAACACATTTAAGGGCTGTAAAGAATTTGTTCTTAAAAGACATTTTGAGGGTTTTCATAGCAAAATTAATAACTTAAATGATAAGGAAAGGGAAGAGCTTTTTGCTAGACATAAAGGAATTTTTTTTGAAAAAATAAGAGTATGGTTAGAAGGAGAGGAAACTTATGAATCAAAACTAGATTTTAAAATGAAAACGGCGATTTCAAGCTTAATAAGCTGGGACATTGTTAGAAAAGGTCGACCATTTAGTGATGGTGTTTTTATCAAGGAATTGTTAAAAAAAATTTGGCAAAGTCTTAATTATAATATTAAATTTATAGAGTCTCTTCCACTATCTGATAAAACTCTAGCCCGTCGCACTATACAATTAGGAACGTCTATAGAATTTCAGATTAAGGAAAAATTAATAAATTGTGAATTTTTTTCAATTTGTTTAGACGAGAGCACTGACATCAACGATCTCTGTCAACTAGACAGCCAATATAATATTTTTGAAACAATGTTTACTTTAGAAACATTTTATGGTAACAGGTGCGTTGTTGTACGATGTTGTAAAAGAAACACTTCTTTCCATTGTAGACAGGAAAAAGTTTGCTGGAGTTTGTACAGATGGAGCCAATGTAATGGCTGGCAAATATGAAGGTTTAATAGGACAATTAAAAAATCACGATTATTCCTTTTATACTTTTCACTGCCTAATTCATCAGACGGCTCTTGCATCCAAATTCATAAACGATTGCCAAGCTGTGAAAATAGCGGAGCAAATAATAAATAAAATTCGAGGCGGACATCATTCGCTTACCCACCGAAAATTTTTAACCTTTTTAAAAAAGAAAAATGCTGTGAATTATGACTTAAAAATGTTTACACAAGTTCGGTGGCTAAGTCGCGGTGATTGTCTTAAAAGATTGTTTGATTTGAGAGAAGAAGTACTTTACTTTCTAGAAAGTGAAAATGTAGAAAAAAATTTAGTGAATTATTTAAGAGATAACAATTTTATTTCAGACTTAGCTTTCTTAGCAGATACATCAAGCATATTAAACGAACTTAATTTGGAATTACAAGGAAAGGACCACAATATATGTGATTTGTCCAAAATAATTTTTAATTTTAAAACAAAACTTTTTTTACTTCTTTCTAACATTCTCTCGCGAGAGATTTCCAGCTTTCCAAATACTTCACTTGTATACAGAAACCATAAGGATGACAAAAGGTATGAATATGCAGAAATATTTGAAACACTTTTAAATAATTTTCAGGATAGGTTCCAAGATCTAGAACGTATACAGCCACTATTATAACTTTACCAAAACCCTTTTTGTTGTGATGTAAGTAAGTATGAATTAAAAATTCAATCAGAACTAATTATACTTAGAAGCGAAGTAAAAGCTCCTGAAGAAATAAATATAGCAGATTTTTGGAAATATTTGGATGGTACGTTTTACCCTGAACTGAAAAAAAATTCACTTAAGTGTGTGGCTATATTTCCTACTACTTACTTATGCGAGCAAATATTTTCAGACTTAAAATTTATATGTTCAAAACAACGCAACAAGTTAAGTTCTTCTCATATAAAACACATTTTACTAATACGAAACTCCCATAAGACTATAAATGTAGAAGATTTTATCCCATAAGCCATAGAATATTTCTTTTTTTTAATGAAATTCTTATTTCCCACTAAATATCTAAAAAATTTAACTTTATGTATATTGACAAAATGATAGGATAGTGTGTGTATATTACTAAAATTTTCTATGGCTGTAAATAAATAAAAACCCCCAACTATTTCTCTCTTGCATACTCACTAATACACAACCAAAAAATTTTTGCAATGCAGACAGTGATGTTAACCGTGAAGTAATTACCATATTTTGAAGTAATTTAGACTCCAAAAGGTAGGAAGGTAATCCTATTATTTATATGGTAATTTAAAGAAAGCCAATCTCTCTTTTGTAAACACCACAGATATAACAGATATAATGTATTCTGTGGTAAACACGGCACATGCGAGATGAATTACTGGCAACGCAGCTTAAATTGGAGACTTTAAGCTGCGGCGAATATTCTTGTGTCTTCCAATTTCGCTCAAACCAGGTAGTCTTACTTCGATAGCTGACGATTGTTTACGTACCACTATAATTCAAAGTTTGTAAACAAACAAACAAGCGTGAACAAAAAATAGTTGGATTTTGACAGACCACCGAGTGATTTTACCAACAAAATGCATTAGGTGTTATATTTATTGTACAACTGTGGCTACCGTATGTTATCATATTATGACTAGCATCATCATCAATTCTACAACAATTAACCACAAAGTAAATATTAACCGACAAGTGTTTCATTGGAATTATTATTCTGTGATTGTAATTTGAATTTCGCAAAAATAAAATATTTTTGAAAGATGGTGAGATACCTATTTCAAGTTTTTGTATTTTAAATATGTATTTATACAATGCAATAATTTCTTTCAGGATACCGACGACTCCGATACATCTCTTGAAGAATGCAGCCAAACCACAATATGTAAAAAGCAAACTTTTCGTTCATCATGGGAAAGAACTTATAATTTCATTACTAAAAGTAAAAAAGGAAAATTTTACTATTATTGCAAAATTTGTGATTTCGATGGATGCGCTGGATTCTCTCAGGTAAAAAGACACGCTTCAAGTGAGCGTCATCTTAAGGCTTCATCTTCGATGCAAAACCAGAGAATGTTAACAGATGCATTCTCATACATGTATTGTGATACATGCATTGTGATACATGTATTATATACTTCCCCCACTGATACGTTACAATCAAACTTCGTCTGTCTGTCTTTAAATTTCTAAAGTGTGAAAGGGCACTAAGCGTTTTCTTCTAGCATGGTAATTTTGTTCAAAACAAGGTAATTTTTGTATGCCTGAATGGTAATTTGAAAATAAAAGTTAACATCACTGAATGCAGACATTTCCGACATATTTTTAAGAGCACAAATTATACGTGGCATAACGGATAAGACAATCCGAGAGCAGTTACTCCAGTGTGAAGAAGTGGAATTGGATAAAATTTTACAAAACGGCTTTGTCGCTGGAAGCATCAAAGATAGACTGTCGGGAACTAAATACAAAACAAATTAAGAGTAGTGACGTGAACAAAATACGATCCCGGACTTCAAGTCGCCGGAGAAGTCGCTCCAGGAATTAATCATCAATACCACGTTAGATGCCTTAAGGCCAACAATTAAATTCAAATCTACAAAACCTATACCAGGTGTTCGTGAGAGAAAGAGTTTAAGTTCTACATAGTCAAAATAACAAAACAGTTTCTAACATAGGAACGGTTTTTCTAGAGTACGAAGAACTTCATTATTTAATTAACTTGATGATGGATATACACTTAAACGTCACATAGACCAACTTAAAATTACAAACGTTCAGCAACGTAAAGTACATTTTTCACAAGCAGTATCGACTCAAATAACTCAAATCTGTGGGAAAACAAGCTCAAGACTATGGCCAGTACATTCCGGAATATTTAGCTCATCAAAATCAACAACATCCGCAGCTTCAGTAAACAGAACCATCTCGTTAAATTGCACCGATGAATCCTACAAGTATACAGCCTCAACCTAGCCAAAATCAGATTATTCGTAGATCTACAAGACCTCGCAACCCTCCAACATATATCCGTGGTTATGTATAAAATAAATAAATAATAATAGCAATACTACATCATATTACAATTTCAATTTTCAAAATTCTATCTTAATGAATTATATATTATTAGTTAAAAATAACATGATCTCAATTAAGTGTGGGAGATTGTTATGACCAAGCGCACATGTGATTACGTGGCAACACTGTAAATATTTAAATGTCATCATAATTGCATTTTCCCTTTTTTCATTAGTCGTTAAGTTCCTTCATAGACTTGCTGAAAATATATACATGCAATTAATACAGAGATTACGCGAGTTATACTTTTATACAAACCCTCATAAACTCGACAAAATAGAAACATTCTTAATTCAATCAATCAAATCAGTCAATAAACTTTATAAAATTAGTTCATTAAAAGTATTGAATTGCATTTATGTTAATATAAAAACATATTAAACATATAAAATGCCATCTTTCAATTTATAAAAGCTTAATAATTAAACTTAATGGTTCCAACCAATAAGAATTTCTGGAAGAATAAAAATAGCAAAAGCAGCACTTTTGCAATAATTAAATTTTAACTAAATAAACCGATCAAAATTATGCAAGTGCAACAATTGAGGTGACAAGTTAACAAAGGCTAGTTTTTAAGTTTAGTTTGTTTAATATTACCAGCAGCTAAATAAACCCATTTTCCAATAACCGAAATAATTGGTGTTTTATTTTTTATTATAATTTTTTTTTTAATAGCACCACGGGAATTTGAATCGCGTGCTTATTATTTCAACATTTCAATAAATAAAGACAGAAAATTTGCCATGCCGTTATTTACTATGATGCACAACTGAAACTTATTTACAACCTACCATGGTTCTTTTCTACTACACAACTTTATAATATTGCTTCTCTGGAATTAATTACTGATAAGATTAATAGACTGACGAATAATTTCAAGGCCAGGTGCTTGAATTCTGATTACACGCATATTAAGGATCTAATACCATTCTAGTTTATCAATAAATTGTATAAAAAAATTTTCCTGAAGAAGACACCCACAGGGTGTTGAAATATTGAAAAATAAATATGTTGTTTTAGACCTCAAACTCGATAAATTAATACAATTAATTCTGGTTTATCTTTTAAATAGTTTTAAGTAATTTGTAAGATTCAAATAGGTTCTTTTGAACTTTTTTCCTCCTCTTGAATATTATATAACATATGTTAAAATAGTAATTTTTGGTTATGTTAGTTAATAACTAAGATTAAAAAAATTCTGGAACTCTTGCGTATAAAAAATAAAAGCTGTAGGTACTTATGTAAACACTATAAAAAAATAATCAAAATATTGGTGGGCAACTAAGTAATTGCGGATTTCACTCATAGATGGCTTAAGTTGAATTTTTAGGTTTGCGACGTAGTAAAAAAAATCGATGTGAAGAAAACATTTGTAACATACCGGCTTGTAGAGTTGCATTTTATTGGACTTTGCTACTAAATACGTTTTTTTTTTAAGTATTGAAAAAAGGTAGGATACGACTATTTGCAACCAAAATTAATGGAGAAAAATTAATCTAACTAAAACAACTAAGTTTCTTTAATATAATGTTAAAAAATTCCTTTCCACCTAAACAAGTTAAATAAGTAAATTGGAATAAAATTTCACCTTTAATAAAAATATTCACAGTGTATGTTTCAATTCTTCTGTTTCGAAATGAGTTACTACTTAAAATTAATATGGCATCACAATAAACTTTATTCATCATCGCGGCAAACCACGCCATGATGCATTGCAATGCGTAATACAGAATATTATTATTATTATTATTTTGTTTAATGTAAAAGAAATTAATTCGAAATAATGTGAGCAAAATATATACATAATTATATACAAGTTAATGGCAAAAAGAGAAAAAATAAATTTTCAATTTGGTAGGTTTTATAAAGTTATAAACTTTATCACTGTTCTTAGGGGATGGATACTTGAGGAGGTCCAGGGCAGAAATATTTCCAAATAGTTTACGTCATTGACCAGAGAGTAGTGAGCATTCTGTAAGGATGTGCGTGATCGTGTGGTTACTGATGCAATGAGTAAATGTTTGTGTTTGAGATGGGATTTTTAGAAGCCATTCATGAGAAAAACAGGCGACAGGCGGTAAAGCACCATTATTTTGTATTTCCCAATATCTATGGGGTAGATAGGATGATAATGGTGCGGTTTTATTATAGCGTAATGGTGATGTTTTGTCAATGTGCTTTGCTTTATCAACAATAAAAATAAAACGAAATATAAATAAAGAGCATAAGTATATTAATTAACTTTTAAATAAATTAAAAGGAAGTTAAATAAATGTCTTTATATGAGTACATATCCTTTTCTTATTAGCAGCAAATTTAAGGTTCTCCCAAGGCAGATAGTTTTAATTATGTAAACATTCCTATGTACTGGGCTTTTAACATAAAAAGTTATAAATGGTTTTTTATAAAACAATTTCATTGAAAATTAAGTATTCACAAACGATTAATGGACTAAAACTCCAATAAACTATAACTATAACCCCATTTTTCGAGATTAATCTGGTATATAAACCGACTTCAAATTCCAGAAACTTTTATAAAACTCGCACAAATACATACATACATTCTTATATTAATGTGAATTATTTTGATGTAGATCAATGCTAAATTAGATCCCTTAAAACGTAAAGCGTAAGAAACTGGATAATAAAAAAGCTAGTAAAATTCTAGTAAAATTTTGGCATGCAAGATTTATTTATTTGAGGACGTGGACGTGGGCGTGGACATGCACATATTTATGGTTACGGACGGCATAAGGTAAAAATAATAATTTAAATTGTATAAATTATAAAATCGGATTTATCTAGCGGTTTTTTTATTTCAGAGCGCAGACAGCACGTGGTGTTATTCCGGTTACAAACAGCCCCCATATGGCTAGATGCCAAAGTATCCACAACCATATTGTGGACTGGGCCAAGTGCAGATAACGTACCTACGGTACCGCCACAGCTGGCCCCGGTTCCACCGCATGTTGCTTGGGTACCGCTACCAACGATGTCGTCGGATTCATACACTGAAACCTCTGCACGTTTAGTTTTTAATATACAGAGGAACATGAATTTTTGACTAAACTAAATGAATTTAAAGAAAAACTTTACTCTTCTGTTAAAGACAAAGTTATGAAAGCCAAAATAAAAAATATTAATAAACTTAATAAGACTAGGGAAAACCGAGATAATAGGGATGTGAACGAAGAAATATACAGAAAAGAATGTAAGAGAAACAAATTAACACCTCTATTCTCAAAACATAAAATATCGAAAGACAATGGTATTACAGTACAAACTACTAACGACAAAAAGTTACACAAGTCAAAAATTAAGCTTAGGAAACGAAAGTAACTGACATTTATTCTATGTTTACAGCATACCCCTAATTTGCGGACAGATTTTGGAAATTCGGAATTTTGATCAAACTGCGATAGCCCTACGGTTGGCAAGGTAAGGACGATCAAAAATCATTTTAATTTCATACATATGATAGATTTAGAACATTATAATGAACAAACTTCAAAATTATTTGATATCGTAGAATCATTTGGAAAACATAATATATTAAAGGATGCCGCTAAAATATGTAAACTAAAACTCAAAGGACTCGAAAATAAACTGCAGACGTTGAAACCATATAAACGACCAAGACGGGCACTATTTAACGGCGTAGGCTCTAGAATTAAATATATTACAGGAAATATGGACGCGAACGACGCACAAACCATAAACGGACAAACCAAGAACTACAGAAAATTACATCGAATTCGGTTAATATTGGGGAGAATCAGAAAGGCTTAAATATACAAATGATGCAGGGATTTAAAAATCTAACAGAGCATATCAATAACGAACAAGAAACAATTACAAAATTTTTAAGAAAACTTTTAATCGAAACATCTAATAGTATGCATAAAGAAAATAATGCATTGGCAGAAATTCAATATATGAATCAGCTCAATTATAATATAGATTTGCTGATAGACCTCATCTCAGACATAATCGAAGCCGAAATGCTCGCTAGACTTGGTGTAATATAGAAGCTTATTCTTAACCGAGATGAACTAAACGAAATAAGGGACCATTTCAGGACGCAGAATTTCGATTTTGTTTCAGACGGAAACCTCTATGAACTTCCAGAACTCCAAGCATATTATAATAACAGTACCCTAATCTTCAACATAAAACTTCGAAATTTCTCCACAGACACAAGCCCACTTTACCGCCTCATTCCTTTTCCTATAAATCAAACAAAAATAATTAAAACTAAACCTTAAGTAAGTTACAACACACACAACCTCCAGTACTACACAGAGATTTGCCCAAAGATTGAGAACACCTATTATTGCAAAATGTCGAAAGATTTCGAAGAAACTAGCAATTCAAAATGCATCGGAACAATATTGGATGAGCAAAGTCCAATATATCCAGTAAATGACTTCCTTCTTGCAGAAAAAACTTCACTATAAAAGGCACTTCACTCCTCCACTATGAGAATCGCTCCGTCACTATAGCAGGAACAACTTATAGAGACAATCCTCATGTCTATTGGGATACAGTTTTCGTGGCACCACCAAACCTGAACAAAATAGAAATTAAATCAACAGATATCCTGACTTTGCAAGAAGTAAAAGCCTACAGCTTCATCCATAAAAACGATATCTTACGATTAGAAAGGAAACAAAGCGGCGGCATATTAATAGCAACAATATTGATATCCGTCATAATAACTTTCACTTGTCTGGTCCTGTTATGGAAAAACTCAAAAGTCCGGTATTATCTTCAACCAGCTGATGTCGCCCTGTCCCCACCGAACTCGTTGTGGCCATCGCTCTACGCTAAGGAGGGAGGAGTTATGTTAACACACCAACCCCCACCAAAACCTCCAAGAGCACAATAGACACAACACCAACAACAAAAACAATAAATTGTTGTTTAAGTTTGATATCTTCATTGACACATTTTTATTATTTTTTTCCTTTAACTTCACACTGTCAATAAATACTTACTTCCTGTTAAGCCACACAAACACTTATTTTTATTTTTAATTCTAAATAAGTTTATTTTATTTTACAATTGTAAATTTCGACATTTACCTTTATTTTAAAATCTGATGAACTATTTTACTTTAATACTACAAACTGCTGCATACATACACTTGTATTTTAAATTTCTGATTAACTGCTTTACTTTAATATCGCAAATTGAAACATATTTTTGTAACACTTTAAAAAATTGCTGTCATTAATTTTATTATATTACTTTTCCTTGTTGTCCTGAAAAAATAAAAAATTCAATTGTAATACTGGTGTAAAACTGAATACATGTTTAAGTAAATTAACTCGCGTTATCAATGGTAAAATATACTCTTAAACGAAGGCAATGAAGAATCGGAGCCCAGTGTCTTCTCAGAGAGGATTAAACCTCTAAATTTCTATAAAAGACAAATACTATTCAAAATAATTACATCACGATCACTCAAAATTAAAACCGAAAATATTTTTAAAAATAACAGAAAACCATATACGCAAAAAACTTTGATGAAGAAAATCTAAAAATAGTATTAAAGAACCATTTCTGTCCCGACAAAACAAATGCCGTGTTCGTGGAGAATGAAATGATATATGATAACCTAAAAGAAGTTGCAAATAGGTTTTTCACAGCGAGTAGAAATTTTAAAATTGTTAAATGCAAAACATTCCTTTTACACATCTTAGATGACACAGAATTGGCAGAAAGGATAGAAACAGAACCACAGGGGCATTAATGAAAATTTCGCTGCGTTAAAAACCGATATTTACCATCCAAATTTGAAATTGCGCATCAATCAGTTCATTAACAATTGCAACTTTTGCAATTTAGAAAAATATGAGAGAAAACCAGTAAAACAGAAATTCAAATTAACCGAAACACCAGAAAGCCCAGGCGAAGTAGTTCATGTTGATGTATTTTACAGCTTTGAAAAACCCCAATTTTTGACATTCATCGACAAGTTTTCTAAATAAGCTAAAGCTATAGCTTTGATATATCAGAAATAAAGGCAGATCATGGATTGAATTTAAAATTGCACTAACCTAATTCCTGTCTATAATGGGAAATGTAAAGAAATTGATAGTTGGATTTAAAGCTTTACCACTATTAGAATTTTTAAGGGAACAAAATATTGAAATCCACTATATTTCTAACAATAATCATACATCGAACTCGGACATAGAAAAGCTTCACAACACCATAAATGAACACATTCGTATTTTAAAACATGACCAAAATAGGGACACAGAAAGTGTGGAAGAGAAAATGTACAAAATCATGATATAAGTTAGCGACGCTGAATACCCACAATATTCTTCTTTATAAATATATATTTATAATAATATTCCATACAAAACTATTTCTTCTAAAAGTAAAGAAAAAATGAAAAGCGCATTAAGGCTTAAAAATAAATTTTTATAAAGTGCCAGCAAATGAAAAATGTGAAGAACTGTAAGTACCCCTCTTGACTCGAATTATGTTAAATTTTTCATAAGGCGGTGATTGTCAACAAAAATAAATTGCTTTTATCCGAGTCATCCTTCCTTAGTGCTATTATAACTTTTGCTTACGGTATGTGACTTAAAGTAATTAAAATGACGAGCTTTACAAAAGAACAAATAATCGATTTAGTCACCGCTTCAGTAGAGGCAATTACCGAAAGATACAGGAACAAATAAATGGTTTTACCCAACAGTTTGAAAATTTGATGCTAAGGGTAGACCAATAGGACGCCGTGACAATAGGACGATTAAATAGGGGCACTTCTCTCGATTTAGTGAAATCTTTATCTCAATTTAAAGGTGAGGAACAAACTTATCCTGCATGGAGAGAGGCGGCACATTTCGCAGTGGAGTATTACGCGGAGAAAACCGAAAACTATTACGTGGCTATAGGTATTTTTCGTAATAAAATAACTAGGGCGGCTAACGCAAAGTTATCTGCGTTTAATACGATTTTAAATTTCAAGGCAATAATAGGCCGGTTAGATCAGTGTTATGCTGATAAGAGATCCCTACAGGCATTAGAAAACGAACTTAGCATTCTTAGACAACGAAAGAAAATAATTACAGAATTTTATGACTCCGTAGATGAGCACCTGAGCCTAATAATAAAAAAAACAAAATGAGCTACTCCAACTACGAAGATATAGCTACTGCACTCAATGAACGTGCTAGATACAACGCATTGCATGTCTTTATTTCAGACTTACGTCGTCCCTTGAATGATATACTTTTCTCTGCCAAACCGGCAGATTTGCCAACGGCCCTGACAACCGCTTAGGAACTGGAATCGGATCAAAAGCGCCAACAATTCGCAAAAATCTTTGCAGCTGGCGACTTAGCAAAAGCTAGTTATGTCAATCAGAAAAAGTTTACTAACCCCCCCACAGGGTCATCCTTCATACAAATACGTACAGCAGATGAATCAAAAGGAAGAGGTAATTAATATACCTGTGGAAGTGGACACTGGTTCGTCTATGTTTTGACGCCCCACATTCCATACACCTATGGTTCAAACTACGCAACAAGGTAAAGCAACCATCAGTAAGAGTAGGTATGAGACTCCGGAAGAACAGTACCTGTCCCGAAGGCTCAGAGTCAATACATAATTCCGAGGACCTGGAGGATTGTGATGATATTAGCTCTCTTTTTGAACAAGATCTACATGAAGAGGGCATGGAACAACTGAGTTTTTAAGAATAAAACCCCTCTTACCGTTTATTGCGAAAGCGATTGGAGGTAAGGAACTTAAACTGCTCATTGGCACCGGAACATAGAAAAATTTTGTTCAACTTAACTTTTTTATAGGAATTACTCCCCTAGAACACCCTTTCAAAGTAAACTCAATAAACGGGACGAACGAAATAAATAAAAAATGTAAAATGATGATCTTCGACTACAAAACCACGTTTTACATCTTACTTAACAAAACTTACTAAACAGATTTGAATTTGAATTTTGAGAATTCTGAGATTTAAAAAAGGAAATGTTTCCTTGCTGTACGAAAACAGAGGCGCTGTTAACCATATTAAAATAGACACGGAGGAAATACCAACACACGTTCGGAAAGATTTTGAGAAGATTTTGGCATTAAATAAAAATGCCTTCGCTGACCCAAAGAGATCATTGCCATTCAATACGAACGTTGTAACGAAAATACAAATTGGTACGGAGGAACCAATTTATACTAGATCATACCCGTACCCAGTTTCGATGTCGGAATTTATAAACAATAAAATCGAGTTGCTCTTACGGGATAATATAATACGGAAATCCACATCACCATATAACTCCCCAGTACATGTCGTAGGGAAGAAAGGTCTTGACGATAAGGGTAATTCAAACCATAGAATGGTAATTGATTTCAGTAAGTTAAATGAGGACAATTTGCGATAAATTTCCAATACCAGACGTCTCGGTAATCGTGGCAAATCTTGGAAAATCTAAATACTTCTCCACCCTGGACCTCAAGTCTGGCTTTCATCAAATTATGCTCGATGAAAAAGACAGCCTTCAGCGTAAATAATGGCAAGTACGAATTTTGTAGGTTGCCATTCGGACTGAAAAATGCACGAAGTATTTTTCAAAGAGCCATCGACGATGTCCTACGTGTGGAAGTGGGAAAAACGTGCAGGTATATATGGAAGATATTATCATCAACTCACCGGATGAGTATAGTCACTTGGAGCATATTAGTAGGGATTACGCAAGTATCGCAAAGCCACTAACTAGATATCTTAGACGCGAAAACAACCATAAAACGCAAAAAACTTCTAGAAACATTAAAATAAATTTGGACGAGAATGCTACTTGCCTCCGAAGATGATTTGCTGGCCTACCCCGATTACGATAAGGCATTTCAACTCACAACAGACGCTTCTTCTGTCGCTTTGGGAGCCGTTTTGTCACACAACGGAAAGTCCATAACAGTGATATCAAGAATACTATCGGCGGCAGAATCAAATTATGCCACAAATGAGTGGGATACGTATTTACACTGATCACCAACCACTTACGTGATACCGATAAAAATCCAAACTCGAAAATGAAGGGATGGAGGGCATTTATAGAGGAGTTCTCCCCAAAATTCTTTTACAAACCAGGTAGGGAAAACGTGGTCGCAGATGCTTTTTCTCGGCAATATATTAATCCGATATCAGAGATTGATGGTGACGAGCAGACTGTACATAGTTAGATATCGAGTACAAATGCCATAAAATCAATAAAATTTCTAGTCAATCAGTTCGAAAACCAGTTCACAATATCAAAGGGAAGCAAAAATTCAATTGTCAAAAAAATTATCTTCCAAAAATTTTTGAGGCACATAATTGCCTACGACACTGTGGATAATCTGCTAAATGTGTTAAAGGATACACTAGAGCCCCGACTTGCGTCGTCCCGATTTGCGTGGCTTTTTACCATTTTTAGCCTTTGTAGCGCCTGATTTAGCATCTTTTTTGTCTTTTAGCATTTTTGCAACATCTGGTAACACTGATCGTCACCTGTACGTTAAGAAGTTTTCAAATTGTGTGAAATAAGGGGAATTCCATTTTTTTGTTATATAAGTGGTGCTAACAACATCTGCCTCGTTATGGTAAGAATATAGTGTGTGATTCGCCAAAATATGTACATACATATGTATGTACCTTAAAAACGTAAAATAAAAGTAATAAGTTTGAAATTAAAATTGGACGTAATAATACGTTTTAAATCGGGAGAAAAGGCGGTTAATATAGGAAGAGCTCTTGGACTACAACCACTCCAATCTAAACAAGATACTATAGCAATAAATTCGTTATTGGTTAAGATGGAGTCAATTCTTTCAACTTGGATACATGATCGAAATAAGCGAAGAATGCCACTGAGCACGGACGTAATAAAAAATAAAGCTCTTTATATTTACTCCGACCTTAAGAAAAATACTGCATCTAGTAGTAACGGAAATTCTGTTGGTTTCGAAGCCAGCAACGGTTGGTTTAACCGCTTTAAAACATGGGCAAATTTACATAATGTGGCATCAAAAGGAGAATCAACTAGTGCAGATTCAGTAGCTTCAGAAAAGTTTAAGCGTGAGCTGAAAGCCATAATTGAAAAAGAAGGATATTCTGCTTAGCAGATTTTGAATGCCGATGAAACAGGTCTTTTTTGGAAGCGGTTACCATCAAGAACTAACTTGTCAAAAAATGAGAAAGCATGTCTTAAATTTATTCCGTTCCTGAGTTTAAAAGTTACAGCCTCTAGAACATTTGTTATATAAACATACATATTTTATGCTTTAAACTTTTGTAATTGTAATTTTTGCATTTCCGCTTTAATCAATTCCATAGAATTATTTACCAATAAAATGATTACATAAGTGAATATTCCTTTGCACTTATTTATCAATAATTATTATTAATCCATTTCCTAAGAAATGTTTTCGAACCAATTCCCATGCAATTTTAAGTAAAATAAAGTGCAACGACTTACCAAATTTCCAAAGAATTGTTATTCTTAACATGAGTTTGTTTTATAACCAAAACCAATACCGGAAATGAAACACACTTATGATGGCTAAGTAAAAATTACAAAACACTTTTTATAAATATTATTATTGTCAAAATAAAACTGAAAATTAGTGTTTAAGGGAAAGAAAAATTAATAAAGAGTCAGTTATAATTTTAAACTCCAAAAACATTGTGTTTTTTAAGGTATCTTTTATAAGACACCTTTTTCTGGCGCAGTCGGTAGGATGCCGTGTATCCTTGTATGTAATATTTTTGTGTTTTTTTCAGGGACCGAAAATAACTGTTATATTTTTATTTCAGAGCAAAAAGGTTAGGCAAAAATGCCCTTTATCTGCATTTGGGAATTTTTACCCATTATCGTGACTTTTATATTATATTGGTTACCGTAACTAATTAATTGAGAAAATAAAAATTTTGGTTACAAATAACCATTATATCAACCAAAAAAATTTTTTGGTTAAAAATAACCATTAAATTAACCAAAAAATATTTTTGGTTGAAATTAACCATTATAGAAAAAAAATTATTTTTTTGGTTATCATGTATCAAAAAATTCCAAAAATTTCAATGATTTATTGTTGAAACCAAGTTCGTACATATATACATAAACTCAAATATACAAAAATTTTTCCTATATAGTAATTAGATGTGTGGCACACGTCTGACCGTTACTTACTGTCTTTTAATTTGGTACACATTAGGTTGGTAACTTTTTAACGTCAAAAGAGTTCGTTAAATCATGTTTCAGGACCTAGAATTATTTTAGTGTGATACTGACTTTCGATCTTGCACAGTGTAATTTCTTCATTCGTAAGGCACTAAAAAAGTCGATTTTTTGAAGTAGTAACCAAAAAAAAAATTTTTTTATAATGGTTATTTTCAATCAAAAACTTTTTTGGTTGAAATAATGGTTAGTTTCGACCAAAAAATTTTTTATGTTGAAATAATGGTTATTTTCGACCAAAAGTTTTTTTGGTTCACATAACGATTATTTATAACCAAAAAAATATATATCTCATTTCAATTGGTTAAAATAACCAAAATAAAATATATTACTTGTTAATGGTTGACTATAACCATTACGTAAATGTATCAGTAATAATTGTTAAATCTGATTTTTTTATCGTTTATCTTATAACTGTTACGTCCCTGGTTTTTTTACATAAAACAGGATATTGATATTTCAATATATTTAACGCGCCAAGAAAAAGATAAAATTCCTTTAAAAATTAAAGGATACTTAAAATTAAAAGTCCCTTTAAAGATTAAAGGATACTAAAAATAAAAAAAAATAAAAACATTCAAACTGCCCCTCGGCAGATCGATGGAAAAAAATTTTTTTCTGCTTTTCGAATGATCGAAAGGAACACTAAGTACTACAATGTTTTAAGAAGCAAAATTTTGTAATAACAACCGTGCAGTGCTGAAAGAAACAAACAATATTAAAAGAACTCTAAATTGCTGTGTTAAAAAAAATAATAATAATAATTAACAACATCAAAAACATCAGATATTTTGTGAAGGAAATTGTCGGCAACAACATCGAAGACGTCAAATATTTTGTGAAGGACATTTTCTGCAACAACATTGAAGACATCAGATATTTTGTGAAGGAGATTTTCTGCAACAACATCAAAGACATCAAACATTTTGACAAAATTACTCTGCAATCAACTAAAGCAGCATCAAGGACTTTATGAAAAGTAAAACCATATTTTCTTTTAATCTTTAAATTTTTTTCGTGTAAATTTAAAGCCTTTTTTTGAAAAATCTAAATTAGATGCAAGTAATTGAAAAAATAGATATTGAGTCAGAAATTGAAAGAATATTATTATATACTTACATCTAAAGAGGAAGATATTAAAAGATTACAGAACCTCTTACGTGAAATAACCTTAATAAAAATTAACACAAGAAAAAAATATCTTAGAAATAAGAGAAAGAAACAAAAACATATTAGAATTAATTTTTTTTTTTTTTTTAATAAAATGGCCAATGAAGCACAAGACCCGGTTAATAGATTAATCATCGACCCACGGAAAGAAGCAAAGACTTACAGACTTTTACAACTCTAATAGACAGAATACACCCACACTTACAGACATACGACAATTTAGCAAAACAACTTTTTTTGGACATCATAAAATCAAAATTAAAAGGCAAGGCAAGACAAACCATAGAAATTAATTGCCATGCCACATCCTGGACTCAGATTAAAAGCATACTCCAAAATAACTTCGGAGATAGATGGACATGCGACGAGCTCTTCGACGAACTTAGGGCAACAACATTAAGGACAAATACAATTGAATTTTATAATGATGTAAAAGATAGATTACACAGACTTAATAACAAAATAACTGTCATATTAGGAGAAACAGAAGCAGGAAGACAAAGTGCTAGAAATAATACGCAAACAGCATTAAATATATTTAAAAGCAAAATACCAGAGCCAATGAAGACAATTCTTTTTTGTAGAAACCCGATAGACGTAGGAGGCAATGGATATTTTATTCCAAGCAGGATATGCATACTCGAGCAATTCTAATAATCAAAAATATTATACAACTAATTATAGACAATCTAACAATAATGGGGTAATCCATAATAATTTGGGTCCTCATACTAATCGCACTCCGCATAAGAATTTTTCCAAAAATCATTATCAAAATGACCAGAGGTATAAAACCAATGCGAAAACCCACAGGATATGAATAATAGATATACCGGACACTCTGTCCACCAACGTTTTGGTAACAAAAGTAGGTCAGATTTTAGATTTAGAAATCAATTTCAACAAGAAAATATACCAAGAGAATATATTCGAAGAGAAAATATTCCAGTTGGAAAATAACCACGATTTTCAACCAATGCAACGACCAGAACCTATGGACATTATGCTAACGTAATGCCTCGGGAAGCAATTACCATATATAAAAGTGAAGACTAAGCTAGGTCATTTGAAGCTAATAGTGCATACTGGAGCCACTGATTAATAATTAATCTAGGAATTTGCCATCCAAAATGGATACGCCAAATAAAACCTCTTGTTATTAAAACTCTCCAACATCAGGTAACTGTTAAAGAAAATACAATAATCCCAGCATTCCAAGAATTCAAGATAACTAATAATGTCTTAGAGTTTTACGTTTTAAAATTCCATAACCATTATGATGGGTTACTAGGCAATGATATACTTAAAACATACAACGCTATTATAAACTATAAAAACAATTCTATCCAAATAAATGGAGAGCAGATACCAATACTTTTTGAGGATGAAGATAGTGAAAATAAATTACGGGGAAAAGCAAATTTTAAAACGATATTCTGTAACACAAATTTTAATAAAAACATCGCTAAGCAGAAGGTAGGCAATGACATTAATAACATGAAAGGATATAGCGGCTTAGAACAACAAATTAGAACACAACACCTTAACTCTGAAGAGAAAAGATGTCTCTTACAGCTTATAAAAAGGTACCCTTCAATTTTCTTTCAGGAAAATACACAATTGAGTTTTACCCATGCTATAAGACATAAAAATAGGACAATGTTCCAATAATTTCAAAATCTTATAGATATCCTTATATACATACATAAAAGAGAAGTTGAAAAGCAAATACAAAAAATGTTGCAAAATAATATAATACAGAATAGCAATTCTCTTTATTCTGCTCCTATTTGGATCGTGCCAAAAAAAGGCCGGTGCAAGTGGAAAGAACAAATGGAGACTTGTCATCGATTACCGTAAACTGAACGAGGTTACGATAGATGATAGTACCACATACCCAACATTGACGAAATACTTTACAAACTGGGAAGATGCCAGTACTTCACAACACATGACCACGCAAAGGGATTTTATCAGATTGAAATCGAGGAAGGAGATATTCATAAAACTGCTTTTAGCGTAGAAAGGGGTCATTATGAATTTTTACGAATGCCGTGTTGGCTGAAGACAGCACCAGCGACTTTTCAGAGACTAATGAATACAGTCCTCAAGGATTACATAAATAAAATTTACTTGGTATATTTGGATAATGTCATTATTTTTTCCACATCACTACAAGAACACTTAAACTCTGTAAGATTGATTTTTGAAAGACTTAAAGAAGCCAACTTGAAAATACAATTAGACAAATCTGAATTTTTGAAAAAAGGCCATATTGTCACAGTTGAAGGAATAAAACCAAATCAAAAAAAAAAAAAAAAATCAAGGCGTTTCAACTTTCCCAATTCCTAAAACCGTAAAACAAATCAAACAATTTTTAGGACTTACTGGTTACTATAGGAAGTTCATTAAAGATTACAGATCCAGATTAAAAAAAAAAAAAAAATTACACTTACCACAGATGCTAGGAACTATGCATTAGGTGCTATTTTATCCCAAGACAACCATCCAATTTGTTATGCTAGTCGAACACTTAATAATCACGAAACAAACTACCTATTCGGAAAACAATTTACTATGGAAACAGACCACAAACCATTGACGTGGATGTTTTCAATTAAGGAACCGAAACTCGTACGATGGAGACTAAAACTTTTTGAATTTAACTATGATATAAAATACAAAAAAGGATATAAAAATGGGAATTTCGATGCACTGTCTAGGATCGAATATGAACCGATAAGTATAAACACAATAGACATTAATGATAAAACAATAAAGGAATCTTCAGAAGCGATCAATTTATTCAAAAACCAGGTCATTATAAGGAAAATAAATACCAGATCAGTAAGAATAAGAAATAGGAATATTTTTAAAAATAGGAGAAAAACTGGAACTGGATAGGGAATCTACTATTACATTATTAACAAATCGCTTTAACCCCAATCAACTAAATGCCATTATAATAGATAACGAATTTTTCCCCATTTTTAAAGAAATATTTGATGAACTGTTCTCAAGTAATAAAAAATACCGAAAAATAAGATGTTTCACTCTGTTAGAAGAAATAGAAAATGAAGAAAAATTAACCGAAGAAATAGAAAAAGAACTTTTAAGCAAGAATCGCAGGGGTATACATGCAGTCTTTATAGAATTAAATACCCGAATATATAACCCGCAGCTAAAATTGAGAGTAACTCAATTTATAAACGATTGTGA
Organism: Germaria angustata; assembly: GCA_963681545.1. Taxonomy (NCBI): domain Eukaryota; kingdom Metazoa; phylum Arthropoda; class Insecta; order Diptera; family Tachinidae; genus Germaria; species Germaria angustata. The sequence goes on from OY813002.1 coordinate 34,579,790, forward strand.
ACTTTGTAATGAAGAAAAATATGATAGAAGACCTCCTAAAATACCTTTTAAAATTACAGAGACACCTCATAAACCTCGAGACATTATTCCTATTGACGTAAAAAAAAGCAACTCTTTATGACTATAATTGATAAATTTACAAAATTCGCCGTAGCTTACAAAATTTGTGGACGAACTTGGGTGGAATTTAAATCAAAGCTTAGCCTATCGTTGTAGACAATGAACTTGATTTCAAAGCAATCCCAATGATACAATTTTTAAAAGACGAAGACGTGGAAATACACTTTACCTCCAATAGCAATCATAATTCAAATGCAAACATTGAAAGACTGCATAATTCTATTAACGAACACCTTAGACTTCTAAGACTCGACGAAAAGACTCTTAGTGAGACTGTCGAAGACAAATTGTCAAGAATAATAGGCTTTTATAACAATACCATACATAGTACTACAAAAGTAAATCCAATCGAGTTCATAAATGGAAATATTTCCCAAGAAGAATACCCAAAGTTTCATGACTTAATACTGACAAAAAAGAAAGATATATTGCTAACCTAAATAAAACCAAGACTGATGTTGAAAGAAGAAAAAACTATCAAAGAAATAAGGGGTGGAAAGAACCACTGTAAATTTAGGGAAATAAATGCTAGCAAAATTGATGACGAACATTTAAAAGATAATAAAACCAGTCTTAAGTATTATAAAACTCATGTTAAACCATTTAAAAAATTTCAAATCAGAGAAAACAAGTAGTACACAAATTATTTTTCAGATGCTCATCCATATCATAATCTATCATAATATTGAATCATCTCGGAGAGAGAGACGACGAACGGCGAACAACTAAGAACAGAAGACAGAACATGTTTTTTGAGATACTGAAACGTAAAGGGAGGTAATTAACGAAATAAAAACTACAATAATCAAAACAAAACCCTCAAACCAAATAATTATGAAGGTCGATATGGGAAGAAACAACCCAATAATCAAAAGAAGACAAACAATGCTTGTTCTCATTGTGGCTGGCGAAACCATAATTCAAATGAATGCAGATTTAAATAAAGTAAATGTAGTTTGTGTGGCAAAATTTGTTATCTAGCTTCGGTTTGTAGATTTAAAGAAAAAACTGTAAATTATGTATCTGAATCTGATGTAGATAGTGAAGATTTTACTCCAAATAATTCTAATGATTTTTTTTATTTACAGTATTAATAGTGATAAAGGTTGTGGCAATTCAACTGAGCTTTACAAAGTTTCAATTAAAATACATAGATGGAATTCCCATTGATGCGGTGTGTGACTCTGGTGCTCCATGCAGTTTGGTATCAAAAACATTTGTGGAAAAATTACATAAAAAAGTAAGTCTTACGCCCTGTAGAGATCCATATGTTGATTATAACGGAAGAATACATTGAAAATATAGAAGCGCACGGTATTAACAAAAACTTTAAACTTGTTGTAACAAACGATAAAAACAGTCGCTTATTTGGTAGAAATTTTTAAAGAAATTTTAGTTTTAAACTTGTTCAAGTAAATTCTATTGAACCTGATCAATCTTCCAGTATAAATGAAGAAATTAAAAATGAATTTCATGATGTTTTCAGTAGTGATCTTGGAGCTTACAAATTTGGTAAGATTTCTTTGTCCATGGACACAAATGCAAAACCCATTTTCTGTAAACCACGTTCTGTTCCTTTAGCATGGAAAGATAAAATAGAGAAAAATTTAAGGGAGTTAATAACAAGTGACATTTTAGAACCAGTTGATCATTCAGAATGGGGTACACCGCTTGTACCAATTTTAAAACCGAATGGTGAAATCCGCAATTGTGGTGACTATAAGGTTACTATTAATAAATACTTAACAGATTTTAAATATCCTCTTTCATTAAATTCAATTGTCAATTGTTTTCAAAACCTGATTTATCTAGTGCTTATAACCAATTAATTCTTGATGAAAAATCACAGCTTTTATGTACATACTTGGTCAACACATATTGGCACATTAAATGGTATTAAGCCTGTAGCTGCCATATTTCAAAAGATAATGGAAAATCTTTTACAAGGTATACCATTCGTAGTTGTATATCAATATGATGTTACATTGTCGGGTAAAAATATGACAGAACATATTAGAAATTTAAAATCAGTATTAAATAAGTTAATGCTGGCTGGATTTAAACTAAATATGTCCAAATGCGAATTTTTTAAAGAAGAAATTAATTACTTAGGTTTTACCATTGATAGATTTGGTCTCAGGAAAAATTAAGAAAGAATAGTTTCCGTTACTAATGCCCCCAGCCCTAACAATGTTTCTGAGCTGAGTGCATTTTTTGGCATGGTGAAATAAATGGAAATTCCACCAATCAAGCTGTTAAAAAGTCACATGATGATAATGAGCAAAATATAGATGAATTAACTTCTAATGCAGAAAGTAATAAAAATGTTGGCAATGATAATAATAAAAAATTTGTCAAATTCAAATCAAAACGGAGAGAATGAAAATGTCAACAAAAGGGTTGTTGTAACAACATTGGTAGAGAAAATTATTAGTCAACCATTGTGCACTTCAAATTCTTCCACCACCATTAAGAAATTACATGACACCACTCGAGAATGCCTTTTAGCACTTAATAACATTGGAATGGAGACGAATGGCTGGAACTTTCTTCTTTTTCAAATTTTAATCAAAAAGTTAGGCCGTAATTTGCATATAAGGTTCGGACAGTCTCTTAGTTGGCCGAGGGAGCTACCAACAGTTGAAAATCTTTTATCGTTCCTCGAATTCCAGTTTCAAACCATCGAGTCCATCACTCACAAGGAAAGCATGAATTATTTCAATATGGAAAGTTTCGAAACTTACCAGTGATAGATAGACTAAGATTTATACAACCAAGGGGGCTTTGCTTTAACTACTTTAAAGGGGACCATTCCTCAAAGGATTGCTCTTCAAGGTCGTGTAAAAAATGTAACAAGAATACATTGTTACATATTGAACCAAAACTCAATCCACAAGTCAAGCAGGCTTCCATTTCTGAAGTAATAGCTTCAGTGCAACAGCAACATCCGCCTCTGCAGATTCCTTATCATCACAGAAGGACTATGTAATACTTGCAACAGCAAGAGTAAAAATAACAGCATCTAATGGGAATTCAGCAGAATTCCGAACGATTCTTGATTCTGGTTCGCAGGTAAACCTCATTTCCGAGCAAGCTATTATTATTGATGGCGTAGAAAATGGTAGGAAGCGTGCCACAAAAAGAATAAACGTGAAGCTACAATCAAGAAATAATAATTTAGAAATAAATTTGGGAGCATTCGTCATTCCGACAATTGCTCCCTCTCAGCCAAGTCAACACATCGAGATTTCTAAGTGGCAACTTCCAAACTTAGAGTTAGCTGACCCTTACTTTAATCAACCAGGAAGGGTAGATATTTTATTGGGTGCCGAGTATTACTTTAATCTGATACAAGATGAAAAAATAGAACTGTCAAGCAATCTTCCAATTTTTGCAAACACATTACTTGGATGGATCATCAGCGGAAAGATATCTTCAAGTCAAGGTGGAAAAGACGCCGCAACATGTGCAGGTTTTACTTCTGAGCGTGGCGAATTTGACGACGAATTACTAAACGACGTCATTGAACGTTTATGGAGAATGGAAGACGATGGATCCACTAAGAAAGGATATTCACAAGATGAACAACAATGCGAAGCACTCTTTGTTCAAAATACAAAAACAAACGGCGAAGGACGGTTTGTCGTAAAATTGCCCTTTCGTGAAGATCCCTATGCATTAGGAGATTCTAAATCAACAGCCTACAAACGATTTCTTAGTCTTGAACGTAGATTGATGAAGGACCCATTTACTAGAAATCAGTACATAGGTTTTGTGAATGAATATGAACAAATGGGACATATGACAGAGATAGATATTAAGTCAATACCAGCTCCAAACCACTTCATTCCACATCATTGTGTAATTAAACCCGAGAGCACAACTACTAAACTTCGTGCCGTTTTTGACGCCTCCGCAACGACATCATCTGGTTATTCACTTAATGATTTATTGTACACTGGTCCAATTGTTCAAAGTGATCTGTTTTCAATATTCATCCGGTTCCGTTTGCCCATATTTGTCTTCACTACAGACATTGAAAAAATGTACCGACAAGATGATAGGAGATACCGGATTACTCTATGGAGAAATGATCCGTCTGTTCCCATAAAATGTTACCAACTCAACAGTGTCACATATGGCAATCGATCTACCGTATTTTTGGCGGCAAGGCGTCTTCAACAGATTGCAATTGAAAATGAGACTGATTATCCACTAGGTTTTGAAATGCTAGGGGATAATTTCTATGTGGACGATGGTCTTGGAGGATCAAACAGCTTAAGTACTGCTATCGAAACACAACGACAACTAACATACATTCTAAGAAAACATGGTTTCAACTGTCGTAAATGGAGCGCAAATAATAAACAACTTCTTCAAAACATTCCAGAAGTTCATAGAGAAGTAAATCTTGATTTTAACAGCACTAAGAAGGAATCAATTAAAACACTAGGCCTATTATGGTTACCTAAAACTGATCATCTTTGCGTAAAGGTAAGGGTGGAACCAGTAGATGTAATTGCGAAACGTACAATAAGTTCTGACCTGCAAAGCTTTATGATCCACTTGGACTTTTGGCACCGGTTGTAGTTAGAGCAAAGATTTTTATTCAGCATTTATGGCAGATGAAGTTAACATGGGACGAAGCTCTAGCTGAAGATCTCAGTTCAAAATGGTCAGATTTTCGTGAAGGTTTGATTTCATTAAACAATCTCCAAATAACACGACACATATTCAAAGATGACATCCCATAAACCACTCAACTGCATATCTTTGCAGATGCATCCTAAAAGGCATTTGAAGCTGCAGCATATGTATATTTGTTGCGATTTCTTAATACTTCGAATGTTGTCAACAAGGGAAAATAATGGTCAAACAATTAATTTCATTTCTATTTCATTTATATACGCGCATACGTTCATCAATTTGTTTTTTTTTTGTTTGCAAGAATATGCTTCTCCCTAATAGAGTATAATTAAATTCTGCACGTTAGTTTTGACTCAAACTCGAACATGTTGCTGTAATATTTTTTCAAGTTTTTTTTATGTACATTAAAGTGAGTACTTCATCATTATATACATACATATGTGTATTTTTTTCCAGTTTTTGTTTCTCTCTGATCATTGTACGATGAGTACATGCATACAATTTCCAAGCACAGATATAGTGGAATTAAGGGTTGTTTGTTGTTTCGCGACGTTCTTCTCATATTTTTTTTTTCTTCTCTCACCAGCTAGATTTTGTTTTTTTTTTCCAGAGATGGGGATACAAGTCTCGGTAAATTTGTTCACAAGAATTGTGCACTTACATATGTACGTACCTGTGTAAATATTCAATGGACGCGTAACGAAACCATGGGAGGAGTGTGCAACTTGGAATGGTATTTTGTTCTGTTGTAATTATTACTTAGTAATATATGATGGTAGTAAAATAAACCAATTTAAAAATTAAATTTAAATTACATGAACATTGCTGCTAACAAATGCACTAATCCCAGGCCTGTCGCTCCTTAAGTCTCTTTTGGTTTGCACAGCTTAGTTTTACAAACAGAGATGCCCGATTCGTTTTGTTTAATTTTTGTACCCAATTTGGTGCCAAAATTCGCCAAAATCACCAACTCATTTTTTTTATTGTGATTGTTTTTTTTTAATAGTAAAAATAATTTTTCCATATAAAGCTTACAATTCCCTGTTTATGTTTAGCCATCCTACCATTTCGGTTTTTTTTGAAATTAGTAAGAAATGGCATCGTTTCAAATTTCATCCTTTGACTTAAATTACGAACATGAGGAGGACGGTAAATGAAAATGATCTTGGCACAATATGGGCATGCACAGGCCATATACAGGTTCTTCCATTAATATAAATAACAGGATACAGACAACATGTTACTTCTACATAACAGAGAACAAACCCATGACTCTTTGGAAAATAGTAAGGGAAGTTTAGGATCACTACATCTGGCAACCCTACTTTGTTTTGAGTTTTGCGAGTAGTAATTGGTAGCGGGATAATTCCAATAATTCCAACTGAGTTGTGCAGGTTAATAAGATTTTTATTTCTTGAAGAAAGATGATTATTGAAAGTGACGCACGGGCAATAAGTTGCCAAAGCGGAAAATAAGAAAAGAAACAGAATTTGTGTTTGTGGAAAAGTACTAAGTAAAAATTAAATGTGCATAAAAATAAAAAAAGTGAAGGCAAACACCAACGATATTCATAAACTAAAACGATATTTCTAAACAACAATCAGAAAAAAAAGGAAGATCACTAATACATATAAATGAATTAAAATAAAAAAAAAAGGAAGAAAGATCATCACATCAGCAAAAGGAAAAAGGGAAGAAAAAAGGCAATAGAGTTTTGTTCTGAAGGTTGAGGCGATTGTTTGAAATTCACTTGTCTTATCCTGAGCCACATAATAGTGTTCCTGTCCAGCAGCAGCTATATAAAGCGGTGGTTAAGGTTTGAGAGTAGTGGGGACGCCTGTGATGGTGATGTAGTGCTACCAGCGTCACATGTTTATATACATGGTTCTAAGTTATGCAGTTAAAACAAGTATGTATGTATCACGTGGTAATTTAGTACGGACGCCATTACGCCATTTTGAAGAAAAATTGGTACAGACGCCATTACGCTATTTTGAAAAGAAATAAAAACACTAAACGAGAGACATCTTAAGAACCCACACACACACATTGACATCAAGAATAAACTTACTGCCCTGAAAATTAACCGTAATTTCAAAACCCTAAAAGAGATTTGAAGAATTTTTAATCATAAAAATAAATGCGTAAAGAATTTTAAGTCCTATTACAAATTATATTTCTTCAAAAAGAAAATGGGGAATTGCTCAGTTTATTTATTTATAAATAATTCTTTCTTTAACTGATTTTTCCATTTAATTTTAAATTTCACAAAAAAAAGCCCACGTGAAAATTATCCTATCTTCATTGCAATTACAATTCAGTCTTATTAATATCTTTCATAAACTCTCCAATAGAAGAAATTATATATTTTTTTTCCACATATAATTATATTTTGCTAGTATTTGTCTGTTGTGAAACTAATACACATTAATTACATTTATTAATTTTTTTTATTGTCATTCTTATTATTATATTTCTTAATGTATAATTATTTAATCTAAAAAAAAAAAAAAAAGATAAATTTTTATAAAAAAAAGGATGAATTCTAAGTATTTTTAAATATAACTTTGCCTCATTTCAAATTTTATTTTTATCTTTGTTTATTAAAACCAATTGTAATTCTTTCTAATTAGTTATGAAACTAACAAATCAAAGAATTTCATAAAAAAAAAAACGGAAATTGATATAAATAACACTTATTCACTCCCTCTTAAATAATACCAGAAATTTCTACGCTCAATTGAAAAAAAAAAAGATCAAACAAGTCAACGTGCGAGGATTGCTGGGCCCAACAACTTCTGCAAAATAATTCATGACTTCAACGTGAGTAAGACTTATTATTATCAATTTTAATACTTACCTTACACATTTTTTTTTATATATATATATATACATGCCTATTTGCCTTCTTTTATATTTGCTATACATATATAAGTACCCATTGTAAATTTTGCTTACTATAGAAAAAAAAATATAATAAATTTTGATTTCAATTGGTAAAAAAAAAAAGAAAAACCTAAAATGCAGTCGTAAATTTTGTGTGGGAAGTGATGATCTGGTCCGATAAAGAACGTCCGTAAGTTTAAAACTTTTTTTTTGTTATTTAAGAACATTTCGAAACAATGTTCTATTTAAATTCTACTTTTGGTTCTAGAGGATGGCATGAAAGTAGAAATTATATGTTTGCGCGCTTAGATACCGGGTTAAGAACCACGTAACCACAACTCCATAATAGCTAGTCGGGAGATAACACCATTAATGCCTTCTGAACACGTTCTGATAGAGCCTTACTCTTGAAATAAAAGTTTTTTTTTGTTTGGCTAAGCCAGCGCGTAACATATATGGCGCCCAACGGAAAAGGCCAAAGGCCAGTAAAAAACCAACATTAATTAACATTTTTTTTTTTTTGATCAGCAAGTGTTTAATGAGTCAGACTTAACCTACTTTATCATCTCCTTTCTACTTAAGTCTGGGTCTCAATCGGATCTGTACGCCAAGAGCCTACGCGATTTAGGAAGGCTGGTGAAGGAAAGTTTAGGTTGCAAAGTCATTCTTTTCAGCTTGGTAGTCTTAATGCTGAAGTTCTAATTTTGGCAATAATTGCACCGAGTTAAAACGTTGACAGTTTTGAGCTGATTATTCGAGTCCATTCAAAATTCAATTTTACAATTTTTTTTTATGTCGCAGGATAATCAGTGCCTTTTTTATTTCTACCTGCACTCATTATAGCACATTGTTTTAAATTGGTTTTTTCTATTTTCTTCGAAATATTTTTTTTCATGTTTATATTGCGGGCGGTCGGATTGGATACGGTCATCATTTCCCAAATTTGTTTATGAAAATAACCTCCATTTCCTTTTCTTTTTCGTTTTTTTTTCTTAAATTCAATAATTATTGTTTTTAACTTTTTATATATTTTTATTGATAGATTATTGATATTGATAGATTATCAGTAGTATAATTTTTGGTTATGAATACTAGAAACTCTTCTAGGGGCGCGCAGGGCACTATCCCAAAAAGGGGAGACCGAGGCACGTCAGCATCTCGTAATAACATCTCTATAGAGCTTCAAAGCGATACAGCTATGCATAGATCTAGGGTAGTACATTCGCCGGTTAATGGGGCTGAAGCAGCACAGGGGCTGCTCCACACAGGTTTTGGTCCGGATGTAGGTTTAGATAAATCAAACTTACCTGCCGAGCGGGTATCACTTTCAGGTCTAGGGAATCTACCGCGTAACCATTCCATGGATCCTAACGCAGACCCATTTTCACCGCGCTCGAATCAATTCAATATTAATCATACGTTAGCTACCACCAATAGGGCAGACCCTGAGGTGGCAAACTCGTTTAGTACGCTAATTAATTTAATGGAACAAACTATGAGAAACACCCAAGAGGAATTTCGTAGGGAATTAACAGGTATTAAGGAGAGCATAACCCAAATTAGCGGGGCGCGAGCTACAGCTTCAAACCAAATACCGGAAATGTTCCAAAACTTAAATTTCCCCCACTCCAGTCGTCAATTCGAGCAGAACAGACCCATATTTAACGAAAATGTAAAACTCGAAAAATGGAAAATAAGCTTCGATGGTTCAGCTTCTGTAACTGACTTCTTGTTTAAGGTTGAGACGCTTTGTGCTCGCTCTAGGTGTTCTGATGAACAGTTGTTATCGAATTTTTATATGTTGCTGGAGGGGCGTGCTGAACAATGGTACTGGCTTTATGCAAAGCAAAATCGCAATATCTCTTACCCTGATTTACGCAATGCCCTGATTAAAGAATTTGGGCATGTTGAGTCAGATCATGACATTTTACTGAAAATTTCCTTGAGAAGACAACACTTTAAGGAAAGTTATGATGAATTTCATACCGCGATGGTGACACTAAATTCGAGACTCCTGAGTCCTTTACCTGACGTAACCCTAATTGATATTATGTTGAAAAATTTACAACCAAATTTAAGATTTTTGCTGTTTAACGCCAATGCACGGAACTTGGATGATTTTCGAGATATAGCGCGAAAAGCAGAACACACTCTGCGAGATTCAAAATATCAAAATTTCCAATTAACATCTTCTAAGAATGTAAGTGAATTGGAAAAAGCCCCAGGTGAAACAATCGATGGAGAATGCATAGACCCTCAGATCGAGGCTATTCAAGCAACAAATCGAAGGTCTAAGTACGATTATTCAGGCGTAAAATGCTGGAATTGTAGGAAGCTTGGGCATTCTTACATCTATTGCTCCGAGGAGATTAAGGCACCATTCTGCTTTAAATGCGGTGAGATGGGCACCCTAACACCGAACTGCCCAAACAAACATGGATACCAGGGAAACCGGAAAGTGGGCGAACTGGCAACCGGGGACACTCGTCCACCCCCTCACACCCCGAGTCAGGAATAGATTGTAATAGCGCAGAAATATCTACTTTGCACGAAGACGTTTTAAAATCCAATCCTAGTTACAGGGTGGAAAAATTCACGCAAACCCCAGATTCGTTTTGTTCAGTTCTTAACACTCATTCCACAAATATTTCAAAAGTTGATAGAAGTATACAAACAGATGACACTTTAGTGGGCTATAACATTAATTATGATATCAACGGCAAGAAAGGAAATAGAAGACGAACGTTCAGAATTATGAAGTGTCGCTTACGTTTTAAAAAACGAAAATTTTTTCGCAAAATTTTAGAGTCAACGATAATAAACGGGGCCGATGATAGACCTTTCGCCAAGGTTAAAGTTTTGCAAGATACATTAATCGGCTTGCTCGATTCGGGAGCGAATATATCGGTGTTAGGTAACAACTGTTTAGAGTTCCTCAAGAAAAACCAAATTCCATATACGCCAATTAGATCGTCAGTGCGCACAGCTAATGGAGCGAAGCAAAACGTAGTAGGATTCTGCAATATTCCAATTTTTTTTTAAAGGTGTGACAAAGGAAATTATATTTTATTTAGTTCCCTCATTGAGCCAAAACGCTTATTTTGGAACGAATTTTTGGAGAGAATTCGCTCTTGCACCCGACATAGTTCCAATTAACAACGTTGCAGAAATAACATCGGATTCAGCCGAACAGAAAAATTTTCATATGCTTACCAGCGAACAAAAACTGGTCTTAGAAAAGGTAATATTAGAGTTCCCGGCATTTGAAAAATTGGGTCTAGGGTGTACAGATCTATTGCAACACCACATCGATACGGGAGAAGCGGCCCCTATTAAGTGTAGGCACTACCCGTTATCGCCCCCTAGGCAGGAAGAAGCATTCAAGGAAATAGATAGACTTTTGAGTATGGGTGTCATAGAGGAGTCCAATTCACCTTGGTGCTCCCCAGCTGTTCTTGTTCGTAAACCGGGAAAGGTACGCCTATGCATTGACTCTAGAAAACTAAACGAAGTGACGAAAAAGGATTCGTATCCGCTACCCCATATCAACGGTCTACTAAGCCGCCTCAAGGACACATATTTTATCAGCGGTATTGATTTGAAAGATGCCTTTTTACAAATCCGGCTGACAGATTCATCGAAAGAAAAAACAGCTTTCGTGATACCCGGAAAGCCCTTGTATCAATATAAGTTCATGCCTTTTGGGCTGTGTAATGGTCCCCAGACCATGAGCCGTTTAATGGACAAGGTCATTCCATCTCGGCTACGCGAGAATGTTTTTGTATATCTAGATGATTTGCTTGTTTGTAGCGCAGATTTTCCGTCACACATGGAGATTTTATCACAGGTAGCCTCTTGCTTAAGAGCAGCAAAACTCACTATTAACGTTAGTAAAAGCAAGTTTTGCCAAAGAGAAATCCGATATCTTGGCTACATAGTTGGTAACGGTTCCTTAAAAGTGGACCCTACTAAGGTCGAATCCATTAGCAATTTTCCTTTACCTGGAACGCCCAAGCAGGTCCGTAGATTTGTGGGAATGGCAAATTGGTACAGGGCATTCATAAGCAATTTTGCAGATCTTGCAGGACCCTTAACAGACTGTTTGAAGAAATCAAAGGGGAAGTTTTTCCTTACTGACGAAGCTAAATTGTCGTTTGAAAAACTTAAATTGGCATTGTCCTCCGCCCCAGTGCTAGCGCAGCCAGATTTCAAAAAGGAATTTATTATTCAATGCGATGCGTCTAGTGTTGGAGTTGGCGGAGTATTGTTTCAATATGACGATGAGGGAAATGAACATCCTATCGCTTATGTTTCGCAGAAGTTGAACAAGGCTCAAAAGAACTACACGGTTACGGAATTGGAATGCCTAGCAGCCATTGTAAGTGTTAATAGGTTCAGACCGTATGTTGAAGGCCTTCAGTTCCGCATAATAACAGACCATTCTTCTCTGAGATGGCTAATGTCACAGAAAGACTTAAGTGGCAGATTGGCACGTTGGAGCTTGAAACTTCAGCGTTACGATTTTAAAATTGAACATCGCAAGGGAGCCTTAAACACGGTGCCAGATTGTTTATCCAGGGTCGAAATAGATGAAGTTAATCTTATACAATCACCATTGGAAGGTGATCTTTCGTCTCCTGAATTTGATGAGGGTGAATACCAAAAACTTAGAGAAAGCATATGTCAAAATAATGATTCATTGCCTGATTTATGCATAAGTGGAAAACAAATTTTAAAACGAGTAAAGTTTAGAATTGGGGCAGAAGATGAGGAAGATACTATGTGGCGTATTTGGATACCAAAAACATTGACGAAATCTGTAATAGATCAGGCGCATGGCTCATCCGTTTCAAATCATGGTGGTTTCCTTAAAACGCTTTCAAGAATTCGTCAAAAATATTTTTGGCCTACAATGGCAAAAGATGTTAGATCATACATTGACAATTGTGATACCTGTAAATGTTTGAAACCATCTAACCAAATTACGAGACCACAGATGGGTGCACAATTTATAACTAATCGACCTTTCGAAAGGTTATATTGTGATTTTCTTGGCCCATATCCGCGTACCAAAATTGGAAATTCAGTCATATTCGTGTGCCTAGACCATATGACCAAATTTTTGTTTTTAAAGTGCATGAGAAAAGCAACATCGTTAAATATAATATCGTTTTTTGAGTCGGAACTATTCCCATGTTTTGGCGTACCAAGATGCATTCATAGTGATAATGCTAAACAATTTGTTTCCAAAGAACTAAAAGAGTTTTTGCAGGCGTATGACATTGAACACATAACAACCGGTTTCTATGCTCCACATCCGAATGCATCAGAGCGATCTAACCGTGAAATTATAACAAAAATAAGATATTTCTTGAAAAACAAAGAGGAACATCGAGACTGGGACAAGTGTATTCCCCAAATTTTGTCCACATTAAGAAGTGACTACCACTCTGCCATTAAGTGTTCACCCTACTACGCAACGTTTGGTCAGAACATGGTTCAACATGGCTCTTCATACAAAATTTTAGACAAAATCGGTTGCCAGTCTGGAGAAGATATCGTAATATTGCCCAGTGACAAACTCGCGAAATTACGGGAGAAAATCCGGACGAACTTAACCACTGCCCACTATAAGGCAACTAAATCGTACAACCTCCGAAGTAGGCCAATCAAATATCAGACAGGTCAGATCGTATTCAGAAAAAATCATGTTTTAAGTAACCTGTCGAAACATATCAACAGGAAATTTATGCCAAAATACATTAAATGTAGGATAAGGGGTCTAGTAGGTAGCAACTTATATGAAATAGAGGATCAAGAGGGGAAATATGTCGGCAAATTTCATGCGTCAGACTTAAAGCCATAGATTTCGCCCGGCTAGTTGTTGTAAGTAAAGTCTGTTCCCATGGTCGTGGGTCGAGCCACACCTACACCAGCTGCCAAAAACGCAAAAAAAAACCTTTTATTAGAGTAGTAATGGAAAAGAAACATCAATAATCGCTCTTCCTTTTTCAAATGTAAATTTGAGCTAAATTTTCCTTTGAAGAAGGTTTGTTGCGATTTCTTAATACTTCGAATGTTGTCAACAAGGGAAAATAATGGTCAAACAATTAATTTCATTTCTATTTCATTTATATACGCGCATACGTTCATCAATTTGTTTTTTTTTTGTTTGCAAGAATATGCTTCTCCCTAATAGAGTATAATTAAATTCTGCACGTTAGTTTTGACTCAAACTCGAACATGTTGCTGTAATATTTTTTCAAGTTTTTTTTATGTACATTAAAGTGAGTACTTTATCATTATATACATACATATGTGTATTTTTTTTTCCAGTTTTTGTTTCTCTCTGATCATTGTACGATGAGTACATGCATACAATTTCCAAGCACAGATATAGTGGAATTAAGGGTTGTTTGTTGTTTCGCGACGTTCTTCTCATATTTTTTTTTCTTCTCTCACCAGCTAGATTTTGTTTTTTTTTCCAGAGATGGGGATACAAGTCTCGGTAAATTTGTTCACAAGAATTGTGCACTTACATATGTACGTACCTGTGTAAATATTCAATGGACGCGTAACGAAACCATGGGAGGAGGTGCAACTTGGAATGGTATTTTGTTCTGTTGTAATTATTACTTAGTAATATATGATGGTAGTAAAATAAACCAATTTAAAAATTAAATTTAAATTACATGAACATTGCTGCTAACAAATGCACTAATCCCAGGCCTGTCGCTCCTTAAGTCTCTTTTGGTTTGCACAGCTTAGTTTTACAAACAGAGATGCCCGATTCGTTTTGTTTAATTTTTGTACCCAATTTGGTGCCAAAATTCGCCAAAATCACCAACTCATTTTTTTTATTGTGATTGTTTTTTTTTAATAGTAAAAATAATTTTTCCATATAAAGCTTACAATTCCCTGTTTATGTTTAGCCATCCTACCATTTCGGTTTTTTTTGAAATTAGTAAGAAATGGCATCGTTTCAAATTTCATCCTTTGACTTAAATTACGAACATGAGGAGGACGGTAAATGAAAATGATCTTGGCACAATATGGGCATGCACAGGCCATATACAGGTTCTTCCATTAATATAAATAACAGGATACAGACAACATGTTACTTCTACATAACAGAGAACAAACCCATGACTCTTTGGAAAATAGTAAGGGAAGTTTAGGATCACTACATCTGGCAACCCTACTTTGTTTTGAGTTTTGCGAGTAGTAATTGGTAGCGGGATAATTCCAATAATTCCAACTGAGTTGTGCAGGTTAATAAGATTTTTATTTCTTGAAGAAAGATGATTATTGAAAGTGACGCACGGGCAATAAGTTGCCAAAGCGGAAAATAAGAAAAGAAACAGAATTTGTGTTTGTGGAAAAGTACTAAGTAAAAATTAAATGTGCATAAAAATAAAAAAAGTGAAGGCAAACACCAACGATATTCATAAACTAAAACGATATTTCTAAACAACAATCAGAAAAAAAAGGAAGATCACTAATACATATAAATGAATTAAAATAAAAAAAAAAGGAAGAAAGATCATCACATCAGCAAAAGGAAAAAGGGAAGAAAAAAGGCAATAGAGTTTTGTTCTGAAGGTTGAGGCGATTGTTTGAAATTCACTTGTCTTATCCTGAGCCACATAATAGTGTTCCTGTCCAGCAGCAGCTATATAAAGCGGTGGTTAAGGTTTGAGAGTAGTGGGGACGCCTGTGATGGTGATGTGGTGCTACCAGCGTCACATGTTTATATACATGGTTCTAAGTTATGCAGTTAAAACAAGTATGTATGTATCACGTGGTAATTTAGTACGGACGCCATTACGCCATTTTGAAGAAAAATTGGTACAGACGCCATTACGCCATTTTGAAAAGAAATAAAAACACTAAACGAGAGACATCTTAAGAACCCACACACACACATTGACATCAAGAATAAACTTACTGCCCTGAAAATTAACCGTAATTTCAAAACCCTAAAAGAGATTTGAAGAATTTTTAATCATAAAAATAAATGCGTAAAGAATTTTAAGTCCTATTACAAATTATATTTCTTCAAAAAGAAAATGGGGAATTGCTCAGTTTATTTATTTATAAATAATTCTTTCTTTAACTGATTTTTCCATTTAATTTTAAATTTCACAAAAAAAAGCCCACGTGAAAATTATCCTATCTTCATTGCAATTACAATTCAGTCTTATTAATATCTTTCATAAACTCTCCAATAGAAGAAATTATATATTTTTTTTCCACATATAATTATATTTTGCTAGTATTTGTCTGTTGTGAAACTAATACACATTAATTACATTTATTAATTTTTTTTATTGTCATTCTTATTATTATATTTCTTAATGTATAATTATTTAATCTAAAAAAAAAAAAAAAAGATAAATTTTTATAAAAAAAAGGATGAATTCTAAGTATTTTTAAATATAACTTTGCCTCATTTCAAATTTTATTTTTATCTTTGTTTATTAAAACCAATTGTAATTCTTTCTAATTAGTTATGAAACTAACAAATCAAAGAATTTCATAAAAAAAAAACAGAAATTGATATAAATAACACTTATTCACTCCCTCTTAAATAATACCAGAAATTTCTACGCTCAATTGGAAAAAAAAAAGATCAAACAAGTCAACGTGCGAGGATTGCTGGGCCCAACAACTTCTGCAAAATAATTCATGACTTCAACGTGAGTAAGACTTATTATTATCAATTTTAATACTTACCTTACACATTTTTTTTTATATATATATATATACATGCCTATTTGCCTTCTTTTATATTTCCTATACATATATAAGTACCCATTGTAAATTTTGCTTACTATAGAAAAAAAAATATAAATTTTGATTTCAATTGGTAAAAAAAAAAAGAAAAACCTAAGATGCAGTCGTAAATTTTGTGTGGGAAGTGATGATCTGGTCCGATAAAGAACGTCCGTAAGTTTAAAACTTTTTTTTTGTTATTTAAGAACATTTCGAAACAATGTTCTATTTAAATTCTACTTTTGGTTCTAGAGGATGGCATGAAAGTAGAAATTATATGTTTGCGCGCTTAGATACCGGGTTAAGAACCACGTAACCACAACTCCATAATAGCTAGTCGGGAGATAACACCATTAATGCCTTCTGAACACGTTCTGATAGAGCCTTACTCTTGAAATAAAAGTTTTTTTTTGTTTGGCTAAGCCAGCGCGTAACATATTAGGTCAACATTTAAGGAAGGAAGTATAATAACGAAACTACTATGTTCGAAGTCTCGTGTCTCAACCAATCAAGAGGCAAACCCTACCACGGCTAGAGCTTTGTGCCGCACTTCTGGCTGCAGAACTATCTCAACGTATTCGAAAGATTATGCAAATTAAAGGTTTACCAATTTTATGATGGACAGACTCTGAGATTGTCTTGTCATGGATTCATTCAAAACCATCATCCTTCCAGACATTTGTGGGCAACAGGATATCTAAAATTCAAACGTTAACGCGACCAGAACAATGGCGACATGTTTTGTCAAAGGACAATCCAGCAGACATTCTCTCAAGAGGTTTATTGTTACAATATCTCCCATCACTCCCCTAAAAAACCAAATCAATAACATAATCTAAAATAAGAATTGTTTTCTTGCATTTCCGTTCCCATATAAATAAACGAAAATGCAATAAAATAAATCAATGCAACTACGCAAAATTAATTTATTAAATTATTAAAGCCAGACTTTTTCTTAAGAATTGTTTTCTTGCATTTCCGTTCCCATATAAACGAAAATGCAACTGGGTTAATTCCAAACACAATGCTTCTTTTTCGTCTCAAGCTTTTTATTTCTTTCATGTAAAAACAAACGGCGAAGGACGGTTTGTCGTAAAATTGCCCTTTCGTGAAGATCCCTATGCATTAGGAGATTCTAAATCAACAGCCTACAAACGATTTCTTAGTCTTGAACGTAGATTGATGAAGGACCCATTTACTAGAAATCAGTACATAGGTTTTGTGAATGAATATGAACAAATGGGACATATGACAGAGATAGATATTAAGTCAATACCAGCTCCAAACCACTTCATTCCACATCATTGTGTAATTAAACCCGAGAGCACAACTACTAAACTTCGTGCCGTTTTTGACGCCTCCGCAACGACATCATCTGGTTATTCACTTAATGATTTATTGTACACTGGTCCAATTGTTCAAAGTGATCTGTTTTCAATATTCATCCGGTTCCGTTTGCCCATATTTGTCTTCACTACAGACATTGAAAAAATGTACCGACAATATGATAGGAGATACCGGATTACTCTATGGAGAAATGATCCGTCTGTTCCCATAAAATGTTACCAACTCAACAGTGTCACATATGGCAATCGATCTACCGTATTTTTGGCGGCAAGGCGTCTTCAACAGATTGCAATTGAAAATGAGACTGATTATCCACTAGGTTTTGAAATGCTAGGGGATAATTTCTATGTGGACGATGGTCTTGGAGGATCAAACAGCTTAAGTACTGCTATCGAAACACAACGACAACTAACATACATTCTAAGAAAACATGGTTTCAACTGTCGTAAATGGAGCGCAAATAATAAACAACTTCTTTAAAACATTCCAGAAGTTCATAGAGAAGTAAATCTTGATTTTAACAGCACTAAGAAGGAATCAATTAAAACACTAGGCCTATTATGGTTACCTAAAACTGATCATCTTTGCGTAAAGGTAAGGGTGGAACCAGTAGATGTGATTGCGAAACGTACAATAAGTTCTGACCTGCAAAGCTTTATGATCCACTTGGACTTTTGGCACCGGTTGTAGTTAGAGCAAAGATTTTTATTCAGCATTTATGGCAGATGAAGTTAACATGGGACGAAGCTCTAGCTGAAGATCTCAGTTCAAAATGGTCAGATTTTCGTGAAGGTTTGATTTCATTAAACAATTTCCAAATAACACGACACATATTCAAAGATGACATCCCATAAACCACTCAACTGCATATCTTTGCAGATGCATCCTAAAAGGCATTTGAAGCTGCAGCATATGTATATTAGGTCAACATTTAAGGAAGGAAGTATAATAACGAAACTACTATGTGCGAAGTCTCGTGTCTCAACCAATCAAGAGGCAAACCCTACCACGGCTAGAGCTTTGTGCCGCACTTCTGGCTGCAGAACTATCTCAACGTATTCGAAAGATTATGCAAATTAAAGGTTTACCTATTTTATGATGGACAGACTCTGAGATTGTCTTGTCATGGATTCATTCAAAACCATCATCCTTCCAGACATTTGTGGGCAACAGGATATCTAAAATTCAAACGTTAACGCGACCAGAACAATGGCGACATGTTTTGTCAAAGGACAATCCAGCAGACATTCTCTCAAGAGGTTTATTGTTACAATATCTCCCATCACTCCCCTAAAAAACCAAATCAATAACATAATCTAAAATAAGAATTGTTTTCTTGCATTTCCGTTCCCATATAAATAAACGAAAATGCAATAAAATAAATAAATGCAACTATGCAAAATTAATTTATTTTCCTAAAAATTAAACATAACAAATTATTAAAACCAGACTTTTTCTTAAGAATTGTTTTCTTGCATTTCCGTTCCCATATAAATAAACGAAAATGCAATAAAATAAATCAATGCAACTACGCAAAATTAATTTATTAAATTATTAAAGCCAGACTTTTTCTTAAGAATTGTTTTCTTGCATTTCCGTTCCCATATAAACGAAAATGCAACTGGGTTAATTCCAAACACAATGCTTTTTTTCGTCTCAAGCTTTTTATTTCTTTCATGTAAAAGAAAATAAAAAAACAAAAACGGCAAGTAAGCTCTAAAATAATTAGCAACAAACAAAAGTAGTTGTTATTATTGTAAAACTTTCTGCTAAATTGTGCAAATGGTGCTTTAACTGTATATGTTAATACAAAAAACATTCAATTCCCAAATAAAGTGACCTAATTGCAGTTTATCAAACTGTTAATATAAAAACATTCAATTTCCAGATAAAGCGACCTAATTGCAGTTTACTAAACTTCTGGCTAAAAACTCGTTCATCGCAATTTGCTGACACATTTACGGACGGTGAAAAACAATTATTATTGCATACGGTAACAAAGCGTGTCATTATTAATTAATAAGCATATTTTAACATAGAATCTAAGCTGTAATTAATTTTGTAAAATAGTTTTAAGTTCAGTTGTAATTTTGAAGACAAGAAAATAAGTTGTGTTTTAAAAGTGGTGAAATAAAGTTAAATTTTTTTTAAAACCAAAATTTATAAATAAATAATTGGCGCCCAACGTAAAAGGGATCCATAGAATCAAGAAGCACCCCATAGGCTGCAGATTTAAGGACTCCCAATACAAAGCACCCCATAGGCTGCAAATTTAAGGACTTCCAATAAAAAAGCACCCCATAGGCTGCAAATTTAAGGACTTCCAATAAAAAGCACCCCATAGGCTGCAACCCAAGGAGGATCACCCACAAAATAAGGACATTTTGAGTGGAGAACATAGTGTGAGACGCGGGTACCCCAGTACTAAGAAGAAAAAGGAACAATACCCCACTACCAGCTCCATAAGGATGATCACCATTTTTATGTAAGAATAGAATTAAGTTATTCTTTAGCTAAAGTTTAAAAAGTGAAAACAATACAAATCTCAAAGAAAGGAAGAATTTATAAAATACAAAATAGAAAGTAAACATTTCAATTATATATGTTATGAAAAAGTGAAATAAATCAACAGTAAATTTAGCAAGTAAATTTTGAAGAATTAAATTTACGAAAATACTAGAAAAAGCGAATTAATTTGAAAAGTGAAAACAATTAAAACTAAACTTAGAAGTTGAAATTTAAAGAATCAAAATTTAGAAATTTTTGCTTCAACGTGAATCAATTTAAAAATTTTTTTTTCTTTTTTTCTTCCTCTCTTCTAAATCCTATGAGAAAGCGAAAATTATTAAATTTAATAAGTTAATTTCCAATTTAAAAAATTTTTTGCTTCAAAAGTGAATCAATTCAAAAATATTAATATCTCTTCAAGATCGAACAAATACTACATCTTAGAACTACTATTGCGATTCCTCCAATAGAAATAAGATAAACTTTAACACAAATATAATTTTCTATTAATATAACAAATAATGTCTAATCCTAATAATTTGGTCAGGCCTCCAGTCCTGAATGTAAATGTTCCAAATCCAGTTCCTAATAATGAAAATAATAGAAACATGGAAGAAATGATAGCTAGAATTTGTGCACAGCAATGCCAAATAGCAATTAATCAGATACTAGACCCCAACGCGAACATAGGAGGTATAGATCAGGTAATAGAAGAAAGATACAGAAACGACTTAGCCGATTTAGATAAAGTCCCCGACGTTGTTAGGAATATAAGAGAATTCTCTGGAAACCCCTCAGAATTTAGCTCTTGGAAAAAGAGCATAGATAGAATCCTCGGACTGTACGACTCTAAGAAGGGAACCCCAAAATACTTTGCAATACTAAATACGATTCGAAATAAAATTGTCGGTTGTGCAGACGCGGCATTAGAAGCCTACAACACTCCCTTGAACTGGGAATGCATAACAAAATGCCTTGCATTGCATTATGCAGACAAAAGGGATTTGACCACCCTAGAATACCAAATGAGTACTCTAGTACAAGGCAATAGTAAAGTCCAAGACTTTTATCAGGAGGTATATTCTTATCTGTCACTTATTATGAACAAACTGTCCTGCATGGACGTAAGTAGAGAAGCGCTCGACCTGCTCGCGCAAACATATAGAGACAAAGCATTAGACGTTTTCATTAGAGGTTTGAAGGGCAATATGTCACTACATCTCGGTATGAAGGAACCTAAAGATCTCCCACAAGCGCTTCACTTATGCTTGAAAATGGAGAACCAATTCGTGCGAACTCAATTTGTAAACTCAAATAAGAATAACAATCATAGGCCTATATCACAACCAATGAATAGAGTACAGTATCAGGATAAACAGCAAAGAAATTTTTACCCTCAACTGGCTCATATGCCACAACCATCTCAGAATTTTCAACAATTCAGACCAGCTCTTCCTATGAAATACTACAACAATCAGAATCAAACACCATATGTACAAAGGTATCCAAACCCAAATTTTGGTCCACCACGGCCAAACGCCCCAAAGCCCCAATCACGTCCCGAGCCTATGGACGTGGATACTTCCATGAGGTCAAGGGCTGTGAACTATATGAATAGGCCAGCCCAGAATAATCAATTTTTCGGCAAAAGACCAGCCGCTCAGACCGAACACCTTCAAGGCCCACAAAAGATGCAAAGAAACTTCCATTTACAAACTGAAAGAGATGTAAATTTTAACAACAACCAGTACGAAGAATTAGAAAATTACGAAAAAGAAGAGGAACTCCCAACATTAGACGACTACCTTCAGAACCAAACAGAGACATTAGAAACAGAAACTCAAGAATTCGTGGACATACATTTTTTAGACCAGTAGATTCGTCCCTACCTTATTTCGAGTGCAGGACGAATACAGGACAAATTTTAAACTTTCTTATCGACACCGGCTCAAACAAGAACTACATTGTGCCTAGCTTAGTACGAAATCCTTTGCCAAACCAAAACTGCTTTTTTGCAAACTCAGTAGGTGGAAATAATAAAATCACCCACCACACATTCATTAATCTATTCAGTAAAGACACTGGCAAAATAAAATTTTATCTATTACCAACGTTAAATACCTTCCATGGCATCTTAGGAAATGATACTTTAAAAGAATTATCAGCCATTATTTACTTAGCAGATAATTACATGCTGATCAATAAAAATATAAAAGTTAGAATAAAACAAAAGATTTCGCAATCAGTAAATAACATCAATATCAGGACAGATCATTTAACACAAAAACAGAAAGACAAACTACAAGAAGTTATTGGATGTCATAAATCCTTATTTAGTGAGCCTAACGAGAATCTCACATATACCACAGCCGTAGTTGCTGACATTCAAACAAAAACCAATGAACCTATATACTCTAGATACTATCCCTATCCTGTACAACTAAAAGACGAGGTCGAAAAACAAATACAAGACCTCTTGAAACAAGGTATCATTCGACCCTCTAGGTCACCGTACAACTCGCCTATTTGGATAGTGCCCAAGAAAACCGATGCCTCGGGTCAGAAAAAGTATAGGATGGTAATCGACTATAGGAAGTTAAATGAACAGACATTACCGGACAAATATCCCATCCCAGAAATCAATGACGTTCTCCCGCAATTGGGACAAAACAAATTTTTTTCAGTACTAGACCTTAAAAGCGGGTTTCACCAAATACCGCTAAGGGAAGTCGATAGACAAAAGACAGCATTTTCAGTCAACAATGGTAAATACGAGTTTACCAGATTACCGTTTGGCTTAAGAAATGCGCCCTCCATATTTCAGCGGACACTGGATGATATACTCAGGAAATGGATAGGAAAAATTTGTTTTGTTTACATGGACGATATTATAATATTCTCCAAAAATGAAGAAGACCATTATAGAAATATAGATACCATTTTCGGAACTCTCAGACTTTCAAACATGAAAGTTCAGTTAGATAAATGTGAGTTCTTAAAAAGAGAAGTGGAATTTTTGGGATTCATCATTTCAGATGAAGGAATAAAAACCAACCCCAAAAAAGTAGAAGCAATCCTAAATTTCCCAACACCCAAGACACTAAAAGATCTAAGATCATTTTTGGGATTGTCAAACTATTATAGACGCTTTATCAGGGATTATGCTAAAATTGCAAAGCCCCTGACAATGCTTTTGAGAGGGGAGGCAGGACGTTCGTCTAAATATGTGTCAAAAAAGATAACAATTGATTTAGATCAAGAAGCAATGGACGCATTTATAAAACTAAAAACCATATTGACCTCTGACGATGTTATGTTAGCGTACCCAGACTTTAATAAAGAATTTACCCTCACGACAGATGCTTCTAACTATGCACTGGGAGCAGTGCTATCCCAAGAAAATAGACCTATTATATTTCTATCAAGAACCCTTAGCAAAGCGGAAGAGCACTACGCTACAAACGAAAGAGAATTGCTTGCTATCGTATGGGCGTTAAAGTCGCTAAGGAATTACCTTTATGGCTCCGCAAAGTTAAAGATATTTACAGACCATCTCCCTCTGACCTACGCTTTAAATAACAAAAATGCGAATTTTAAACTTAAAAGATGGAAAGCATTTCTTGAGGATTTCAATTATGAACTGCAATACAAACCAGGCAGTACTAATGTAGTTGCCGATGCCTTATCCAGACCTTCGCATGAGAACACTCTTATAAACACCCTAACTCCAACTCAACACAGTGACGAGAGTTCATCCCAAAATTTAATACAATATACTGATGCTCCCATTAACGCCTTCAAAAATCAAATATTCATTTCAAATGAAAGAAGCCAACCGTTTTATAAATTTGAAATTGTTTTCCCTACCTTTCACAGACATAGAATTAACGAACCGGACATTACACCAGAGTCCCTGACTCAGATATTAAAAAAGTATCTGAATCCCTCAGTAACTAATTGCATACACACACCGGACGAAATATTAGGAATGTTACAAGAAGTTTATAGAAATAATTTCACTCAATACAGGGTAAAATATTGTAGGAAAATAGTCACGGATTTGAAAAACGACGAAGAGCAAGAAACCGAAATACTTAAGGAACACAATCGAGCTCACAGGAACAGTATTGAGAATAAGGCACAACTTCTAACAAAATTTTACTTTCCGCAAATGCATTCGAAAATAAAAAAACTCATTAGCCCTTGTAAAGTGTGTAAAGAAAATAAATATGAAAGGCATCCTAACAAAATCGCAATCCAAGAGACGCCAATACCACAATTCCCTGGACAAATTGTCCACATAGATATTTTCATGACAGGAAAAAAAGCAGTATTAACCGCTATAGACAAATTTTCAAAATTCGCGCAAGCCAGAATTCTAAAATCTCGATCCGTTGAGGATGTTAAAGAACCCCTAAGAGAGATGGTACTTTCATTCGGTATGCCAGAAATAATTGTCATGGACAACGAGAAGTCATTCAATTCCACGGCTATAGTTTTCATGTTAGAAAATCAATATAACATAAAGGTATTTAGGATTCCACCTTACAGCAGTAGCGTCAACGGGCAAATAGAGAGATTCCACTCCACACTTTCAGAAGTTATGCGTTGTCTGAAAGCCGGAAATGGACAGTGGACCTTCTCGGAATTATTATACAGAGCAATATACGAATACAATAATTCAGTACACTCAACCATAAAAAGGAAACCCATAGAAGCATTCTTTTTGGGGAGAGTTACTACTAATCCTCTAGATATAGAAAAAACTAAACAAGATACCGTCAAGAGACTAAGGGAAAAACAATTAGAAGACATAACTTATCATAACAGGACAAAGACCGTACCTAGAACTTACGAACCTGGACAAACTATTTACGTAAAGGAAAACAAAAGACTAGGGACAAAACTCAGCAAAACATACAGAAAGGAAATAGTTAGAGAAAATAAGAACACTACCGTTATAACCGAATCAGGAAAAACAATTCACAAAAATAACATAAGGAATTAAAGTAACGTTAATTGCAGGCTACTCATCACCTTCGCTTGGGCTGACATTAAAATAATGGACTACACGAACTCACAATTAGTGACTATGAACTCCGGACAAGCGAAGATACAGACCGGGACCTTCAAACTGATTCATACTATTAATATGGACGAATATCAAGAACTGA
Source organism: Germaria angustata (assembly GCA_963681545.1). Classification (NCBI taxonomy): domain Eukaryota; kingdom Metazoa; phylum Arthropoda; class Insecta; order Diptera; family Tachinidae; genus Germaria; species Germaria angustata. The sequence goes on from OY813002.1 coordinate 34,605,247, forward strand.
TCAACAACTTAGAAGAAACATTCCTCCAAAACGTTAGTCAATCTCACTCCCTTCACCCCTTCCTTAGACATGAGTTGAAAGAACTTCAGGAGTACCTAGATAGGTTGAAACCAAAATCCAAAAGATCCTTGAATTTTTTAGGGTCCGCATGGAAGTGGATAGCTGGGAGCCCTGACCACGACGATTTTGAAATCTTAGAGAAAAAAACAAACAAAATGTTGAGAAACAACAACAAACAAATAGTTATAAACAGATTATCAATTGAAAAATTTAAAGAAATAACTAAAATAACTAATGAAATATTAAGACACATAAATAATAGTAGCACCAACTCCATAAAGGAGCATGCCATAACGGTCCTAAAATATAAATTAGATATAATAAAAGAAGAGATAATTAATATTCAGTATGCCATGCATTGGGCTAAAATCGGAATAATTAATTCATTTATATTATCCCATACGGAAATAAATATTGTCAAAGATGTAATAAATACAGATTTAATACAGTTTGTAAATTTAGAACAGGCATTTGAATTCGCTGAAGTTAAGATTGCGTCAAATCACGATTCTATCGTTTATATCATTAGTATACCAACAACAAATGTAAATTCTTGTAATGAAATATTAGTAAAACCTATTAAGTATAAAAAACATATAAACAAGATTATTTACAATAAAATCCTAATATGCGATAATGTAATATTTGGAATAAAAAATGCATGCAAGGACTACAACAACCTTACCATATGCAATAGGAAAAATTTGGAAAATTTAGACAATGACACTTGCCTAGCAAGACTGATCAAGAGTGAACCAGCAAATTGCAGTTTAGTAGACAATCGGAATATACCCACCGTAGATGAAATTTCACCCGGAACAATTCTTTTAAACAACTTTAATGGAACGATTTTTATTAACAAAGAACCCCGGAACCTTATCGGTACATTTTTAGTGCAATTCCATAACGAGTCTGTTTCAATATCAGATCAAATCTACAACTCATTTGAGACAGCACAGGTGAAGCCATTACCTGCTATTTTGCAACCTAGAAATCCAAAGCCAAATATCGAAGAGGAATTGTCATTGGAGATGGTAAAAGAAATGCAACTTAATAACACAGAAGCCATAGACCTACTCAATCGTAAAAATGTGCAGAACTCAGGTATCAATCTTGGACTAGCCTTAACTGCAACATTCGTGTCAATCTTTGTAATTGTTAAAACCAGAGTGTGTAAGAAGGAAAATAAATCATTTGTCGTCCCAACATTAATAAGTAACCAGCCCCAGGTACAAATACCTATGCCAGAATCATCGGAATCCAAGGGGAACGAACCCAAAGGTGTAACAGAAAATACACACGTTTCTTACTTCCAGCCGAACGAGGACGATCGGATTTAAGTGGGGAGGTGTTAATACAAAAAACATTCAATTCCCAAATAAAGTGACCTAATTGCAGTTTATCAAACTGTTAATATAAAAACATTCAATTTCCAGATAAAGCGACCTAATTGCAGTTTACTAAACTTCTGGCTAAAAACTCGTTCATCGCAATTTGCTGACACATTTACGGACGGTGAAAAACAATTATTATTGCATACGGTAACAAAGCGTGTCATTATTAATTAATAAGCATATTTTAACATAGAATCTAAGCTGTAATTAATTTTGTAAAATAGTTTTAAGTTCAGTTGTAATTTTGAAGACAAGAAAATAAGTTGTGTTTTAAAAGTGGTGAAATAAAGTTAAATTTTTTTTAAAACCAAAATTTATAAATAAATAATTTATATCATGCCTATTACATACAAATATACCTGTCTCCACACATGTTATTCATTAAGCAACATGGAAAAAGAGTTGAAAACAATAGAACAATAATAAAAAATTCAACTGTTTTTCAATGATTGTATTTATTTTTATTGCTTTTTCCTGGTTTTACCTGAAAAATGTTATCAATGTCATTTTGACGTTCTAATTTTACTTTGTCTCTGCGTTTTTTCCGTAATGTCACATTTTTTTAATTAAGTCATAATCATTACTTGAGCTGTTTCGTTTGCTTTATGTGCATCGCTATTAAAAAGTGCAAGAAGTGATAAATTGATTAAGATAAAAAATAAAATAATAAAATCAATTATTTGGTGTTTTCAAGTGAATTTATAATCGCACGATGGTAAGTACAGCTAAAAATTTCCGTACTGTCACACAGTTATTTAATAAAATATCGTAAAAAATAAAATAAATAAAAATGTATATTAATATATTACGAAGTTTTGATCACTTTTTCTTGTTTTTATTTTCCGTGAAATAACTTTTTAGAAGAAAAAAAAAAATCACAAATTTCTTTACTGTCACTTTTAAGTAAAAAGGTTTTTTTATTTTAAAAGCTTATTTCTTGAAAATTCTGATTGATTTCAATACTGTAGTTCTTTTGATGTAAAGATAATTTGTTATATTACTTTGAATGACTATTGTTGTTGTTATTCTTCTATCAGCTTCTGCACGATTTCTGAAAGTCTGGAGCATGGACCTGGAGGGATTTGGGCTCATTTAGATCCCATTCTGGAGTATTTAAAAGAGTGTGCACCCTAGGTATCAATACTACATTTTTTTTTCAGACGGACCATCGTCGCAATATAAACAAAAAAATAATTTTTATTTGCTCTGTCATCGTTTATATGAAAAAAAGTTCAAGTGCGCAACATGGTCTTTCTTTGAGAAATCTCATGGCAAGGGTGCAGCAGACGGCGTGGGAGCTGTTGTCAAGCGAACAGCGGATGGTCTTGTAGCTCACGGTGCAGACATTTGTAATGCGGAGTCTTTGTACAATATTCTGCTAAACAAGACAAATATAAAATTGTTTTACATAAACGTAAAAGACATTTTTTGATATAAATAGAACATTGCCTAAAGACTTAATGACAATTCGAGGCACAAGAGATATCCACCAAATCATGACAAATAAAAAAGGTGAAGTAACTTATAGAAACCTGTCTTGCTATTGTGCAAATAATAATTGGATGGCCGGAAAATTATGCCTTTGTCATGGGTTTAAGGCAAAGTCAGCGAAAATTAACCGCTTAAAAAAACAAATAGAAAAAAAACCAATCGGGAATCAATTTTTTATGAAATGTTCACAGATTCCGATGAATAGATTTGTTCTTGAATTTTTTGTTAATATAATTGGATTACTATTATTTTTTGTTTCGTTTTATAAACATTCTGAAAAAAACAATATTCTTAATTCAACAAGTGAAAAGTTTTATAAACATTCTGAAAAATAAAAACAATATTTTTAATTCAACAAGTGAAAAATTCTATAAACATCTGGATCCAACAAAAATTTTTTTGCTTACCAAAATTTAACCATCAAGTGACAACACCCTTCAAGAAGAAATACAAATTTGTTTCATTCACCAAGTAACAACACAACTAAAAGTAGACCAGAACCCAAAGGAATCAGAAGTCCTCGATGCCAATCCACACCAAATCAACATTAAGAGTGATTTATTTTTAGTTTATAAATTTTATAAGATTCCGTATAAAGAAGAACATATAAGTACATATACAATCATAATTAAAATCTAATATCCTGTAAGTGTTAAATGAATATAAGGGAGAAAATTACAATAGAATTGGAAATAGAGAGGATTATTTTGTATACTTCAAAGGAAGAAGATATTGAAATCCTGGAGAGATTCTCTCGTCAGATAACATTAATAAAGAAAATTGCAAGAAAGAAACATTTAGTTAAGAAAAGAAAATTAAAACATATTAGGGTATAGAGAACCAATAGGAACGACAATAATTACAAAAATGGTAGACCAAGTAGTAGACAAGCTAACAGACTAACAATAAACCCATTAAAATACCTGAGCAATTTACCAGAGTTCAATGGGGACCATAGGGACTTACAAACCTTCACTACACTCATAGATAGGGTGCACCCGCATTTGCGCACGTTTGACGAACTATCACAATTACTATTTTCGGACATAATCAAGTCGAAACTTAAGGGAAAAGCCAGGCAGACTATCGAAATCAACTGCCACGCCGTCTCTTGGCCAGAGATAAAGAACATTCTGCAAAACAACTTTTGGGGACAGGAGGAGCTTTTTGATGAGTTAAGGAGTGCAACATTTAAAACTAATACAGTGGATGATGAAGCCGCCAGACAAAGTGCAATCAATAACATGCACACCGCATTGAACATTTTCAAAAGTAAGCTGCCCGAACCGATGAAATCAATACTATTTTGCTGAAACCCAGCAGATTTAGAGAGAGCCATGGATATTCTGTTTCAAGCCGGGTATGCTTATTCGATGGACAATAAGAAGTTACACCAAAGAAACAACTCGCAACCAAACAAACGTCTAGACTTTAATAACAAACAAAGACATTTCCAGAACAAAGCCATGAACAACACACAATTCAGATATAACCAACAACAACTTTTGAATAACCAACAACCTTTTAATGACCAGCGAACAAATTTTCCTCGAACGTTTCAGGGACAATACCGACACCCCCAACATCCACATCGGAATCTAAATAATCAAACCCCATCGAACCCACCTTTCATTCCGAACAGACAGAATTTCAGACAACCACCGGAACCTATGGACATAGGCAAAATGGAGCTATCAGAAAATTTTCGAGCTCCAGCCTCGGGCGCAAACTACCATCTATAGCAATCAAGACTAAGTTAGGACACATACGATTAATTATAGACACAGGAGCAACGAACTTAATTTTAAATCCTGGGATTTGTCATCCCAAAAGAATTCACTTAACAAACCCTCTATTAATAAAAACATTACAACACCCACTTTGTGTTAATAAAAAAGCTATAATACCCACTTTTGAAGAATTAGGAGCAATAGGCACACTTGAATTTTTTATGATAAAATTCCATAACTTCTATGATGGCTTAATAGGTAATGACATCCTAAGACCATTAAATGCTAACATAGATTATAAGACTAAGAGTATAACTTTTGGTAACAGAACATTGCCAATGATTTTTGAAGATCGTAAATTCAACGACGACGTAATGTGTTTTGAAGAAGATAACAAAAAAATCATAGCAGGAGAGATTTTTAGAATAGAAGACAGAAAAGAAATAATCAGCTTACCTGAGAACTATCGTTTGACTACGCAGAAGGTAGACTATGGTGATCTCAGTTCCATCGAAGGTGGAAATAGTAAACCACTGACAGAACAAATTCGAACAGAGCACATGAATGTTGAAGAAAAGGGACAACTTTTGAAATTAATCAGGAGATACCCAAACATTTTTTATCGGGGATGGTACTGAATTGACGTTCACATCCGCTATAAAGCATGAGATCAGAACCATCAACAACATACCCATACATACCAAATCATACCGCTACCCCTACATACATAAGAATGAAGTAGAGGCGCAAATACAACAAATGCTCGACAGCAAAATTATCAGACACAGTAACTCTCCATATTCCGCACCCATTTGGATCGTGGCGAAGAAGGCCGACGCAAGTGGGAAAACCAAATAGAGGCTCGTCGTATACTATCGGAAACTCAATGAAGTTACCATAGACGACAAGTACCCAATTCCTAACATCGATGAAATCCTTGATAAACTGGGAAGATGCCAGTATTTCACCACTTTGGATTTGGCCAAAGGATTTCATCAGATCGGAGTTAGAGAAGAAGATATTCATAAAACCGCCTTCACCGTGGAAGGAGGACATTATGAATTCATTAGAATGCCGTTCGGGTTGAAAACAGCCCCAGCGACATTCCAAAGGTTAATGAATAATGTTCTTAAAGACTACATTAACAAAATTTGCCTAGTTTACTTAGATGACATAATCATCTTTTCCACCTGTAAATTCAATTGACTATGAAGTACATCAACTATATAGTAAGTCTCTTAACCAAATTTGTTCCAAAAAGCTGAGCTTCAAAAGCATTCAAGAAGAAACACAAAAAGATGAACGAAACTACTGCATGATATACGTCACAATGCAACAGCCGATTCCGAAATTACCATTGATCAAAACGTTTTATTGAAAGGGCAACGAATAGTAATACCAACCTCTCTACACAATACGGTCTTACAAGAACTACACTACACGCATAAAGGCACTGCGAAGATGAAACAATTAGCCAGATGTTACGTGTATTGGATGGCAATCGATAAAGACATTGAAAAATTCGTACGCGCTTGTTCAGCGTGCGCCTCTATCAAGAACAGTCCCGCAAAAGCTCCACTTCATCCGTGGGCAGAGCCAGACTACAACTGGGAGCGTATCCATATTGATTACGCTGGGCCGTATCAAGGTCATTATTTTTTGGTGATAGTAGACGCTAAGTCCAAATGGATAGAGGTGGGAATATGTACAGCAGCGCCATCATCGACATCAACAATAGAAATTCTACTCAACATCTTTACTCGAAACGGGTACCCAGACGTAATAGTGTCTGATAACGCAACGATTTTCAAAAGCGATAAATTTTCAATGTTTTGCCAGGATCGGGGGATATTCCAAAAATTTATCGCTCCTGGACACCCAGCTACAAACGGCCTAGCCGAAAGAAGTATTCAAATGCTCAAGAAGAAATTAACAGCCATGTGCAACGAACCATCGTCCATGCAGAAGAAAATAAGAGATATTCTTTTTAAATACCGATTTACCCCATTGAAGAATGGTAAAAGTCCTTCGGAGTTATTCTTAGGTCGACAAATTCGAGGTCTTCTAGATGTTTTGAAACCACCAAAATTTCAAAGTAATCAACATGATCATATCCCTTCAAGGCAGCTAAGTGTGGGAGAAAGGGTGCAATCCCAGTATTACACACCCAACAAAACCTTATGGAAATGGGGAACAATAGTAGACTTCATTACATGGTGAGGTTAGACGATGGATACATATACAAGAGACATATAGACCAGCTGCTTCCCACTGCAAGTCAAATCGATTCTTCAACAGATGTCCAACCATCATCAGAAAAAGTCATATTACAACCAGCAGCAATATACAAAGAAAGGAAAAAAAATCACGAACACAATCGTGCTGAGGATTGTGCAGTAACGAGTCAACTCCAAGATCCGACAAGTGGGTATGAAAAATCCGGCCAAATTCCACAGCAATACGAAAGACCAGAAACAAATCATCCGACTTCAACCCAATCATCAGCCAGACAGCGTAAGATTCCAAAGTACTTGGAAGAGTATGTCTTGCATTAAGCCAGTCAGCTCCTGTGGATTAATTCAAGGTGGGAGGATTGTTATACCTCAGTCATATGTCACACATTGTTAACTTCACGTACATAATTGTCAGTCATAGTGTAGGCACGTATAGTCATTCGACGATCGGCCTCTTCCCTTTTTCTACTTGCATCGCGAGCAGACGTATGTATACAAGTATATAATAAATGAATTGAAAATTAATAAGATTTTTATCGTGTTTTATTCAAATCTACATACATAACAAGCTCCATTTGTAGTTTGACTCCATTTATTGATAAAGAAGGCATTTTGAGATTGGTAGGACGTTTGGAAGAAGCAAACTTATCCTACGATTTGAAACATCCAATGATTCTTAAATATAATGATGCACTAGTAAAACTTCTATTTAAATCGGTTCACGAAGACAATAAGCATTGCAGCCCGCAAGCATTATTATGAATAGGAAAATCCATTGCAAGATCAACCATGCAAAAATGTGTACACTGTTGCAAGGCATTTACTACCATATTGCTTCAAAAAAGATCAACGTAAAGAGAAAAAGGCAAGGTGAAAAAGTTAACGGTTGTTTTTCTTTTGCGGGTATACATACATACATATAAGTTGACGTAAACATTAATCAAAAATGAAATAAAATAATTAAAATCAGTTAACGTAACATTTTTCTTGGAAATAAAGTAAAGCAGAACAAAATTACCAAAAATGCAGAGACGCTTACATTGACATTTCACTAAAAATCTTTTTTAATATTTCTTTGGAATAAAGTGCAACGACTTATTAAAAATTTCTTAAGAAATAAATTCTGCCACTCAAAATTTATTACAACAAGGAAAAATATAAAATATAAAATTACAAAATGTAAATTCTTTTCAAGTCTTAATTTTACTTCAATAAAATGCGGTCACGCTGACCGAAACTAATAAAAATTTATTTTTTTATGTTCTTAATTAAGAACAAACTTAACTTATATGAATGTACATATGTACATTGACAAACGAAAGCAAGTATTTTATTAATACCACGAATATTTTACTATTAATTTAAAATATGATAAAATATCTATAAAAAGATAAAAATGCAAACAATATTGAGGAAGAACATGCTGTAAGTTTAAAGAAAATAATTGTAAAACTGAATCTTATACTTACTTATGTAAATTGTTTTTAGACTGAGAGGAAGCGACGAAGGGCAAAATTAAGAATAATGCAATTTGCTGTTCGTTGTGCAACTCGCAGTTGAAAGCATCATCTGGCAGATCAGATTTGCTATCCAACAACAAAAAAACATATAAATGCATTAAATACAGTCGTTGATAGTCAAAAGAAAATAAATGAAGTATTTATTCGAAAGCAAAACGTTTGTGCAGAAAAAGCTGAAATTATGATGGCCTTTTTTATAGTGGAACATAACCTTCCATTTTTAACCGGTGACCACATGAGCAGGGTATGTCAATCCTCATTTTCGGATTCAGACTGTGCACAAAATATTACTTTGGGGCGGACAAAAGCCAAGGCCATCATAAAAAACGTAACTGGAAAATAACAGTTCTTAAATTTTGGTTTGTGAATTAATGAAGAAAAATAAATTTTTTTTATGCATGGATGAGTCTACGGATATTTCGAACAAAAAGTCAATATGTTTTGTCGTTAGGTTATGTATTGATTTCAAAATACACGATCTCTTTTTTGGGCTATTAGCCAATAGTTTGTACAAATTAATAGTTAATCATTTTGAAAGTAATAATATATACTATAAACAAAATATGTATGATAGGCTTTGCAGCCGATGGAGCCCCAGTTATGACTGGGAAAACACACTCAGTAGCAAAGTTACTCAAGAACAACATTTCTCAATTGATTGTAATTAAATTGACGTGACATTCCTTGGCATTATGCTCTTCGTACGCAAATGAGTCTTGTGTGAACATTCAAAGTGTGCACATCGTTAGAGAATATTTTTTTTTCAAACGACAAAGACAAACATTTTAAAAATTTATTAAATCGTATAAGACATACAAGGAAAATTATAAAATTAGAAAACTAAAAAATAATGGATGAAGATGATGATAACTCGTCGGTTAAAAAGCGGAAGAAGATGGACCATGGAAACCCAGTTTCAAATGCAGAGTTTAGCGATCTCAGAAAATAAAATGAGATGTTGTTAAAGAGGCTAGATGATGCTTGTCAAAAAAATAGACAATCTAGCTAGAGAAAATGATTTGCTAAAAAGAAAACTTTTAGAGGCAAATAGCATGGGGGAAGGCGAAGATAATCAAGAATATGAGGAAGAAGACAGGCGATCAAATGCAACGCCACAGCCAAAATCCAAGAATTTAGAAGAAAAATCAAACAAAAGATCAAGTCTCAGGCCAAAGGATACTGGACAAACAATTGGTGCTGGCAAAACAATGGAGAGTAAGTCTATTCCAGTAATAACAGTTTACGATATTGAGGTAAAAGAAATTATTAAATCCTTGGACAGACTTTTAGGCCATAAGAATTTTAGTATAAAAATTTTGAATAGAAGTGTAACTAATATAGAGGTTTGCACTTTAGAAGATTTTCAAAGGGTAAAAGTTTTTCTAGAAAAAGAAAAGAAAAGCTTCTACAACTATACTCCTAAGGCTCTTCGACCATTCACGGTTGTAATAGAGGGACGCCCTGGTTCTTTTGAGTCAGAGGAGATACTAGAATACTTGAATCGCCTTCAAATTAGTGTGGACATTATTGGACTTATTAGACTAGAGGGAGACAAATGGGTTGTCAGAATGACAAAGACTTCTGACATCAAAAAATTTTATGACATGAAATATGTACTGAGATGCAAAGTACATATAAGGAAATTTAGGCGGACGGGTATAACGCAGTGTTTTAACTGCCAGCGTTATGGTCACGTAAGTTTCAACTGTAGAATGCCCTACAGATGTGTAAAGTGTGGAAGATCACACGAACCAGGCAAATGCTAGATTCCTCCCAAGGGTGAAAACATAGAGGAAACTCTTATCACTGATCCCGTTACAAGAACGGTATCTAAAAGAATTGGATTGCCAGTTAGGTGTGTAATCTGTGGAATTGAGGGACATGCGGCCAGCTCAAAGGAGTGCCCGCGTAGACTTGAACTTCTTCGTAAGATGGAGTCAAGAAGAGGTATTAGGAGTTCGCCTCGGTTTAATACCATACCTTCTCAAGGTGGAATAAGGCTGGTTGTCTCCTATGCTGCAGCCGCTGGCTCTACTTTGACCCGGAAGTTGCGCTTACTAGCAAATCGACAACAGTAGGACACAAAACATCCAACAAGCAGGACATTTCATTAAAAACAGCAATGTCACACTACGACTTGATTGACAAAGACTGCCGACGCTTCTTTGGTGGCGTACTACTAAACTGTCTGGACAAGATTGGTGGTTTTGCCATCAAATATCGTGAATTGGACAGTGACGAGGTGAAATCCCGTGCATTACTGGGAACGCTAATGACTTTGAGATATGATGGCTAATTCACTTAAAATGATATTTATTAACGTTGATTCCATCGTTGCGAGACATAAGAGAAATTACTTGAGTTTGTTTTTGACGAGACATAAACCTGACATACTACTGATGGCTGAGACTTTTCTTAATTCTCGTCATAAACTGGACATTAATGGATACAGAATATTTAGGCACGACCGACAAAATAGACGTGGAGGAGGTGCTGCTGTTCTCATCAGGGATGAGTGGCATTGTGAAGAGATGGTATTGGATACAGGCTCTGTTGAAAATACAGCTGTACGAATTCAAAGATTGAATACCAATGATTTAATCGTAATTTCTATGTACTTAAGGCCTGGAAATGTCTTTAATGAGGCAGATTTTGATTCCGTACAGACTCTTGCACGCAATTGCAGCACTGTGATTGGAACATCCTGGAACATCCATCTCTGATAACCAGGGGATGGCAGATCTTCTAGCAGATCAATTGTTTCCAGTTAATAATCCTGTACAGACAGTTCGTTTTGATGCCGTCAGTATACGGGCTCGAGGATTGGTATCGACTTTAGACAGTACGACACCACTGACAACTTTTGGGCAAAATTTGACAGCAGACGGCGGAAACATTTACCGCAATACGTACGCGAACATATTGGGCTTTATTGACTCTTCTGCAGTTGGCAATGCTCTAAAGCATAGATCAAATAAGAGATCTGCTGGGATGGATGGTATACCTGATTTTGTACTAAGAAAGAGTGACAGCTTTGCATGGCGAATTTTAGCTATTTTATTCAACCATTGCCGAAACATTGGTAACTTTCCGAAATCGTGGAGGAGAGCTCTTGTAGTACCAATTCTGAAACCAGGAAAGGATCCTACTGAAAATGGAAGTTATAGACCGATATCTTTACTGTCGGCCTTTGGAAAGCTTTTTGAATATTTTCTGCTAGCAGCAATCAACGATACGATTACTGACAGAGACATTATAAAGGATTTTCAATTTGGTTTTAGAAGCGGACTATCGACGACGCATGCACTAATGGTACTTACGGACTATGTTTCCAGGGGATTAAATAGCAAATGTCCAACCATGGCTGTAAGTTTCGATTTTGCCAAAGCATTTGATACCGTTTGGCACGACAACCTAATCTGCAAAATGCTAGAATTGGGATTTGGTACGGACATATGCCGTATGATCAATGGCTTTCTAAGGGATCGATCGTTTAGAGTTCGTGTCGGAGACGTCCTCTCCCATGAAGGTTCGATTACTGCGGGAGTACCACAAGGGTCTTTATTAGGTCCTCTTTTGAACAATATTTTCATATCAGATATACCTCCGCCTCCGCAGGGGGATCTCTTATTGATTTATGCTGATGACATTTTAGTTGCTGCGACAGGAGCAAGAGCTCGGACTACTGACGGACTACTTTACAAAGTGGGGTCTAAAATTAAATTTACAGAAGACTGTGGCCATGATGCTGAAAGGAAGACGAAAATTTATTTACAAAAATTGTAGATCTTTTATACCAATTTTAAGGATCGGAACAGATATGATAGGAACTTCGGACAGAATGACATATCTAGGAGTCACTTACCATGAAAACTTTGAATACTATCGCCATATTGACAAAATTCTCGAAAAGACAAAAAAAGTCTACTGCGCATACCAGAGTGTCTTGAAGTGCAAGGGTAGTCTTGATAACGAGGTACGATTGTTAGTATACCGGCAAATAGTTCGCCCTATCATGTCCTACGCCTTTCCATGTTGGTTTGGAATTTCCTCATCCCAGATGGAAAGGCTTAGGAGGTGGGAGAGGGCGATATTGGTTTGTTGCTTGGAGTTCAAACCCTATATCGGACCCAATGGGGAATTCCGAAGGCCCTCCTGCACTTCTATAAAAAAAGGCCATTGACTTTGGAAGAATCGATGTCTTTATGGTCGATAAAGCCATCAAATTCTTGGAAGGTGCTTCTTTGATAGAAAACGAAGTCGTACGAGACTGTTTTACCAGGGCGGTGAATATGGAGGCCATTCAAATATCCAGGTATCTCTCTCCTGTGAATCTTTTGGCCCTTAGAGAGGCTGGAAATCTCTACGAGGGTGCAGACCTCTTATTTTATCATAGGAGGATTAAAACATTAGACCTAAAAAATACTGTATATAACATTTTTTTTTTGTTTTACAAGATCACACATTTCGAAAAAGTCTTTGCCGACAACTTGATTGTAAGTTCATATTCAATGTCGCTACAAATTTCCAGTCGAACATTAATTGACATAACTGGATTTTGATAGTTTTACTGAATACCTACTGAGTCCGGTCCGAGAGCCTTCTCTTAATCCATGATACAAGACAATATGCGTAACACAATTTATTTAATTGTATTTTTATTTTTATTTAATTTTTAATATGAAATTGTGTTTTTTCCTTTTTGTTTTTATAAATTCTTAATTTTATTAGTTGTAAGTTATTTTTAAGTTTTATTAGATATTAAGTATTAAATTAAGCGCCTCCCCTTTTTTCCTTTTTTTTGGGGAATTTATCTAAATTTTATGTATTAAGATGGATGTACAAACAAAATGTACAAATTTTTTATAATGGTTATAGTCCTTGTAAAATACTTTAGTATGTAAGGAATTTTATATAAATTGAACTCATTGAACTCTTCGTACGCCTGTCTTAAATTACCTTCTTCAGTAGAAACTTTGGCTAGGAACATTTTTAATTACTTATCAAACAGCCCAAAAAGATGCAATCATTCAATGACGTTCTAAAATTGTTTGAATTGCGGCCAAAGAAAATGTTACACCCAAGTCAAACTAGATGGTTATCTTTAGAGGCGGTTGTTATACGTATTTTAGAATTATGCGAATGTTTAAAGATTTATTTCTCTTTGCTGCCAATATTGATAATATCGGTACTTTAAAAACAATTTTTGAAAATGCAAATGAAAAAAATCAAATATATTTGTCTTTTTTAAAATATATACTTGGTGTTATAAATAAAATAAATGGTATCTTTCAAAGTGAAAATACTGAAATCCGCAACTTACACATAGAAATTGAAGTACTTTTCTAAACAGTCGTTAGTAATTTTATAAAATTGGAATTTCAAAAAAGTAACAAAATACATTTAATAAATTACAATGATCCAAAAAATTTCTTAAATAATAATGAAGTTTATTTAGGAATATACAGTTCGATAAGTGGCTCTCTCAAGAACAGACGTGTTGATCAGCAATCATATCTCTTTTGTGTTAAAAAAAATATACTTATATATAAAAAAAACTTAAAATATTGGTTTTCTTCTTTCTCCCTTAATTTTTATTTACGGCACATACATATAAAAAATAATAATAATAACTGTTATACGGTACAATTTAATAATAATTTTGTTTCAATTATGAAAAAACCACCAAATAGTGGTGGTAAGTCTGACCCACCTGATGAACTACTAGTTCTTAATAATAATAAATATTCCAACAAAACGCAAAATTTACCAACACCAAAATTACCTGGCCCAAAGTATTTGGTAATTTCAAGAACCGATGAGGGCAAGACCCTCTTGGGTGTGTCCCCTTTTTTGATTAAAAACGTGGTAGACTATACATGTGGCGGCGAAGTGTCGCTATGTAAAAAACTAAGAAAAGGTACTATTTTAGTGCAAACAAAAAACTTGCAGCAAGCAAATAATTTATTGACATTAAGAAATCTTTGTGGAAATATAAATATTGAAGTATCATGGCACAAATCCTTAAACTACGTCAAAGGTGTTATCTACTCCAATGATTTAAGAGGAATAGCTGACGAAGAAATCTTAAATGAACTAAGGGGCAAAATGTAATAAAAATCGAAAAAATTAAAAGAAAAGTCAACGACGTCATCGAGGAAACTGGACTTATTATAATAACATTTGGATGTACCACCCTTCCCATGGAATTGAATATTGGTTACGAGCGCGTTAAAATTAGAACTTATATTCCCCTCCCTCTTCGATGCAAACAATGCTTACGTTATGGACACATAGCTAGAATTTGTAACAATTCTAAAGTATGCCCAAATGGTGCTCAAGAACACCATACTGAAGATAATGAAATGTGTACACAAACAAAAAAATGTGCCAACAGTAAAGATGTATTCCAATTAGATGCCAGTCATTCAGCCTTGGACAAAAAATGCCCCCTTTTTTAAAAGAACGTGAAGTTCAATCAATCGTAACACTAGAAAAAGTAAATAAAAAAACGGCTTATGCACTATACTGTTGCATCACTGCATAATTGTAACATCTCTGGTAAAATATTATATTATCGTTTAAGTGTCATCTCTGTTTTATGTAGATTTTACAACATGGTATGAAATAAAGTCACTGATAAAAAGAGATTGAAACGTGTAACATCTAAGTATTAAAAAGAGTCTTTAAAAACAAAGTATTAAAAAGAATCATTAAAACATGGTGTCAGAATTGTTTAAAAATGTCAGTTGCTAAAAAGTTATACTCAAATATAAAACAGACAAAATAAAAAATTAAAAGTATTTAAAGAAAAATTATAAAAAGAAAAAACAATATGGCTACAGAGCATAACCCGAAAGAAGAAATGAAAAAATGTGAGGTTAGGGCAACTGCTGGTAGTAACAACGTGACTTCGCCATTGCCAAAACTCAGTATTTCAATAAACAGCAACAACAACAATGCTGTGGAATGGCGCAGGTGGTGGCAACAGTATGAAATATATTTATTAGCCACGGATTTGGATAAGGCATCTAACAAGCGCAAAATTGCTCTGATGTTACACTCAATGGGTGCAAAAGGTCTAGAAATTTTTAACTCATTGGGTATTACAATGAGTGAGGCAGGTCTTTCAGAAGTGAAAGCCAAGTTTGACAAGTGTTTTGAACCGCAGAAGAACCTAACCATGATGAGACATAGGTTTTTTACAAGAAAACAAAAACCACAAGAGAGTATAAATGAATTTTTGACCGACTTAGAAAATTTAAGTGCAAACTGTGAGTTTGAAACTCTACGTGAATCGTTAGTCAGAGCCATTTTTATCGCAAACATGTGCTCAAGTCTTTCACACATACGTCAACGACTCCTACAAGAGCCAGAACTTTCCTTAGAGAGAACGATACAAATAGCCAAGACCGTGATAATTGCCCAACAAAATGCAGAAACAATAATGAGAGAAATTCCTGCAATCAATGAAAGTGTTTTGCAAGTTCAGCGTCGAAGTCGCGCACAAATTTCCACAAGATCATTCAGAAATGGATCCCGAAACAGTTCATCAAGCAACTACATGCAGCACCAGTCAGCGCAAAAGCAGGCATGTGGCCGGTGCGGCCAAAAGCATCGTCAAAAGTGTCCAGCATTCAACATTAAGTGCAGGTTATGTAGTCGATTTGGTCACTTTGCAAAATTTTGTTTCAAAAACAAAAATATAAGACAATTGGATTCACAAGCTCTATACACAGAAAATGTTGCAGATACAACAGGTAACGCAGAAAGTTGTGAACAATTTTTATTGGGACCCTTAAAAAAGAAAATTTTTATTCTAATAAGTCTTGGTGCCTTAATATTAAAGTAAATAATTCAGATATCAATTGTATTTTGGACACTGGTGCAGATGTCAATATAATGTCTTTAAACACTTATTTAAAATTAAATTTATTAAAATCTAATTTATGCAACTCAAATGTTAAAGTTTCAGGTTTGGTGGTAAGGATATACCAATAATTGGCCAGAGTAATTTAGAATGTAGTTTTAATAATGTAACAAAGAATATTTTATTCGTTATTACGAGCATAGATTGTCCCACAGTGTTAGGGTTGCCAACACTTCAAAATATCGGAATTTTAAAAAGAGTATTTACGTTGGGACAGAATCAATGTCAACTACTTGTTGAGGAATATGATGAAGTATTTAAAGGTCTCGGATGTCTGCCAACTGTCTGTCATCTCAGAATTAGGGAGGATGCAATTCCTTGCATTGATGCGCCTAGGAAAGTGCCATTTTCTTTGTTGAAGAAACTCAAGGAGGAATTAGTCCGCATGGAAAAAATGCAGTTTATAGAAAGGGTTACGAAACCTACGGCTTGGGTAAGTTCAGTGGTGATCACAGTCAAGGAATCAGGAAACCTAAGAATATGTTTAGACCCTCGGAATTTAAATAGGAGTATAATGAGGGAGCATTACCCTTTATTGAACATGGATGAAATCAGATCCAAATTAATAGGAGCTGCATATTTTTCACATTTATATGCTTTTTCTGGTTTTTGGTCATTGAAATTGGATAATTATAGCTCGGAGGTGTACTTTTCAGACACCATTTGGCAGGTATAAGTACCTGAGGTTGCCATTTGGCATAAATGCTGCAACTGAAATTTTCTATAGGGTCATGCAGGAGAATTTTGGTGACATAGAGGGTGTCTTGATCGTTGTTGATGATATACTAATATATATGGAGAGACGGAAGATGTTCACTATGAAAGGCTGAAGAGGGTACTTCAGAGAGCCAAGGAAGTGAATCTGAAATTAAATAAGTCGAAATGTAAGTTTGCCATGAGAGAAATTAGTTTTTTAGGTCACGTTTTCAACAAAAATGGTGTGAAAGTCGACAATGAGAAAGTCAAAGCCATAAATAACATACCCTCACCACAGAATAAGAAAGATTTGCAGAGGTTTTTAGGCATGATCAATTACTTAAGTCCTTTTAAAGAAAACATGTCACAGAAGACGGAAGTTTTGAGGAATCTTTTGAAAGATAATGTAGATTGGGTATGGGACAAAAACTGTGAAAAATATTTTGAAAAATTGAAAACAATCATATCCAATTCCCCTGTCTTAGCTCATTATGATCCGAATAAACCTCTTGTATTGTCCGTCGATGCGTCGAAGTCAGCTGTAGGTGCGGTCATCATGCAAGACAATCGTCCAATAGCTTACAGTTCTAGAACACTTACAAATTCTCAAACCAATTATGCACAGATTGAGAAAGAATTATTTGCCATACAGTTCGGATGCAGCAAATTCCACCAATATATCTATGGGCAAAAAGTGACAGTGCACACTGATCACAAACCTTTAGTTTATTTGTTTAGAAAAGCTCTGCATGATGTACCACATAGATTACAGAGAATGATGTTAGCCCTGCAAGCATATGACTTAAATGTCATATATGTTCCGGGAAAGGAAATGTATATATCAGACACACTGTCTAGGGCAGCCATTAAGGATCATTATATTCCAGATTATGAGGCAGAACTGGACTGTCATGTAAATTTAGCATTGTCAAGTCTAGCCATCAGTGAGGATTATCAAAGTAGGTTACGTAAAGCCACTGAGAGTGATGAATCGCTGCAGATTTTGAAAACTTATTGAAGGGAAGGATGGCCAAACAGCAAAAATAAAGTGAGTCCTTCGCTGAAATGTTGTTCCCGAGAAAAAATACTCCTATTATAAACACCAGAGAAATAAGTAAATTAGAGAAAGGGAATATCAGGCGCAGTTGTTTTGGTTTTGACATTTTAATTTACAATTGAGACTTAATTTGTAATTGTGATTGAATTTTTAAAGTGATTTTCGTAAACACATACATATATTTGTTTTGTTTTAAATTATGTGCTTTTTAAATATTAAATAAGTTTGATAAAATTAAACTAAAATGAACAGTTTAGCCTTACAAGTGCTTGCGGAAGAAATTCATTCAGAGGAGGAAAGGGAAAAAATTAGCCAGAGGGTTGCAAGGAGGCAGATGCGCGATGCATCAAATCCGCTTGAGTTGGTTGGACCCTTTATTGTAAGAAAAAATGAATTGGTTTGATTTAAAATATGAAACTGTTCCTGTTATAGGTTTCAAAAATATTTTAGAGTCAACAAAAGTGGCTTTAAATATTTACTAAAGTGTTCACATCGCACTCTCAGCCGAATAAGAAGCAATCTGCTGTTAGCCCTATGGTAAAACTGAGTGGTTGTCTGCGTTTTTTCGCTGAAGGCGGCTTCCAGACTGGCGTGGGAAAAGATTTCGAAGTTTCTTTGGCTCAACCAACTTTCAGTAAAGTGCTGGCAGAAGTGCTAGATATCTTTGAAACGCATCTTTGCCCAAAGTGGATAAAAATGCCTACAGCAGAGGAAAAAAGACAAATAGCTCTGGCATTTTATAAGAAATATAAAATCCCGGGAGTAACCGGATGCGTTGATGGAACGCACACACAAATTATTGCTCCTGCTGAAAACAAGCATTTGTTTTATAATAGAAAAGGGAAATACAGTTTGAATGATATGCTGGTAAATATGCTTGAGCATTAGATATGACTAGAAAATTATTTTTTAATATTTTAGATTTGCGATGATAAAGGATCCGGTATGTGGATGCTTCTCACCCTGGTGCTTGTCACGATTCTTTTATATGGGGTACCAGCGATGTTAGAGCTCATTTAGAAGAAAAATATTTGGAAGGTGTTCGGAATTTTTGGCTTTTGGGTAAAACACATCACAAGATTGAAAATAAATACCGAAATTAAAATTTTCACTTTTTATTAGGTGACGCCGGCTATCCTTTGGAACCGTGGCTATTAACCCCCCATCGTGTTCCCGAAAATGGTTCCCAAGAAATGAAGTTCAATGACGTGCATTCAAAGTGTCGCAATGTTATTGAACGAACCAACGGAGTGTTGAAAAACAGGTGGAGATGTCTCCTCGCTGCAAGAGAGCTTCATTACTCTCCATAAAAGGCGGTGAAAATTATAAATGTATGCTGTGCGCTACACAACATATGTATGTATTCATTTTAAGGTAAGGGAAAACCCAAATGATTCTGTGAATGAACCTAACACCGTAGATGATAATATTAGTTTACCATCTTCGGTACCTAACCGTAGCTCAAGCAATTAGAAATAGTATAGGAAGTACATTCTAATAGTTTTCTACTATTGAAAATTCATTTATTTAAAAACATAAAAAAATGAAATAAAACCTTACTTGCTACTTAATAGTAACGTAAAAATAGAGCATTTTGAATTTATTTTGGTGTATAGGTGAGATCATTGAAATGAAGCTGTAATTTGTTCTTATCCAATTTATATTCAACCTCCCTAGCCCTCATTTCTTCCATGAAGGAGTGGTTACGACGCATTTCCTGAAGATTTTCTGCTTCTATTTTTTCCACTTGTTGAAAATGTCTTTTTTGCAGGTCGTACATTTTATCAAGGGATCTATATATCTTTTTAACATTCTGCTGCTGCTCCTTAACATTTACCACCACCTCTTTCAATGTATCTACTAATGAAACAACAACCGTTTTTCCCCTTTTTATCAATTTAAGAATTCCTACTTTTTTCCCTGAGTACAAAAAAGGGAAAAAATTCTAGGGAAATTATATTTCACAATAAGAGGAATGAGAAAAGGGAAAAAATTCTCACGGAATTTGTATTCATAATTGGAATATACATATGAATATATCATATTACTTTTTGTTAGTATTTACATATAAACAACATAGATGTGCACAAGATGAAGCTGGGTACTCCCTTTGTCGAGTGTAGTTCTATATTTCCTATTTTTTAAATTTTATCAATACAAACTAAAATGTTAGAAGACTTTATTAACCAACCATTAATTGTTTGTGCAAACAACTGGACAAGATAACATCGAATAGACTATGGTGGTATTTGTTAAGCAAAAAATTACTAGAAGTCGTCAATATGGTTTCAAAACGAGTACATCAACAATGGATGCTCTACTGTACGTAGACCACCAGATTGCTGATGTCTAGCTCTTAGAAAACATTTCACAGTTACATATGTACTTACATACTTATATCAAGAGACTATGGCAAAATTGGTGTCCACACAACTCTTGATCAGCTATTAACTTGGAAAAAGGGAACAAAGATAATTCGATACATTTTTGAACTGATTCTATTGCACATGTAATGGAATAGTCCCATCAACATCAGATTTGTACAGCGAGATTAACACACCACGTACTACAATATTTGATTGAAAAAAAAATAATAATAATAATAAAAATAAAAATTTGGATAATATTTCGAGAAAGGATCAAATAAAATTCATTAGATTTAGATTGAGCCACACAAAGATATCACACTCTCATATTTTAAATATACCAATATATGCAACTGTGATATTGCACAACTGAATAATTTGAGCCACTTTTAACATCAAAATTTTCTTATCAACGTGAATAGAGTTTTCGAGATATCAACGAAGAACAATGTTTGTCTAAACTATTAAGTGAGAATATAAAAAATATTGTAAATTTCATTAAAATAGCTAATATATACATATATAACTTAATCTAAGAACTTATTTAATGTTTTTTATTGTTATATACAAACAAAAACGTTTCCCACATTAACCTCTGTTACAATATGAATATATTTTTTATTTTATTTTTTATATTATTTAATATTCTTTGACACGTGTATTGTAAATATTTTTATCCTTTTTCTTTTTTCGTAAATTATCGAGCTTATGGCCTATGATGCTCTAGCTCTTCTGTAATTGTCTTATAATTTCAAATTGTAACCTAATTAATAAATAAATAAATAAAAAATATCTAGGAATATACGCTAAGGACCTGATTTCAAAAACTAAATGGAGCGATTGTGAAGTTAATGAAATAGTGTCTAACTGCAAAAATTTTTATTTGGAATTCTGTAGCCAAATTCAAAAAAAGATTTGATTTTGAAAGTAACTTAAAATGTTTGAAAATAATTAATTCTAGCAATGTAATGTATGACAAAAATAATTCAATTTTTCAGCTAATTAATGAGTTTCCTAGTTCTATCAGTGAAAATGAAATGCAAGATTTAGGTTCAGAATTTCGAGAATTGAAACTTTTAGACTTTAAATCAATGTTTAAAACTATTGATGTTAAATTTTGTGATTTTTGGAAAAGAATTTTTGAAATAAAACGAGGTGATACAAGTAAAGCTTTTCCTATTTTATCAAAATTTATTTAAAACATTATAACATTACCTCATTCTTCAGCCAATGTAGAGATAACCTTCAGTCAAGTCAACTTAAATAAATAAAACATAAATAACATAATTCTTCAGAAAATGACTCGGTTGAAGGTATCCTTTATTCCAAAGACTATTTAAAAATAAATGATTCAAATTGTTATAATATTGTAATTAAACCTGACTTAATAAAATGTTAAGTTCGGATATTTATTTGTAACGCTTTTAAGTACATATGTCTGTATCTATACGATACAACTAAAAATTTGTGGATATGTAGGATTGAATTGTTAAGTTTTTGTTTTATTGCTTTTTAATAAAAATAAAAGTGTATAAAAATTTTAAATTCGTACAGTTAAGACAAGAACAAAATTTTGAGTTTTGATTTCAATGTTATTATGCGAACAAAAGAAAACGTTCTTAAATCAGAAAACAAGGCAATAAGTATGATTGATTTTTGTTTTTTGCCCTACTGTTTTTTAATAATAATAAGAAAGTATTTAAAAGTTACATTTTTACAAGTTGCCCGATTTTTTTTGACGATTTTCAAACACGAAAAAGATGATTTTTTCACAAATTTTTCTGGCAGCCCTGATTGCAATATATATTTCGAGACCAAAGCAAATTCAAAATTTCGTGGGAGACTCAATCTAACGGTAGGGGTGCTACAGTAGCACCGGCAATACACATATCAAGGGTTAATATAATTTGAATTCTTTGAAAAACAAAATGCATTTTTGTCTCTTAACAAAAATGCAACCTAAGAATAATTTTAATTTCTTTGTTTATTACAACTCCGTTGCTTTTCATAATAAATCTAAACTTTTGTTTACGTAAAGGTAAAATACCTACAGACGGAATTCCAGGAAATATTTGTTTTGCACCTCAAATAGAAATAAGCTTAATAAACAAAATGTACTTTAAGAATTAATTTTAAGTATATAAATTTTGGTAATGAACGAATAAAGATACAGTTGTAAAAATACAGCTAAAGGCAAAAGCCTTTAATTCTCCTCTATTAGGAAAAATCCTAATTCTTAATTTTTAGCATCTAGAAATTCTCATGTTTAGTATACATACATATAAGCAAGGAATTTTTAATAAAGGAGAATTATTATTTTGAACTTCAAACGGCAAACATCGTGTTTGATTTGCATTACAGGTGTATAAACTGTCAAAGAGTAGTTCACACAAAAAAAAAATGGTGCAAAAGCATAGAACATTGCAGAGAACGTGGATTTGCAGAGAAACACGACTCTTGCAACCGAAAATACTGTGTCAATTATCGTATTGAATCTCACACCTCGTATGACCCAGAATGTGCTACATACTGGAAATATAAATCTGTGCATTATATCAGAATTTCTAGAAGATGCACGACACGAGAGTCATGGAAAGTATTTAATGACAGCCCTTCACTCAATATGCTTCAACCTAAAATAGCAAAAAATACAAATAAAAATCCAACATACGCACAAATAGTGATGGGTTTATACCTGGGTATTTACCCAACGCTGTATATTCACCCATTTATACCCAATTTCATACCCGAGTATTTACCTAATTTCTATTAAATACAGGTAACGTGGTTTTGGCTGCTGCAAACACAACAACTCTTCATAAAAACAGCTTAGCAGCGTGCTTGTGGCCATTTAATGTAATGAGTAAAAGCGATGGCAACAACCATGCTGAAGGAACTAGAAAGTTTCGAAAACTAATCTTGGGCCTCAGGTGCATAAAAAGAATTTGGTTTATTCATTCATAAAGATTTCCTCCCACCGATTAGTGAAAGAAATAAAGCGCGCGTGTTTTGAGTTCTTAATTATATTTTAAATAATTAAATGATGGGAAGACAAAAAAATTACACTATTTGGAAACATTTTTAATAGCAGCGGAAGTAGCAAAGAAGAGTCATGTTCACATTGCAAAAAGCAGTACAAATTTTCAAAGTGAATCAAATGGCAAAACATTTAATAACATGCGTCAAATGTCCATTATTAATAAAGCAACGAGACGACATGATTGCAACCAATAAGGCAATAAAAAAGATACAGACAGCAAGTAATTCTCCACCTTCATCTGATATACGCATGCATCCTCTTTCAAACTCGGCACAGTACAACTTAGCTAAGGCTATTTTTGTAACCGGCGCTCCATTGGCTATGGTGGAGCATCCATTGTGGAAGGACTTTTTTAAGGACCTCAATCTATATTTCAACGTTCCAACCAGAAAAGCAATTTCCTTCACATATTTGGATCAAATTTATAACGAGATGTGTATGGATATTAATCTGCAACTAAAAGCAGCAAATTTTATACATATTCAATGTGATGGATGGAGTAACATTCGTAATGAAGGTATTGTAAACTTTCTTATATCAAAGCCAGAAATTGTATTTGTAAAAGGTCTGTCAACACAGGTCAACCGGCATACCGCTAATTATTTATCACAGGAAATTATTAAAATCATGAAGGAATACGGTGAACAAAAGTTTTTCTTGTTAATTGGTGACAATGCTGCAAAAGGCCTTCAAAATAGTAAAAGAAGCCCACCCGAATGTTGTGCCTATAGGTTGTGTAGCGCATAGTTTTCATTTAATTTGTCAGGACTTTTTAAAATACGATACCTTGCAGAAGAATTAGTCGTCTGTTGTAAATATAATACAAACAATCAAAAACAACCAAGTTCTAACAGCAACTTTAGCTGCACTTAGCACTTCATGAACACATTAATCTACAAGCAGATATAAAATCACAGCTACTTAGCGAAATATTTTGGGAGCAATTAAATTTAAGTTCAAACATATTTGGTTGCATTGCATAATGGATTTGTAAGCTCGAATCTAATGAATATAATATATGTGGCACCCTGTAGCTGTCAAGTACAAGAAACCGATTACCCATAATACTTCAAAAAAGCAACGCGTAATAAAAGAAAGAAATAGAACCTCTCTTGTTTCCGGTCGACCGAAGAGATAGATACGTACGCGTGTGCTTGCACAAACAAAAAAACAAAAAAAAATCATTATTTTCAATAAAGAAACATTTTTATCATAGTCAGGACAAAATAAAGAGTTCAATTAAAATATTATAAAAAACACGCATTTTATTGGAACCATAAATAATAATTTCCAAATTGGTGACCCCGACGTGATCGAAAACACAAAATGGCGACCGGCAAAGAATCCCCAGCATCCATCCACGAGGATGACGATGATCGAGCTCGTGAGGTAAGGACCACTACCGAAAGCGTGTCAGCCGTTTTTGCTCGCCTACCGTTCCCAGAAATGAGCGACACAAACGTCGAAGCATGGTTTGTCTCCATGGAATTTTGGTTCAGCGCCTCGGGCATTAGTTCTGACAATTAAAAGGCCGCCACTGTTCTTGCCGAGCTAAAGCCAAACACAATAGCGCAGTTAGCCGACGTCATCACAGCTTTGCCAGCAACCGATCGTTTCGATTACGTCAAAAGGAAAATTATTGACCATTTTGCCGACAGCGAGCAGAGACGACTCAACCGGCTGTTGTCCGAAATGACGCTAGGCGACAGAAAGCCTTCGGAACTTTACTTCGAGATGAAGCGAGTGGCAGGGAGCTCAGTAGGGGAGTCGGCACTTAAGGGCCTGTGGACAAAACGATTGCCAACGTTTGCCCAACCAGTGGTAGCAGCTTCAACAGGCTCGGCAGCAGAATTTACGAAGATAGCAGACTCGGTAGTAGATGCTATATCGCCATCACAGGTATGTAAAGTGAATAAAAATTCTACCAGCGACATTGCTGAACTCCGTACGGCCATAATGGAGCTCAGTAAGAAATTCGAGCAACTTACCGCACGATCCCGATCGCGATCTCGTAGACCGACTGTCACACGACAGCGCCCTCAACCGCGTCATACCACGTCCGATGGAAACCGCGGTACAAGTTTCGACGAGTGCTGGTATCACAAAAAGTATGGACGTAATGCTCGCAAATGTCGCAGCCCGTGCAAGCACAAGCACCGACAGGTACACGCACTGGCAGCGCAGTCATTAAATTGACTTGAGCGGCCGGTGGAGGATTCACGCGAAAAATCCGCCACCAAGTGCCACATTTTTCGCCTCCAAGTTATCGATAACCATTCAAAAAAAATTTTTTGGTCGACAGTGGTGCTGACGTCTCAGTATTGCCGCTTTCGATAAAAACTACAAACATCTGCCCGACTGCTGTAACGCTGTACGCTGCAAACGGTTCGCCAATAAAAGTTTTAGGTGAGACGCGCCTAAACTTAGACATCGGTTCAAAACGAAAATTTGTTTGGCCATTTATCGTCGCCGACGTAACGACGCCAATCATAGGATCAGATTTCATAAAATATCACGATTTACTGATCGATTTGCGTCGTAATCGCTTAATAGACAACATTACCAGTCACGATTCTCAGCTACAGCTACCGTCGACTACAGACATCGCTTGCGTCAAAACATTCAGCGCATACAGCCCGTTCGCAGATCTCTTGCATGAATTTAATGACATAACAGTACTCCCGCCTTACGGTTGCAGAACCAAATCAACAATTTTTCACCAGATAGAAACAACCGGGCAGCCCACATTTTGTCGCCCGCGTCGATTGACTGCAGAAAAGTTTGCCGCAGCGAAACAAGAATTTAATTTCCTCACCGAAGCCGGAATATGCCAGCCGTCAAAAAGCAACTGGAGTAGTCCATTGCATATGGTTAGAAAAAGCGATGGGACGTGGATACCTTGTGGGGACTATCGCGCTTTGAATGCACAAACTTTGCCAGACCAATACCCTCTGCCTTATTTAACAGACTTTACCAACAATCTAGTAGGTAAAATTTATTTTTCAAAAATCGACCTCCAGAAGGCATTCCACCAAATTCCGATTTACCCCGACGATGTTCCTAAGACGGTCATAAGTACTCCATTTGGGTTGTAGGAATTTAATTGCATGACGTTTGGCCTACGAAATACTGCGCAAACTTTCCAGCGTCTGATAAACGAAGTATTCAGAGGCATTGATTGCGTATTTCCGTACATCGACGATATTTTCGTTTCCTCCGCCACGCTAGAGCAGCATCGTCATGACCTTCGTTCAGTATTTCAACGCCTTCGAGAAAATCGGCTTGCCATCAATTTAAAAAAATGTGTGTTCGGCAAGTCTGAAATTTCTTTTCTTGGCCATCTTGTCACGCCTGAAGGCATTCGACCATCGCCTGATAAGGTTGCAATCATAAAGGAGTACGAAAAGCCGGTCAACGCACAACAACTTAAAAGATTCATTGGCATGATGAACTTTTATAGAAAGTTTTTGCCACACACCATCGCCTATCAAGGAATATTGCAAGGTATGATTTCGGGCAATAAAAAAAACGACATCACACCATTGGCATGGATAATCGACACAGAAAACGCATTCGAACGCTGCAAAACTGAGCTTTGCAACGCTACGCTACTGGCTCATCCAGTCCCTGATGCCAATCTAGCTATATATGTAGACGCATCAGACACAGCCGTAGGGGCAGCGCTGCATCAAGACGTTAAGGGAGTCAGGCAGCCGTTGGCCTTCTATTCCAAAAAGCTAACACCGACGCAGCAGAAATATTCAACGTACGATCGAGAGTTAACTGCAATCTACCAAGCCGTTAGCCATTTCCGCTACGCAATAGAAGGACGACCCTGTTACGTAGTCACCGATCATCGCCCATTAATATTCGCCTACAAGCAAAAAATGGAGAAGGCATCACCACGTAGGTTAAGACAACTGGATTTCATCAGTCAGTTTACAACTGACATACGTCATACGCCTGGTAAAGATAATGCAACAGCTGACGCATTGTCTAGAATTCAAACATTAATTGACGGCCCTGTTCAACAAGCAGTAAATTTTAAAGATTTGGCAGCAGCTCAAAAAGTCGATATCGAGCTGCAATCTCTTTTAAAAAATCAAGGTACGTCCAATAATTCACTTGTATTAAAGCCTCTGAATGTTCTAGGTTGTGACGAGCAAATTGTATGCGACACATCCATGTCACGTGTACGACCATATGTCCCAAAAGGATTCCGACAGCAAATACTCAGCTCGTTACACAACCTTGCTCATCCTGGAATTCGTGCAACAACCTTGTTAGTGACAGCGAGATTCGTCTGGACAGGCATGAAAAAAGAAATCGCCAATTTCGTCAGAACGTGTTCATCATGTCAACGATCAAAAACGCAGCGTCACACTGTTTCTACACCCGATGTGTACGAGCCGCCCACCGAGCGCTTTACACACGTTAATATTGACATCGTCGGGCCTTTTCCGTTGTGTGAAGGGCAACGATACTGCCTTACTATGATCGACAGGTTCACACGATGGCCAGAAGCTGCACCGATCCCTGACATGTCCGCTGAAACTATAGCAAAAGCACCGGTGACCCACTGGATTTCCAGATTTGGCGTCCCACATCGAATTACCTCCGATAGAGGTAGGCAATTCGAGTCATCGGTATTTGCTGAATTAATGCAAACGATTGGGGCCACCCATTTACGAACGACAGCGTACCACCCTCAAGCGAATGGCCTAATAGAAAGGTGGCACAGAACATTTAAATCTGCCATTTTATGTCGCGAGCCATCGAAATGGGTCTATCACCTTCCAACGATTCTACTAGGCCTTCGCGTAGTTTTCAAACCAGACATAAATGCAGAACTTGTTTATGGGACCACCTTAAGTGTGCCAGGAGAATTCTTTTTTGACAATAATAACTTTTCAACAACTTCAAGCGATTTTGTTGCGGAATTTCGAAAGTCAATGAGAAATCTACAACCAACAAAAACTTCGCACCACACAATAAAGCCAACATTCATTTCAAAAGACCTTTAATTTGCAACACATGTTTTTGTCAGAAACGATTCGGTCCGACCATCGCTCACGCATCCCTACGATGGTCCATATGCGGTTGCAAAACGTTTCCCTAAGTTCTTTACAGTGCTAATGCGTGGCCGAAAAACAAACATCAACATCGATCGTCTAAAACCATGTTTCCTGCCTGCATCAGAGCCACAGACATCTGAGCAATCCGTCAGTCTTCAAGAGCGTGCCAGCCTTCCCGAAAATACGACATGCGCCGAGACGTGGTCATCTCAGCTGCTCCCCACTTGCCAAAATGATGCTAGTCGTGACAAAAATGCTCCATGCGACAGATTAACGGAACCTGTGTCCAAGACTACTAAAAGGGGAAGATGCATAAGGCTTCCTGTTAGGTTCCGATAGCTCCTTTCCAGCGAGGGGAGTGATGTGGCACCCTGTAGCTGTCAAGTACAAGAAACCGATTACCCATAATACTTCAAAAAAGCAACGCGTAATAAAAGAAAGAAATAGAACCTCTCTTGTTTCCGGTCGACCGAAGAGATAGATACGTACGCGTGTGCTTGCACAAACAAAAAAACAAAAAAGTCATTATTTTCAATAAAGAAACATTTTTATCATAATCAGGACAAAATAAAGAGTTCAATTAAAATATTATAAAAAAACACGCATTTTATTGGAACCATAAATAATAATTTCCAAATATACAAATGGCATATTTCGCGTTTAATGAAATGAAAAGAAAGCTTGAATTAGAGTTTGCTTCAACTTTGATACTGAATTATGCCGAAAACCCAGAGCTATCAACCATATTCAATATACGATTTAAACCATAAAACCGATACATTTAGCTGCAAATTTGCTAGATCCAAAGGCACAAGGAAGAAATCTTGATCCGGCTGAAAAGGTAGATAGATGCATTGGAATTCATTCACACAATGTCGCAGGCGCTAAACATAAATGTAATGCCACATGTTGCCAATTACAAGGCCATAAAATATTTCTGGGCAAAAACTTTTGCCTGGAGCTGTTTGGATGATATTTCTGCAGTAACTCGCTGGAAAGGAATTTTTAGAAGTACGCAATTAGGCAAATCAGGTGTTCGAATTTTAACAGCTTCCTGTACTTCAGCTGCTACTGAACGTTCCTTTAGCACCCACAGATTCATTCACTAAAAAAAGGAACCGACGAACAACACAAAGAGCAGGAAAAATAACATATGTATATATCATGCAACGGTAACTTGCTTTTTAAAAATAGTTCACCACCTTCAGCAAAAAGAACGCACTCCAATCGAATTGAAAATGCCATTAATTCTTCACTAGAAGCTACTCATGAAGACATCCCTTCAACTTCAACAGGAATAACGCACTCTACTCGATATGAGTTTTTATCGGATATTGATAGCGAAAGCGAATAAATTCATGTGTTATTTCATTTGTCAGTAAAAGTCTATTTCATACTAAAAAAATTTAATTCTTTTAATTTATTTAAATTTTTCTTAATTCCGATTTATACCCAGATTTTGGGTAAATACCCAGGTACGTGGGTAAATACTTGGGTATTAAATACCCAATTTTCCATTTGGGTATTTACCCTTGTCCAATCACTACGCACAGATAGCCAGTGTTGCGATGCAAACAAACAATAACAAAACAAAAAAAGACCAACCAAACGAAATTGATCAAACACAAAACCCAAACAACTGTACAGCCGTTAAACAAATTCAAACTTCAACATCCACAGAAAATAAAATCAAAGAAAAAAAACATAACCTCAAAGGACAACAGCACAACTTCAAATGACAACAACAACGATACAAATAATCAAAACAACCAAAAAACACTCACACCATTACAAAACTCCTTCTCTCAAATTATCGCTCAATCTAAGTAATCCAAGGAGCGCACAACAAGCCTTCACTGGCTTAGGTGTATGTCGTATGACATGGGCTGACATACCCCTCCAATCAACCTAACCTAACCTAACCTAAGTAATCCACAGCCACAACAATAAAATCTAATAAGGATGAAACAACCTATGATGACTCTATTGCATACGATCATGAATTATTTTCTTCTAACCAACGGAGGAAATGATAGTGGAAGGCATTTCACAAGGCTCAGGCCTAAAAACTCCTCGAAGAAAAACAATCACCAGCACAAGTGATTGAACCAGACCAGTAACAAAACTTTTCAATAATTTCCCGCAATTAAACGTTTTAATTACACCAAACACTTTAAGAAATTATCAACAGTCTGCCAAAAGAGGCAAACACAAAAATAAACCTTAATGTCTTTTCGCCAAATTTGCTACATCTACCAGGATTCCAAATTCTATTTTATCATAATAATACCTATGACTATGCCAAATCAGAAATTACGATTATAGTTGACAATAATATCAAAGTTGAAGATCATAAAACGTCGCCACAAGGTCTACTGTTTTAGACTGTGATCATTCAATGGGAAACAGAGTTGCACATAACGAACATTTATAAGGAAGATGGAATGAACGTGTCCCCCACAATGTTGAAGAATATTTCGATTACAAATAATGCTCATTACATATTACTTGGCGATCTTAATTAACAAAATATTTTGTGAGGTTCATCTTTTAAGTCCCCTACTGCAAAAATTGTTTGAGGAATTCGCAAATGATCACGCTTTAGTTGTCTTTAATGATGGTTCACCAACTCTGCTCAACATTCGGAACACACTATGTCCAGTGCGGACTTGTTTGCAGCTGAAGGAGGTAGGGGACCACTTCCCCATTAAAATTTCCAGCGAAATTGAAATAGTAGAAACAAAATTTTCACCAAGATTCCTAGAAAAACAGGCAAATTGGGAGCTATTTACAAGTAAGGCTGAAGAAGTAACCAAAAAATTAAATGGAGCAATGAACAACTACTTCAGAACGGCTTCGGGCTTATTACGAACAACACCGTTGGCTAGTTTGAGAAGTGAAGCCAATTTCTTGAATTTTGTATCTTTACTAGAAAAAAGTTCAGTAAATTTGGCATCTAGATCTATAACTATATCAACGGAAGGTTTGCATACCCGATTTTGGAATCAAATAACATCATCAACCAACTCCTTTTTAACTGCCATGAATAATAATATTTTAACTATGCTCTCAAAATATGTATGACATCTCTATACCACAAAAACATAGAGAAACGTTTTCCCCAAAATAGTTTGTTGAAGTTGATGACAGCCTCAGCAATTTCAACAAAAATTCAACCAGTTATATCTGCTTTAAAGCTCTGTTAAACGAGCTGATATAATTTTTTATAGGGATGGCTCTTTCAAGGATCAGGTAACATCTTACGCAGTTGTGAAAGAATTAAATGGTCAATACTCAACGGTAAATGAAACCCGATTGCCAGATAACATTGGAATTTTTTCCGCATACATTTTTGCGATAAAAATCGCTATATAAATTCCGTTGAAAGCGGAAAGAAATGGCTAACATGCAGCGATAGTCTTAGTGTTATCAGAGCTTTAATCAAAAACAAAAATAGGGCTTATGACGAAATTTTGGGTTTGCCAAACAATGAGAACAAAGTTAAGCTTGTATGGATATCATCGCACATTGGAATTATGGGCAACGAACATGCCGATACATCGCAAAGATTAGTATTTTTTTTTGCTTTTTTTTTAACAACACACTTTATTCTATTCTTAAACACATTTCCATATGTACTTGAATTGCAAGTTTTATTTGTTATTTTATTCTTTTTTGACTACTTTGCTTTTAAAACATTTATTCTAACACAAATATATATGTATGTACATACATAAATTTTATTTTATTTGACAATACGAACGCATTTGGTCTTGCAACCTTCGCCTTTTTTCGTTTTTTTTTTTAATTTATTTTATAAGGTATATTACTGATAAAAAAAAAAAATTTTTAGAATAACGAATATTTTTTAGTACCAAATACTACAACTGTAAAACAATGTACATTTAATTTTCAGTTTTTGTAAAGAACCCTTTAAATAGAAAACCTTTGAATAGTATTATTCTATAAATTGTGACCCCGAGGTGATTTAGAGGAAGAAACTTTTTTTAGAACTACTATGTATTTAGAATATCGCAATTTATAAAAAAGACAAAATATTCTTGGCCTGTGACGACGAAATTGAAGGTGTTGCCAGAGCAGTAGA
The DNA here is from genome assembly GCA_963681545.1 of Germaria angustata. Classification (NCBI taxonomy): domain Eukaryota; kingdom Metazoa; phylum Arthropoda; class Insecta; order Diptera; family Tachinidae; genus Germaria; species Germaria angustata. The sequence continues at coordinate 34,637,945 of OY813002.1, forward strand.
CAGCATCAACACCGATAACGAAGCTGCCCGAATCGCAAGAGAGTTTGTCTGACACGCTAATGTAACTTGTATAATATAGACAAGAAACCAATTTTTTACCATCTATAAAGTCTAAGCGCAAGCACGTGTTAGTTGTATTCCCTGAACGCAACAGGTACGTAGGAGGCATTGGAAAAACATTTTGGAAATATAGTAGGCCACGACGGATAATAATTGATCAGTAGGCATTTTTTTGACGCCCAACGCGTTCAGGCCATGGTTTTGAAAACATCTGTAGCTTATTTACCTCAGTCAAATGGACAGGTAGATAGTATTAAAGCCACGTGAAAGCCATGTTGGGGAAACTTGCGGAGGCTATTGTGCAATTGAGCTAGGTTGAAACGATGGAACGAAATAATCGCTTAGGTTGCCGAATATCTAGTAGAAAGGTATATGGAGGAAAACTGCAATGCAAAATCGATTAGGCAAAGGGCCATAGATGCAATTGAGAGGTCACAGGTTGATAATTTGAGGTGTTTTAATGAACACCACATGCCGGCCATGACGTTCGCAATGGAGGAATTAGTGGTGCTACGGAATGCGCAGAGAAACCCACAGAGCAACAAGAAGTTGATGCCTCATATAGTAGCCCATATATAATCAACTGGGTTACGACCGCTATGAGATATCGGATATAGAAAGTTATCAAATAATACATGCCATACCGGGGCATAGTCGAAAAAATGGTTATGGTTAGAGCGTAATAATTCTGAGAAGGCTGAAGGCAACATTGGGGTAAGGGTATGGTCGACTGAAATTTTAGTGGTCTTTATTATGGCATTTCCAAAACCCAGAAATTTAAAGTGATCTGAGTAACAAAGGTGGTTTTACATTGTATTTAGATCTGTCAAAAACCTGTGTGGAGTGAAAAAAAGCTTACAGTGTAAACACTAAATGCATAAGTAGAAGAGAAAATACGATTGAAGATAACACAAGCGGATGACGAACGTTTATCTTCTAAACTCAGAAAACTACTGGCTCTCATCCCATCAGAGGTGTATTTTGAAGCGTACATTAGCAGCATTTTCAGTCGTGTACGTATGTATATGGTATGTGGTGGCAATTCCAAGCAATAATTAGAAAAAAATATATTTTATTTTAGGTTGCGTAGCACAAGACAAGGTTATTGCAGGTTTTTTTGTTGCAAATATTTTAGAAAGGTTACACTATCCAGCTTTGATTCTAGTTTACACCAATAGAGTAAAGATGAAAAAGCTTACAAGAGACTTTTGTTCTCTTTTTCTTATATACAGAGAATTTCTATTTATTTTACTTCTACAACATCTTATTACTTGTGGCACAATGTTAAGTCACCTTAAGAATTACAACCACGATATAGTGCCATTTCGTATTAAAAATTTTCGGTTATTACCAATTAGACTGCTTTTTTGAAAAGAATACGTTTTGTGTATTAAATAAACGCCATAAAGAACTGAGGAAGAGTTTTGATAAAAGTTTTTACCGGTGGACGCTGGTTAATAATTTGTCATTTTACTTGCTGCAAGTGTCAAAACGTCACTGTCCTCTGAAATATCCTGCTGGTGTAGCTGCAAGTAACGTAAAAGGAATGTGTTAGTAAAAATTGTGCGTGTATTGAGTTTTTCGAACTTGGACTTGCATGTGGAGATGCTGGGTTACAATTAAAAGTATATTCATTAATCAACATTTTTAAATCAATTTTATTTATTCATCATATGTACATATGTATATATGTATGTTTATGTATATAAATTATTGCATATTATATTTTAGTTTTATTCTTCTTCTAATTTATAACACATTTGACAGCTTCATATAAATACAGAGCAAACTAGAGATGTGTTTTTTACAATGCGATATTGACGAGCACTTTTAATATTTAAACAATAATATTGAAAAACAAGAAAAGGCAAATTCCTATAAATGTCTATACTCCTGTCTATATGTACGGACATATTTTAAACAGCAAAAGAATATTAATTTACAAAAAACAATACTGTAAAATTTATATGAGAGGCATCGATAATTATACACAAATTTATTTTTTCCCACATCTAGCAACTAAGTTGAAATTACATAACAACAACAACAAAATATATAATGAATTTTTTTAAGGTACAGAAAGATTGAACGAAAAGTAATATTTATTATAATTATTTATTATTATTATACTAGAAATTATAAATGATATTGATGATATAATAAATAACATTAATCCTTTGGAATTAGACATATTAAATGTGGATGATTTTAGTTTGACAAACTAACGTTGATTATTTAAAAGTTATGGGAATTATCCATAAAAATATTTGAACTTTCAAATTTGTCTGTTATGACTTCAGCGGTTCATATGCCGATATTTCATTTGTCGCTGAACCCAATCAACAGTGAACTTCATATGTTTATGCCAAACGCATCTAATACCATATGAGAATTCTTTATCGTATATGATTATTGCATAATACATACATAATTATAGTAGGATTAGAATGCTTTTATTATGAAAACAGCACAACAAACAATTATACTCAAGATTTCGTGCCACATGTTGAATGAGGTTAAATGATTTCAAATTGCTTAAAGTTTACTGACGATTTGGTTTAGCGACCAATGAAATGTCAGCATATAAATAGCTGAAGCCACAACAAACAAAACTGAAAATTGATTTTTGCATAAATTTAAGTTTCAAATTAAAATGTGACTTTGCGCCGTGATGTGATATGCACCGTTGTGTTTTATTGTAAAACCGGTCAAGTGTTATATTTTCTAAACTACAGCTGATAGAGAAATTTTAATCACAGATTTGAAATCGTCATTAAAAATCAAAATCATATCAATGGAAAATACTGTTGTGTGGTGTTATCAATACAGTACATATAATAAAAAATTTTATACTTATTTTTTCAAACATTCTTCATTAGTTAATTATAAATAACTTTTTATGACGGTGCCAGTCACAGTTCTGTCGAAATATTTCAAAGAATTAAATAAAATTAAATAATTCTTGATATTAATAGACTTGGAGCTAGAATTAAATAAATTTTTATTTTTCAGTTCAATATAAAATTTTTTCGTCATTACATAATTCATTATTGATGATATTGCACCCTATTTTTACATTTCTTCAATTCATTTGAATTTTATTTGAAATTTTTTCTTTGATTTTAAATATTTCTTAACATAATTTTTTTCTAGAATGAAAAAATTTTGCATGCAAAAAATTCTTTGCATTTTTTAAATACATGCTACATAAGTATATACATATACATATATGGCTGTTAAAAGATATAATATTAAAAAAAATCTGTTAAATTATTTTTATTTTTTTATAACTTCAGTGAACATATAAACAATCATATAATATACATACACATGTATTTACTAAGAAAAACCTTTTTTTAGCCATATTATTACAATTTTGTGCATTAGAAGTAACAATTTTCTTTGTAGGACCTAAATTGTAAAAAAGTTTTTGATTCACATTATTTATTGTTGCTAGTGCCTTCTTTCTGTTTCGTTTATATATTATAATAAATTTGAAAATTAAAAAAAAAAATACATAATATAATTATTCATCATTTAATTTTTTTTAATAAAAATTCAACTTAACAGTAGCATTGGTCAGATTCGTGCAATTATGCTCGTTTAAGTTTTTTTTTATATGGTAGCGATTGTTTGAGTCTAGTTTCCTAACTTGGACAATAATAATGAATAGATTAAATGTAACCTACGTTATTTTATATGTTTCAATCAGTAATTTCTTATCGGCAAAACTTACACAAAATAAGAAGTGGATTGAATTTGTACCACAGCACATTTGCAAAATTAGAGATCATTTATCATACATTTAATTTTTTGACAACACAACAATTCATTACAAAAAAGTTGCTCTTTTGTAATGATTTTGTCTTATTCTTTTATTAGTGGGCCTTGTTAGAGGTATGTATGTATGTGCACGAATATACGTTTTTATTCTTTTTATTCCGTTCTTACATACGTATGCAACATTTAAAAAATAGAACAATTTTATATATCAAAATCTCGCAACTTTACAACAAACACAATAACAGAAAAATAGCAGACATTTTGTTTGTGTGAAAAATCGGTTGTCTTCCTAAAAGCAGCTGACTATAGCATAGGGTATCAGGGTTGGCAAAATCGCTATATTTTAAATTTGTATGCTGTTCGAAATATGATAAAACTGAGCCAGCGTCAAAAAATAGAGGAGCTATATATTCGCCAATATATATCGAAAATTGGAAAAATTTTATGGAGAATCGTAGAATCGCTATTAGAGAAGTTGCAGAAGATGTCGACATATGGTTGGCTTATGCCATACATTTTTTTCTCGCAAATTTTGGGCATGAAGATTGTGGCAGCAACGCACATTCCAAAGTTGACTACAAAGCAATTTATGACTGACAAACCGGGTTCGTATCCTGTTCAAGACAAAGTCATAAAAAAAATTAACATCATAAGATTTTTCTGATCTACCTCTGTAAAATATTTATATGTGCAAAAAAGTTTTTCTCAACTATCATCTGAATTCGAACGTTAAATTATTACTGGTTTTGTATTTTCTTTTCTTATACTATTTCTCTTTAAATCACATATTTATTTCTTGTTCGAACCTCATTTGTGATTCCGTTATTTTTGATTATAATTTTTGAAGCTGCAGTTCTATAGAAAACATTTATATGTGCATTCATTGGTTTCCGCGCTTTGATACGAAAAAGTTGACATTTAAATTGTTATTCCTTAGTTTTTGTTTGTTTTATAATCATCTGCAAGGTGAGTTAATATGAATTAATAAAAAAATAGTTATTACAAGTATTGATTTTAGATAAAAATGCCACGTGGAACCGAGCTTTCAGATGAAGAGCGCGGGAAAATCACCGGAATGAAACTTGCTGGGGAAAATATTACAAAAATCGCAGCTACAGTAGGTCGTCACCGTAATACTATTTCAAATTTTTTGAAAGATCCAGAAAGCTATGGCATTATTAAACGAAGCGGTCGTATTCCAACTATAGATCAGAGGACCAAGAGGCGTATTCGCCATTTAGCGACCAACGAAAATATGAGTTGCAGGCAAATAAAGGTGGAATTAGATTTAGGGATAACGAGACAACGTATACAGCAATTATTGAATAATGATATGGGCCTTTCATATGAAAGTAAAATACCGAAACCACGACTAACACAGCGACACAAAAATGCTCGTATAGGATTTGCAGAAAAGTATAAGTTTTGGGAGGAGGAATTTGAAAATGTCATATTTAGTGATGAAAAAAAATTCAATTTAGATGGACCTGACGGTCACCACAAATATTGAAGAGATCTCCGCCTTCCCCGTCAGACATGTTACAAGCGGAACCATGGTGGTGGATCTCTCATGGTTTGGGCTGCATTTGGAGCACGAGGAAAGTCTAGAATATGCTTTGTGCCGAACAAAATGAATGCGGAGCTATATGTTGATTTGCTAGAGAATAATTTAATAGATTTTGCTGCTGAACTATACAACGATGAATGGACATTTCAGCAAGACAATGCTCCGATCCATGTCGCTCGGTTGACAAAATCATTTTTCAAGTCACATAACATACCGGTATTGGAGTGGCCAGCCCTAAGTCCAGACCTAAATCCAATTGAAGACCTCTGGGGCATTCTTTCCGCGAAGGTATTTTCTAAGTCAAAGCAATATACGACTCTAAAAGATTTAAAACTATCAATTATACAGCAATGGGAAATAATTGATACGACTATATTAAAAAGCTTGGCAGGTTCCATGACTAGAAGCCTGCAACATGTTTTAATAAAGAGAGGCAACCCAATCAATTACTAATATCATTATTAACTACATATGTATATCAATAATATAATGAATGATAACGTGCTTTTTATGATGCACATATAAATATTTTCTATAACATAAAAAATAATTAACTTTATTTTTCTTAACAAAATGAAATAGAATTAAATATTTTTTATAAATTTAAAATAAAAATAAAAATTAACTTATATGTAAAAAAGTTTATTAATAAGTTTTGTTTTTTAAGTTATAATGCACATATAAATATTTGCACATATAAATATTTTACAGAGGGTACTTAGTTGTGGATTTGTGTTAATTGTTGTTGGACTGTTTATAGTGATGAAGACATAACACTGGTCACTTTAACAGTAACATCAATTTTCATACTCTGCTAATGTTTACTGTATCAAGCGCGCGCCCTCCTTCGTCGGTATTGTTAGCAAGAACCGTCGGCGAAGTAAAACAATTAATAAAATGGCAATACTGAAAAAAAAATAAATGCGTCTACTTAACATCAGAGACGCTACAACTCTGCTATAAAAAAATATATATAATAATAATAAATAAATCAACGCGGAATAGCTGAGTTGTAACACAGAAATTAAAACCTCTCTCTCTCTCTTCACCACCTGTCCTTTCTACCCTATCCCTTTCACAGAAAGAAGTAACACCTTAATTTAAGTAGTAGGCATTAATTACCTGAGTGTAACTTCTCTTAAAAAAAAAAAAAAAAAAAAAAAAAAAAAAAAAAATCAATTTTGAACAAAAAAGTCACATGGGAATCACTCAGGGAATGTTGAATGACGTTAACGGCGATCCAGATTTGCTTAAAAGGGTCATAACTGGTGACGAATTATGGGTATGTGGTTATGACATCGAAACCAAAGTCCAATCGTCCCAATGGAAGAGTCAAGGAGAGCCAAGACCAAAATCGCCGAACAAGCCAAGCACATCTAACTGTTATGACTCTCACAAACAAACTAAGCTACACAACCTAAACTAACAACATATGTTCAAGACAAGTGAAAAAAAGAAGGGTAAAATCGCTAATCGAATGCACGTAGCCTGAGAAATTTCAAAATTTTCATTTCGTATTGCACAGAGTAGTATTCGCCAATATATGTTTTTTTAATGCTCAGCGACTTCTCTTCATATGTGGACCGAGAGTAGATCTAATTTTAGCCAATATGTGATAGGACCACAGAAAAAGGTACCACCCACACAAAGTAATATTCAATATTTGCATGTCTTGTACTAGCGAGAGTGTTCAGAATTGATGGTAGTTACTCTACAGCCAAGAAAAAAAATATTTTCTACAATTATTATTTGGCGAACTCTTACGACGGCAAAATGAGTTTGTTATAAAAACGTTTTAAGATTTTATGTTACTCGTACATATTTAAATACGACTACAATACACATTTTATACATCTGATGCAGTATTTTCCGATTGGTTTTTGTGGCTGAAACGAAGCACTTTGCGGATAAAAGATAAATAAAAACTATCACCAGAGCAACTTTGACGGCCTGTAAAAATATATGTATATTACTTCGTGGTCATATACACATAAAAGAGGTAAACAATTATATTTCTTATTTCGCGAATATAAATAATTCCTATTCTTGTGGTCAAAATAAAGTTTATGAGTTCACGTGTAAAGATTGCTCCGAAAATTCAGCACGTCTTCAAGTGCAACATTCTTAATCTTTTCAAAATAATAAAAATTCCAGTTTTCGCACGTAGAAATGCTGGATGTGACTTTGCAAATTTTGGCTGTGTCGGATAATGGGAGTACAAATGCTTGTGAAACAGAACCAAATGGCGACATTCAGCATGACCCCGCAATTCCGCAACATTATGAATTCAACTGTTTAAGAAATCTTAATAATATATGTAATTAAATTAATTATTTAATTTTTTCGTCAATAGTAATGAAGTTGTCGGTTCTATCGAAGAATCTTTGAACTACCAGTATAAAAGTTTTATTTACAAACCATTTCCTGATATTTCATGTCATATTAGAAACCTTTTTTATGAGCAATAATGGGCTTTTAGAAAGCATAGAGGAATTTGAAATAAGCAAGTGTACAGTTTGCAAAGTTGTTATAATGCCATTGAAATTTCAGTTTAAAAAAGACAAACAATTATTTTATATTTTAACACATATCAAACAAATTGAGAAGAGTACAAAATGTGATAATTTAATTCAGGGTAATTCGTGGAAACAAAGAAGAAAAAACTCTTGTATCCAAATAAAAAATTAATTAAGTGCCTTCCTTATACCGATGATATAGATTTAATAATCCACTTTGGGATAAATGTAAAAAAAATCCAGTATTTAAAAAAATCGATATCTTCTTAAAGTGATCTGTGGAAACTTTGGATTTAAAAAAGTATGGGAATGTTTATGCCAACAAATTTAAAAATTGAATAAGTTGATATTAAAACTGTAGAATGTACAAAATGGGTACAATTCGTTATGGCTATTTTGCTGGGCGATAATTTAGCATTAAACTGCACTCTTGGCTTTTCCAAATCATTCTCTTCAAATTACTACTTCAGATTCTGCTTAATAACAGAAACAGAAATAGTATTTAATAAAATACCACCTGTTTGTTACACAGGAAATTATACAGTAAATGTGGTGCACGACTTTTTTGGCGGCATATGACATCATGTTTTTTGTGAGTCCATGTTCTACTTTATTCAACAAATGCAATACCTCACATAATCATGATAAGAGAAATGAAAAAATTAATGTCAGCAACAGCGAAGTTCAAAACCCAAAACTTAAATTATCAGCGACGCAAATGCTTCCACTTTGCCATTATTTCATTTCATTGAACATTTTTAAATAACATTTTTAATAATATTTTTCTTTTAACTTCATACATAAAAAATTTTACTTTTTGATTGAATACAAGGTGGCGCAAAGTAATGTCATAACCGCCAATTTGGAGCAAGATGTTTTGCGGGCAACAATTCAAAATGCCATAAAACGAACGCAGTTATGCATCAAATCTAGAGATGGCCATTTGAGCGACATAATTTTCTCAATTATTGTCATCAATTTTTCACTTTCAAATAAACTTTTTGTGAAAACAGAGCATTTTCATTTATAACAAAATGGCACCCAGTTCAAATTATGATATTACTTCTGCGCCACATTGTATTATATAACAATTCATTTTCTTTTAACAGATTCAAAAGCCCTTTTTTGATATCTTCTTTCTCTTCGAGGCGCAAAATATAGAAAAGTACAATGTTATGGACTCCCAGGAATTGTGGCTGAAAAAGAGAAGGAATTGGATACCAACCTAAGCCTAATGAAATTCCAAAACGAAACAAATAAACCAAAACTTATTTTAATTGGAAATGTCAGCAGAATAAAATCAATTCCAATCCAAATGAGTACTGAAATATCGATAATTTTAAATAAAATTGTTTAACCACAAAATAAGACCCCAAGCTTGACTAATATATTAACCAAAATGTTGTAAAAAAAAGGTCAAAAAATATAAAAATATTAGTTTTTGAAATTCATACGAAATTCATTTGAAAAAATTTTCGTATAAAGTAAAAAAATCTAATTTAAATTTATCCTCCAAAGATCGAAAAATTGTTGAGCTAATAGTTGATCTATTGATCGCAATACAATAAAAGTTGTTAACTTTTCGTTCAAAAATCAATTACACTTTTAAGATGTTTGATTACAACAGCAATTGTTAATTACCTCAGTATTTGATTATTCTAATGATTGAAAAATTTTCTATAATTTTAGTAATTGAGTAAATGAATTTCGTCGTGGGTTGATCTTTGAACTACACAATGTATTGATCTGCAGTTTTCGTAATTGAAATCGTACTTTAGTTTTCTCTATGTAAGAGTTGAACATGGAGTTGCAACTATTGGAGTGAGAGGTGTGGTATGTTGTTGGCATTGTTTCTGTGGAGCAGGATGCAAACTGGTCGACATCTCATGGCTGTCATTGAACTAGTTTTGGAGGAGCAATAAAAAGTGTTTTTAAAAGAGCTGAAAACTGGGAGCCAAACATAACCAGTAAAGTAAGTTTTCGTAGACAAATGCCATATATGACATTAGTTAATGATTGAACCATGAAGGACTACATCAGTGAGTTCTTTATAATTGTCAATCATGATCGAGATTGATTGTGGTTGTGGAAGAGTAAAATAAGTTTTCGTAGACAAATGCCATATATGACATTAGTTAATGATTGAACCATGAAGGACTACATCAGTGAGTTCTTTATAATTGTCAATCATGATCGAGATTGATTGAGGTTGTGGAAGAGATCAATGTTGTCGCTTCTGTGTTGGACACATTATTAAAGAATTAAAACGCTTTAATTTCATCACTAGAAGTGTGCTCTGGAGCCGACTTGATACTGGACGATTACATCAGAAATATCCGAGAAAGTTATGAAATAAGTAAACGACTGAAACTGCAATTAAAATAAACAAACTTTTTTGCCAATATGCTTTATCGGTCGTAAACAGTGTAATAGAGAATCTACTTCAAGGATAAAAAGCAAATGTATGACGAAGACGATTTTCAAGATACACTAAACATGAATAGGACGGAAAACACCGCAAGCGGGCAAGCGGGCCGTGAGGTGTTCCGAGTCGGCATCAAGTCACCTACATTTTGTAAGGAGCAGCCGGACATTTATTTTATACAAATGGAATCTCAATTTGCGGATGCCGGCATAAAACTTGACAACACAATTTATTACCACGTAATTTCATCATTAGAAGCACAGTATCTACTACAAGTGGCAGATATAAAACGTAACCCACCTGCAGATGGTATATATAACGCCGTAAAAACTGAATTGATAGCAAAATACACCGATTCAGACCACCGAAAATTAAGAAAATTAATAAGGGAAGTTGAACTTGGTGATCTTAAGCCGTGTCAACTACTAAAAAGAAAAAGAATGAAAGATTTAGCTGGGGACAAAATATCTGACGACGCGTTAAAGTCGTTGTGGATGGAACGTTTGCCGGAAACGGTTCGTTCTATCATAGGTATTGTGGACGGTATTTCAACACAAATGGCCTTACAAGCCGATAAGCTAATGGAGGTACAAAACTACCCCACTATATCATCTATTCAACCAGATTCAACGTTAAAAGCCGAAATTGAAGAACTTCGCAGTCAACTGCAGCGTATGTGCTTGTCAAGCCACGAAGAAGGACGTTCGGACGATCGTAAACAACAACAACGTAGGCGCAGCAAATCCAAATCAAAGCTACGTTTCCCTTTTTGCAAATTTCACTATCGATTTGGGGACAAGGCAAGAAAATGTGTAGCGCCTTGTCAATTCAAGAATTTAAAGCCGGAAATCTAGCTGCAGCTTTGTCAACGGCAAACAGAGGAACGCAGAAAGCCGTCGTCTTTTCGCTACAGACCAAAAAACAAAAATAAGATATTTAGTCATTTAGTCGACACCGGCGCTGACTTCTCAGTCCTACCCCCCACAAATCAAAATGCACCACACTCATACGACTTATATGCTGCAAACGGCACAACAATAAAAACATATGGTACGAAAGTTATGACAGTCAACGTGGGTCTGCGAAGACAGATGAACTGGGAGTTTATTATTGCCGACGTTACGAAACCAATCATAGGCAACGATTTTTTGTATGATCTCTCAGTAGACGTTCGAGGAAAAAGATTAATTGACAATAGAACAAAACTTGTGATAAACCTAATTGTTGCTAAGGCCTGTCAGGAGCGAATTTACACAATGTCTCCTACGTCAGATGACTAGATAACGCAATTGCTGCACAAACACAAGACTCTAACACAACCTTTTATATATACCTAAAATAATAACAAAGAGAATGTGTACCACCATATCGTCACGGATGGACCGCCAATTTTATCAAAACCCAGAAGACTAAAACCCGGGAAAGCTGGCACTGTAATCGCTCTGTGGCGATTACAGACGTTTGAATACAGTTACGAAGCCTGATAGGTACCCTATACGTAAGGTGACCATACGTCCTTTTTTTAAGAGGACAGTCCTTTTTTTGACACTATGTCCTTTAAAATTAAAAAAAAAATTAGTCCTTTATTTAATTAAATTGTCCTTTTTTAAACGGAATTGTTCTTTTTTACCTCTATTTTTTTTCTTCATTTTCCGAAATTATAATTTTTATTTTCCCAAAATCCCAAAACTTTAAATGCAATACAATAGGAAATTATAAACAAACAAACTTCAACTATCCGGCAATACTGAAAAAGGTATGTTTAATGTGTCGAATTGTTTAGCTGGATTAAATCGGTACTTCACACGTTCATGGAATGTTTTCAGGGAAAAAAGTAGAAATTTTTTAAAATAAACAAAGTGAAAAAGTGTATTAAAATAGTGCGATTAAAAACCAAAATATGAGAATACATATACATACATATGTATGTAAATTAAATAAATTTACAAAAAGGTACATAGTTGCAGCAGAGCACCAACAGAATAGATAGATATGTATGCAATAACTTGTTATTATTGCGGTAAGTTTTTTTTTTGCATTATTCATTCAAATGCAAATATAAGTATGTATGTATATACATATATACGTACATAAACACCCAATATTTATTTTAGATATGCCGCCAAAACGAAAATGTTTCTTTAATAGTGAACTGAAGGCATATAACAAAAGATGGCGTTTCACCTACAAGAGAAAAAGTGGAAGCAATTTTGAATTTAAAAAAACCAGGTCTTACGTGTGATCTCAGACGATTTATAACCCTCTTAAATTTTTATAAACGGTTCTTGCCGAACGCAGCCTATAAACAGGGTAAGCTACAAAAACTTATAAAAACAAATAAGAACGATAAAACTCCCGTTACCTGGGATGATGACTCAACAAAGGCTTTTGAGGAATGTAGAAGCAACCTTGCTGAAGCAACTCTACTGGTGCAGCCCTCTCCAAATGAAAAATTAGTTCACCATGTTGACGTCAACAATTTTTGTGTGGGAGCAGTAATTCACGAATTGGAAAATGGAAATCTTCGACCTGTAGGTTTTTTTTTTTTTTTTTTTTTCAAAACGTATGTCCGTCACTCAGAAGAGGTACAGCACCTTTGATAGGGAGCTGCTAGCAGCGTATCAAGTAGTGAAATATTTTAAACATATGATCTATGGTCGCAATTGTACCATACTTACGGACCACAAACCACTGACGTTTGCCTTCCAACAAAACCCCGAAAAGGCAACACAAAAACAAGTACGTCACCTTAGCTTTATCAGTAAATACACAACCGACGTTCAACACATTTCTGGCAGGGACAACATGTTGTCGACTCATTGTCGCGTATCGAGGCCATGTTTAACGCCGACCAACTAAATTTTGAACAACTTGCTTTAAGTCAGCAAAATGTAGACAATTTAAATGAAGCCGAACAAAATTGCTCGTTGCAGCTAAAGAGTGTACAACTACCCGATTGCCAAACTACATTATGGTGCGACGTTTCAACATCAAGAGTTCGCCTTATGTTACTTCATCATTCAGACAACAAGTTTTCAATTCAATTCACAACATATCTCATCCAGGGAAACGATCAACAGCCAAGCTGATCAGCGAACAATTTGTCTGGAAAAACATGAAAGCTGATATCACCAACATGTAAACTTATGCCCAGAGTGTCAGAAAAATAAGGTTATTAAACATAATAAAAGTGTTTTAGTAAAGTTTAAAGTCATGGGCAAAAGGTTTCAACATGTCAATATTGACATCATAAGACCATTGCCCTTATCGGATGATTTTAAGTATTGTTTAGCCTGTGTGGACAGATTTAGCCAGTGGCCAGTCGCTATTCCGATCAAGGATATTGCAGCGGAAACGGTTGCACTTGCATTTTTAAACAGTTGGATAGCACATTATGGTATACCTAACGCCATAACCACTGATCAAGGCCGGCATTCAAGTCAAAACTTTTTAAAGAACTTACTCAACTAACATCTACACACAACCGCTTACCACCCTCAAGCAAATGGATTAGTGGAGCGTATGCACCGCACTCTTAAGTGTACCACTAAATGCCATACAACTACAAACTGGACGTATAGTTTGCCTATCGTTTTGCTAGGGTTGAGAACCACTTTTAAACCAGATTTAAATGCATCGGCGGCTGAAATGATCTGTGAATCAACAATTAAACTTCTTTGTGAGTTTTTTTTAAAACCCAGCAGAAGGATACATTGAAAGCGATTTTGTAAGAAATCTTCGCTGCGTTATAACTCAACTAAAACCTGTACCAACGTCTAATCACTCATATTAAAAATTATTCATTCAAAAGGATTTTGCATCCTGTAGCCATGTTTTTCTAAGGGACGATTCAGTTCGTGCACCACTAAAGGTCATAAATCGAAATGATATTTCGAAATGAATTTTGACGTAAAAATCGGCGACATAATCGTAAGGTTTACAATTAACAGAGTAAAAGCGGCATTTATAGCCAACGAAGACACACAACTGAATATTGGTGAATCTCTGCCACCGGTTGTCCAACAATCAACACCTGATGCGAATCCTAAAGTCAACCCAACTACCCAGACTAATCTAGAGACATCGGTACAACCTCCATCGGACAATACTCACAAACGTCCTGAAACATCACGCTCTGGAAGAGCAATAAATGTTCCAAGAAGATACGTACAATTTGTTGCCTAGCAACCACATTAAAGGGGGAGTGATGCGGCAGTCAGCTGCTCATGCTGAATCCCGACGAATTGATTTCAATTACTGTAATTTGGTAAACCTAGTGAGTAGAGAGATCTACAACATAAAGTGGCATCACTAACATTATTAGCATTTTGAAGATTTTTCTAAAAAGTTCTTTGTTTCGGGACAGAAAACGAATACATACACTTGACATCTTTGAAAATCATCTAATTAATAAACCGTAAATAGTTAAAGTCAAAAGTGTTTTATTGGTTATACCAAACAATAACCATAAAGCATTCATAAAAATAAACAGCACTGAAGAGAAAGAAATAAGTCTTGTAAATGGTAAAAAGGATAACCTCGAGTGGCACAGGTGTAATAAAGCTAGCATTCAAAATGTATGACACCGAGTACAACAACGTAATGTTTGAAAATGTGTCATACGCACCAGTCGTAAATATGAATATTTTGTCAGTTAATCAGTTAACAAAAAACATGGAGTTGCAATAGTTGCATTTATAAAGAGTTTCAGTTTATCAGCCGCAAATTAAAGACATATGAAAATAGGACAGCATAACATTTAAATTTCCAAGTAGGTGTATTTAAGATATATATATATATTGATCATATAAGTGTCATTGGGAGTTGCGCTGAAAATTTTAATATTTTATTTAAATAGAACTTAAATATAAATCACATTGCCATAAAGTCAGCGTACTAAATTGAATTTATAGTGTAAATAAATATGACATAAAAATTCTTATAATCGCATCGTTTAAACTAGAAGCTTTGCCGACCAATATGGAGTATTAGTTTTTTAATTTTACTAATTTTAATTAAAATTTTTAATAAAATTGTTTGCGTCAACATTAAAAAATTACACTCATTGAAAAAATCACTAGCGAATTGAAACTTGTAATTTGAACATTAACCATTTAAAATTTATCGTAATTATTTATTATATCCTAGGAACTGAATCTTTTACAGACAATAAAATTGGACTGATTTGAAATTTAAATTTATTATTTCAAAATCTTCAGAAAATGATATTTATTACTTGTGGACTCTAAAGGACGTGACCCATTAAAGTACATTCCAAAATTAAGACCATTAATGCTTTTATGATCCTGCCTACTCGTAGCATTCCATTTAATTAGGTAGTAAAATGTTTCGAAATAATGATCGAATATGTTTGAATGATGCGTATGGTGCGTAGTATGCATATTCATCAGTGATTATATAAGTATGTACATATGTATGTATGAATATATGAATTTATGTGATTCGGATACTTTGGGAGTTTATATTGTATGTACATAAATATAATAAGGAGTAACGGATGGTTGGTAGTGTCATTATAATTATCTGTATCGTTTAACTTTTTAAATGCATCGATATGCATGTGTTTGGATGAATGTGTTTCATTATTAAATAAATTTCTATATAATTTTATTTTATAATTAATTTTAAGATATGGCATTTTGTAATGAATTCTGTTAAGCGTTTTTGTCCTTATTTTCTCTAAAACTTGTTGTTGTTTTTTTTTTTAGTATCTCCTTAACTTTTACTACGGCACCTTTATTTCTCTATGACGCGCTTTGCTTAATTACATTTTCACTTTTTTAATTTGTGTTTCCATTTTGTTGGTTTGTTATTGTTTTATGCTTAGAAAACTAATAAAATATTTAATATTTTAACTAACATTATTTTATAAACTTATTACTCAATTGTTTAACGTATCTTGAATTTGGATAATATTTCTATAGATTTATAAGCTGATATTTATGGAACGCTAGCTGCCGACCAATTCTATCTGTCGATATTTTTTACGCAAATTAGATACAGGATCACGATATAGAATGGGATCTAAACGCATATTGGAACGTACAAGTGGCATATAGCTGAAAAAAGAAATACAATAAATGAGGTCTTTTGAATAAGACTGTCTAATTATCAGTGTCCCAAATGAGTTTTCAAATTTACCTTGTTGTAAAAAGAACGACATGAACTGTAGTTTTCGACTTTTTATAATATAAAGAACCAGGGGGCAAATTACGGCATTCGATATCGAACGAAATTTCAAACAAAATTTTCTTGAATTGTATTAAAATTTCGATCGATATCGAATGCCGTAATTTGCCCCCTGGTTCATAAACGTGAAAAAGTACTGAAATCATAATCTGAATGATTGCTACAATTGCATTCCTTTAGCATAGGTAACCATTTCGATTTTTTTTAAACTTATTTTTCGGTCTTGCAAGACCATTGCAAAAGATCTTATTTATTTATATAGTTTTTTATCTTTGATAAGAACTACAATATGTAAACGAGAGTTTTAACATTTACTAACAGAAATTCGTCTAATTTATAAATATTTTATTGTGTGCTTCCAGCACAAATATTTATTAAAAACTTTAAGGCTAACAAAACCTTCATATGAAACTGTATTTAAAACACTATTTGTCAATTCTATTTTGAAAATTTAAAATGGTTCGTTTTCGAAAAATGTCTCGTGTTCTAAAGACTCAATTTACCATTTTCGAACGGAACTGAGTGCTGCGGCTTGACTGTAAAGGTGGTAAAACAAAACGGATCGGAATATTCCGACCGGATTGAGTGACATGCCTCACCATTTACTATGTATAATGATTACACTATGGAACATTTTTGGGATTATTGTCAGGGGGGTGAGAAATTCCAAGTCAGGGTGATGGTACTAGGTCAGTATAGTAAAACCCTCAAAGGGTTTGGCGTTCGTATGTGTCAGTTTTTTGTTATGACCTTTTAAATTTTTTCCTTATCTTCATGTTTTTTCGCTTAGTTGTAACATTTTGGCAAAAACGTAGTTTAACATAACTCGAGAACCACTTGTCCGATTTTGATGAAACAAATTTAGAAAAATTAAGAATTACAATTTCTTTAATCCGTTCATATAACGTTTTCCTATATGTGCAACACTTTCGAAGTTAGAAATGAATATATGAAGGGAAAAAAGTATTTTTTGCCTAAAAGTTTAAATATTTTTCTTTTTAAATTAATAAAAAATTCAAAATGGAAAAAAGGATCAAGTGTTATTAATTTCATGTAAAGTCACATAACCTATAAACAAAATGCGACATAGATCATAGAAATCGATTAACGCGTTCTGCTTTTATTTACAGTTAAGTGAAGGTATCCCATTTTGACAAGAATATTGATATTTGTTTTTATTCAAAAAAGCGTCATTTATCGCCTTCTGGCCATAAACTACTAAAAAAAATTAAGTAAACATTTTTATAATTTTTTATTTTTATTTTATTTATTTATTTTTATTTATTTTAATAAATATTGCCTAGACTTTTTCGATGGTGGTTGTTCGGGACTAGTGGCATCGCATTCATCGTTTCTTTCGTTTCTGTACTATAGGCGATCGGAACTGAAGGTTTTTTATTGGTCTTATGCAGTAAAACCGCCTTCAAGCTGAGTTTTGAACTGTCAATAAATAATCTCCAGTCATCTGCTTCACATTTTATTTCCATTGCGTCCATCAATTTTCCTACATTCGGGCAATATGCAGGAGTTTTTTCATCATTCACAAGGAATAAACTTTGGAGTGTTGCCTGACGACTTCGATAAGCTGTGACTTTCACACCGGGTGCCAACAAATTGTTTGATTTCAAAATGGAAGCCAGCTCTTCCGATTTATGCTGTGTTAATTCCAACTTGGCAACAATTGAATCAAGCTTATTTTGATTTATTAAAATTGGCTCATTGGATACTGATGGCTCATATGGGGGATCATCACGTGCATGATATGTCAGAGCAGTCGTAGAAGAGAAAAAATCTGGGCTAGAAGCTTTTGGCAAAGGAATGTGGTCTGAATGAGGCACTGGTGTTGCGGCACTTGCAACACCAACGTAATTATACGATTTTCTTATCCTTTTTGCGGCTCCTTTATTCGCACATGCATAGCAATTCAATGGATTGTGACCTTCGCCAGGATTAGTCCAAGTCATTGGGATACCGAATGGCATACTTTCACGTCTTCTATTTTTGCAATCCATTAGACGGTTGTAGCAGCTTTTACACACTATATTTGCTACCCAATTTTCGTTCACTATAACATTTTGTACATCTCGTATGTTTGAACAAAATCAATACTGAAATTTCCCCTTTTTGTATGTGTTGAGACATATTGACCACAGCAGTAGCAAGAGTTATTTATATCTGGCTTGCACAGTTCCATATTCTGTTCAGTTTTGTTCACTTTTAAAAAACTGGAGAAAAATATCAATATCAATATTTCTCTTTTAGTACAGTAGAAAAATATGAGAGAGTTCGGCTTGTGAGTGTCAATGTTTTCTCCAAATAATGTTGTGCATATCTGGAGCAAATTTTTGAAATTCATACATTTACCTAATTGTGAATAAATGAGAAATGCGTGGATCGATTTTCGTGATCTATGCCTTTTTTTGTTCATGAGTTATGTGACTTTACGCGAAAGTAATTAGTTTTGGCACTTTTTTCCATTTTGGATTTTTTTATTAATTTAAAAAAAAAATATTTAAATTTTTAGGCAAAAAATACTTTTTTCCCCTCATATATTCATTTTTAACACATATAGGAAAACGTTATATGAACGGATTAAAGAAATTGTAATTCTTAATTTTTCTAAATTTGTTTCATCAAAATCGGACAAGTGGTTCTCGAGTTATGTTAAACTACGTTTTTGCCGAAATGTTACAACTAAGCGAAAAAACATGAAGATAAGGAAAAAATTTAAAAGGTCATAACAAAAAACTGACACATACGAACGCCAAACCCTTTTAGGGTTTTACTATACTGACCTAGTACCATCACCCTGACTTGGAATTTCTCACCCCCCAGATTGCCTGTTGTACTGTGTTATGAAACACCTAAAATAGTATTTTATAACATTTACGGCGAGATCAAAAATTATTTTTCTGTGTAATCAACTCGTAAATATTTTTGAAGGCAATAACAGTTATTTCGGGCTACTAGTAAGAATCTTTTGGCTTCGAATATGTTTGCATAAATTTAGGCTATCTACCAATTACGTATAATCACAAACATACGTATAATGATTTTTAATATTGCAAGGCCTTAGTGAAATTTTTTTAGGCCGAAATTCAATTTCAAATTTGATTGATATGACTTTTTATAATAGCATTCACTTCAAAACGTCAAGACTATTACGAAATTTGTAAATACATACATACATACGTATTTCATAATAAAGATCGGTCTCAATAACTCGGTACACCTTTGGAAATCATACGAGTATCATAATTTATAACACATAAACTTAATATAGCAAATACATATTTGTCGCACTACAAATTTATTTTCATTTCCTTTGGCATAAATTTGATTTTGTTATTTTTTCGTACATTCAATGGCAATATTTTTACTAAAATAATTCCTCGGATAAATTTGGAAAGCAAAGAACAAAGTTAATTAGTTCCGACTATGAAGCTATTATGAAGTAAAGGAATTTTTTTTATATTAGAAATGCAGACTTGGAGTTAGATTCTGCTCATTTTTACAATATTTTATTGTTTTCTTTAAAAACCTCCTAGACATGCGCTGGAAGGATATCGATTATGTCTAGTATTTTGCAACCACTTGCAAATTAGTCTGGATATTTTAAATTTTTATTGATTGCAGCACTAAAATTTCATTACTATACTTTTAATAGAACTCTCTTTTAAGATATTTATTTCTGTGGTTATTAAAGCCAATGAATTATAATTTTTAAACATATTATAATTGGTAATATGCATTCAATAGTTGAAGTACGAGAATTCAACGATAATTCAACAAAAAGGTTAATGAAATTATTATTGGTATTGGTGAATTTATAAACCCATTTGGAAAAGATTTTTTTTTTTTGCTGAATTCTTGTAAAATCTGTTTTTTTACAGAATGTTATTCAAGGTTTCTAGGGCGTAGAATTCCTAGGACGCTTCTTTTGATAATTTTTTTAATTCTTAAAGACAAGGTCGTGAAAGTAGCTGTTTTCATATAAACAAATTGTATTGAAATTTAATACATTGTTTAATAACGATATTAAAAACTTTGAAAATAAGGACCTTTAAAAATTATGTCTTTATATGGTATGCCGTTTACAAGAAGGGCCGGGATTCAAAATTTTAAGTTCTTATAGCATCATGACTTAAATGCAACGGTAGTGCTACTTTTTATATCTACTGTTAATAAGTTCTGCAATATTATTACGCGCATGGTTTTCTCTATATTAGGCTTCCAGAAGTTGCACTACAGTATTACGTAAATTTAATTACTCCGAATGTTGACATTTTGAATTTACATGTTTTAATTTGAAACCGGCCGTTGCGTGTTTGTGTGCAAATTCAATCCTTTCTAAAAGAATAAGATGCAACTGTTAATCTGATAATCATAATCTTCGACTTCACAAAAAAATTAAATTATTTGCAAAAAAAAAAAAATATTTTCTTAGTCTTGATTTGCAAGTTGAATAAAAATTGTTTATTTACATAAAAAAATACTAAATATGTTTCCCTTAATAGTGTGGTAAAATTCGAAAACTTATGAGAGACACTGCATTAAAAATTTCGACACGCAAACGGACAAATTTAAAAGATGGTTTGTCAATTAACAGAAGAAGCTTAAATCATTTTTCGTAAAAATGTATCCAAGTTGTATATCAATCTTGCCGGGTCCTCAATTATCTAAGAGAATGCCACAACTTACCCGAAAACAGCTGCAAATGTATTTAAACAACTTTGACGTTGTATAAAATGATCTGGGTCGTTCCAAGGAGAACGACCGGTTTCGCGATCTTTGTAACCTTTGCGTTGTGTAACTTTGATTGGGGCCTTTCGTGTAACATGTGATACAAGAAAGTTCATTAGGATGTCTTCACAATTGGAAGATTGCTGCACAGTCTTCAGAAGTAATAACGACAACCAGTTTGTATATAAATAATTGTAGTAGCGATGATAAAAAGCTGCGCCAGTTAACACAATGGAATAGTAATTTGTCCACTTTGATGTGTAACCCCAAGCATTCTGAGACAGCAAACAAATAGACATTATTCATTTAATCATTTAGAACAAAATAATTTACTAATTTTCTAACCTTGGAATCATCCCAAAAATGAGCACGAGCGGGATAGCCGACAATCCGGTCGGGAAAATCTCGCCACACTGTGTAAGCGAAATCCAGTTCGTCCGTATTTAAAATAGCATCTTCATCCAATGAAAGTACAGCATCAGTTTGTATTTCGTCATAGGGATAAAATCGTTGGGATATGCTGGGACGCTCATCACTCGATTCAGCATCGTTGTCGTTTGGCATGTTGCCGTCAGGTGAATTGTGTGCATTATTAACATTATTGTTATCATTATTATTATTGTGCTGGGAAGCTGAACGACCATTTAAGGCACCATCGTTTCCTACTTTCACTTCATCTCCTCTAGCAGCAGCTACAACCGACTTTGTTTGATATGAGCTGCCTAGTGATATCACATGGAATGGTATATGGGATGTTGGAGGCCAACGTTTTTTTGATGGAGTCGGACGGTCCGCCGCCCACAATACAATAATCTATAAAAAAACGAAACTTATACCAACTCTTAAACAAATTTAAGTATTTTCAAAGCCCAACTTACCCTATCTACAAATTGACTTTTTGTTATCGTTTTGACTAGTTTATAAAGTGCATTATTAGGACCTAGAGGTGCACCTATTTGAACATATATCACGGCTGTGTAATTGTCTCTGGTTCTCAAATTCATATCGTCCAATAAAAATGGCATAAATCTGAAATGAAATATATGAAATTTCTGTAATAAGTAATGAAAGTATATGGTTTAACTGATCTGTAATTAAAGTCGTCAGAAATTTACGTGTATATAAGAAAAATAAACATTTGAAATCGTAAAACTTATAAAATTTAGTTATAGCGAAACTCACTCCTGATAGAATATTGGCATGTCTATGATACACGCTATAGATTTATTAGTGTCGTTACTATTTACTTTTGACGTTTAAAAAATGTATTCATCGATTTACTCTCCTCAATTGCTGAAAGTCAATAAATTCATTTTGTAAAGGACTAGGCCCACGTTTTCTGGCCGCTATCGATTACAACGCCAAGCATATGTTCTGTAGATCCCGACTTATCACACCGAAGGGTTTGAATGCATAAGGTGGGGCCAAGTCATGTCATAATCGCCAATTTGGAGACAGATGTTTTGCGAGCAACAATTCAAAATGCCTTAAAACGAGCGCAATTACACACCAACTCGTGAGGTGGCCATTGGAGCGATATAATTTTTCCCAATTAATGTCATAAATTTTACACTTTCAAATTAACTTTTTATGAAAACAGAGCTCTTTTTTCATTTATGACACAACACACAGTTCAAATTATGATATTACTTTTATTCAACATTGTAATTTCAAGGAGACAGTCAACTTACTATTCAACAGATTTTGAGAAATCTCTGTTATAGATTTCAGAGTTGTAAAGGATGTTCCCAGTGAAATGTTTCAGATTGAGGTTTCTTTAGATTTATCATCAGATCACTCACCCACGATTGTTACACCATATATTCACACAAAGCATTATCACAGCGATAACAGTCACACGTTTTAAGTGGTTAAAATACAAAAGGTATCTTAGTTCTCACTGCATAGAAAACATCCCCGTCAGGGCCACTTTATGGATGATTCCATTAGAAATCTTGAAGCAAACATCAAGGAAGTTGCTCATCATTCAAAGGCAAGTGAAAAATAATATAATTTACTCTAAAGATAATCCACAGAAAGCATTTTATTTGATAAAAGAAGAGTTCGAAGGGAATGGCAAAGTTTCAGATCGCCTTAGCTTAAAATTATGTTAAAAGAATGCGCGAAAAAGCTTTCCCGGAACATAATAAATCCGCTTCCTTCGAACAATTCGTTAGAAATCTGGACGCAACATACCCAACAAATTATTCATTAATGCGAGCAGCTAGAAGACCGGATACTGGAAAAGATCTGGTGCTGTAAGCCACTGGAAAAAAGTATTAACTGCACAGCTTCTGAAATAAGGACGCGGCCACCAAACATCGCTGAAGCAGCGGCTTCCCTAAGATTTAATATTCAGCAGCTTGAAATACTATTGCTGGTCTAAACTCAAAGAAAACCCCAGGTGCGGATAAAATCAGTAACAAAATGCTTTTGGAGTTACCCAGTTCACCTAAAAGGATTCTTTTTTTCATTTTCAGCACTATTATGCGTATTGAGCACTATCCTACGAAATAGAAAATTTCGTTGATCACAATGACACCTAATCCTGGAAGAGATCTTGCGAAAGCGTATTCCTATAGGCCCTCAAGTCTGTTGTCTAATACTCGTATGTCATTTCAAAAATTACATCGAATAAGTTATCGCCAATTTTAAATGAGAATGGGTGTATCCCAGAACATCAATTCGCTTTTGGAAAAAAAAAACACAGCCTATCAAACAAACACACTGACTTGTAAATGTTGTTAGTAGTGCTTTCGAAGCAAATAAATATTATTCTGTTTAATCCAGAAAGTAAACCAAAAATGTACCAACAAACACTCATAATCTATTAGAAATATATTTAACAAGACGAAGATTCATCGTTAAAGAAGGTAATTTTCTGAGCACATCACAGCCCACTGAAGCCGTAATTCCTCAGGTCAGCATCTTAGGTTCTATATTATATTCGACATATACCTCTGACATGACAACAAGAAATAATATTCACACACCAATACATTCGCTGAAGATGCAGATTTTCTAGGCGTCAGTGAAAATCCGTAAGATGCATCCAGCATGTTACAGGAATATAAGAAGCATATCGCTACTGGAACAATGGTTGAAGCACTGGAGAATAGAAGTCAACGAGCAAAAATGTTTGGATATTACGCTTATATTGCCTAAGCAAACATTCATATCCACAACCAAGTTATACCGAAACATTCTGAGGTAAATACGTTGCTATGCACATTGACCGCCATCTCGCAGAGAAGAGTCACATTGACGCAAAACTGATCCAAATGAAATTGAAAGCAGTTTAATTAAATTGTCTTATTGAAAGAAATTATACACTAAGCCTAGATTGTAAACGTCTGCTTTACAACTCAATCTTAATACCATTGTGGTGTTATGGGATTTAGTTGGAAAAAAATTCAAAGGCAACAACATAAAATCCTCCGTATAATTGCAGCCAATCCTAGTATGAAAAAATTTGCGCATTCATATAGACCTATATTTTCCTTAAGTGAAAACTGTGGTTTCAAAACACATGATAAAACATAAAGAGAAAGTTAAATACCATTAAAACCCACTAGTCCGCAACATTCTAAACTATAGAGATGACACTCCCGACACTTGAAGGCAAAAGAAAAAAATTCCTTGCCGGAGGACATCACATTTACGTAGTGAAAAACTGAATTTAAACGCAGCCACTGCTGCAGTAACAACATCTGCATTTTGAATAAATTTTCTATTATTGGGTTTTTATTCGAAATTTATATTTTTACTATTTTAAATATAATAATTACCATTTGGTTGTAATATACAGCCCGTTAAACTATTTCGAACGTTATCGTTCGCTAGAATTCGGAACAAAAATTATACGATTTGCTTCCCTTTAAATGTCCTCTTTATGAATTTATTTATTTATTTAATCTCTAAATGCATAAATTCATGGACGCATGTCTTTTGGTTTTTGCTCCGAAAGTTCTACAGCGTGGAACAGGCAGATAATAATTAGATTTTTATCATTTTATTTAGCTGCTCATATATCGATCATTGGTACTAACCAAATCATCAATGAACTTCTGAAATAATAAATATCAATATTAAGTATTTTAAATATATGTATTTATTTGACATTCTCATTTCCAATTTAAAGCTACCGCTACAATAGTCAATTCTAATGATATCAGGGATGGAACATGATATTTTTTAATTATCGAAAAACCATAAAAATGCATATTTCATCGCGAATAGAAAAAAATTAATAGATTATAATAGTTCGAGCCGTTTAACGGACGAAATATTTACAATACTTTGATATGGTTAAAAGTATATGGTCATGAAATTCATTTAAAAACTCCACTCAGATGATTACTTATTCCACATTTTAATTCATAAAATTTTGTTTTTACTCATATGGAAACATATACATTTCTAATATCCTCTTATTGTTTTAAATACAAAATATGCCTATACATAGATATTTAAAGTTAATTCACAATTATTAACACAAATGGTAAAGTTACAGTGAAAAGTACTTCGTTATACCTATTGATTCGTTATACATATGCATCGTGAAACCTTGGTATAACGGAATTTAAAGAAATACGAAAAAAAATTCGTTATAACTACAGTTTTTTTCCTAATTATATTTTTTAAAGGGAATTCCCCGTTTTGCTTAAAATTTAATTTTGCTTTATTCTGACTTCGTTGCATGGAGGCTATAGTTCAAGACTTCGTTATGTAGAGGCTTTTGATAATGACTTACACACTTAAATGTTATATTAAAATATTATGTATGTATTTCTTAATTATAACTTCGTTGTATAGAGGCTTTTGAAAAATACTTCGCTATATAGAGGCTTTATAGCTCAGAAATTTTTCGTTATAGCTATAGAGCATTTTTGTATGAAACACTTTGCAATAAAAAGGTTTTTTTCAACGGACTCCGCTAAAAATTCGTTATATTGAATTTTTCGTTATAACGAAGTTCGTTATATCGAAGTTTCACCGTATAAATATAATTTGAGAATATCAAATGGTACACACTACCACGATAATTTTGAATATTCATCCCTGATTTCTATTGTAAATATGTACGTAACACAGTGCAACACGAAAAAAATAACCATATACGGACACCACTACGTGATAAAAGACTAAAAAAAAGACCCGTGTCTCCCAATTTTTCCCAAAATCATGCACTTTTTTTATGGGCCGCCAAAGATTTTGGGGCCTCGGTATCATTTTCGCAAAAAAGTGATCATTTTCTCGGGCTCATATTTTGCAAACCATTCCGAATTTCGATTTACTCTCTGAGGCAAACTTGTAGCTCTTGTCATAAAGAACAAAAATTGCGAACATATAAAATCAAAAAAAATTCACCTTCCAGATAAAAATCGCAAAAAACTTAAAAAAATTCGATTTTTTTACCTTTTTCTCTTGTTCAGGTCCATAGGTAGCAAACCGTTCAAAATTCAAGGAAACAATCAACTACAAAAATTTACCTAAGATCTCAATAAACAAATCTCTACAACATATAAACTTCCTGGGAATAATTCTGAACACCGTTTAGGTAGCGCTTAGGTAGCCGCAAAAGTGAAAAAAGTGACGCGGTACCTAAACGGTGTTCAGAATTATTCCCAGGAAGTTTATATGTTGTAGAAATTTGTTTATTGATATTTCGTGTGAATTTCGTGTGCTCATTAAGCATTATTTTTTGCGGAAAAACCTTCACTACAACTAGAGATGAACTTGATAAATACTATGAGAATTCTGCACCATCAAATTCAATTGTAAAAAAAATTTATTTACCGAATTTCTTTGCCGCCGTAAAAGCACAGAAGATACCGAACGTTCTGGACGCCGAAATATGGTCTCTACACCACCAACAATCGACAAAATCCACGATATGGACAAATCCTATTTTTTTGGAAGGGATAAAGAAATTGAAGAAAAGTTGCACAAAGTGCAGAGCGCTCAAAGCAGACTATGTTGAAATGTAAAACGATTTTTTATCCAAAACCTGTGTTTCTTTCAGAAATCACGGACTTACTGACTTTCGAATATACATTGAATTCGTACGTATATTAATTATAGTTTGTGCAAACTGGGTCCACTACAGCAGGCGATCGCATCACTGCTCTTGCCGAGAGAGAATTCAAACAAATGAACGAGACGGCAATTATACATCAGCAGAAGTTCGATGCAACGAATTATGATGAAAGATTTGAAAATGTTCCCCTACAAAGTATACGAATTCTGCCTGCTGACCGTCGGGCAAGGTAACTCTTTTAAACTTGGTACAAAAAGAGAATGATTTCTTACCGAAAATCATAGTTATCGACTAAGCCCCATTTCCATGAAAGCCGTTATGTTAAAAAACAAAATTTGCGTTTCTGCGGCACAGAGAATCCACATGAAGTGCATGAAGAACCATTGCATCCCCTGGTTGTAATGACTGTTTCGTGCGGTATTTGCAGTGAAAGAGTGATTGGGCATTCAAAATGCCTTAAAACGAGAGCAATTATGCTACGATTCGGGAGGTGGCCATTAGAGCGATATATTTTCTTTCCAATTAATGTCATCAATTTTACACTTTCAAATAAACTTTTTATAAAAACAGACACCACATTTTCCATGCAATTTTACACAAAAATTTCCTGCAGAAAGCAGTCTTGAGATGTATTCTATTTCATTTTAACAGCGTTTATTATTTTGCTCTCATATTTAGACATGTTCCTGCATTTTCTCTCAAGCAAAAAATTTAAGCAGCAAAATGAGAGAGCACTTGCAACTGCTGCCGCTGATTTAATTACGGACTTTGTTTTCTATACAGCGATTTTATCTGAAGTTGAAGACCTGCTCTATTTGAACAGGACGCGTCGTATGGGCTTTCAGCTTTACTTGTCTCGAAATAATAACTTTTTTTCAACAAATTGTTTTCACGGCCAAACATGTACGTACTTTTTGTAGGAGTGGCACTTGCTTGTGTTACAAATAAACAAAAAAAAAAAAAGCATTTAATGTATTATTAATTAAACGGTTTATACCTCGAACTATCACCAAATGTTGGAAGCGTAAGCAAAGCACCTGGTGCTGTATTCCATACTATACTGTTTCGCTCCGGATAGTCTGGTAGACGTTCTCGTATAATCTAAAAAGAAATCAATAATGAAGAAATGATTAGAATAAAATAAATTATGTTCGATTAAGTGTTAATGAAGAGATTCTAATTGGTACCATTGCAAATAAAAAAATCTTACTTGCTGAAGTCTTTGGTGGGACTGGAAACGACAACCCTAAAACTGATGGACCAGCAAATTGCCTACTGAGGCTTCTAAAGAAAGTACATTGTATTTAATTCCAAAAAAATAACATGGTAAAATTATTCATATGGGGCCACTAACGCCAAAAAGACATAAATACCACATACTCGTATATAACAAAATATTCGTTGTTACCTGAAATCTTAGATCTTGAAATCATAGTTAAATGATAGAGGAAATAGAGGTTTCTTGCTACAAATCAATAGCTGCTATCGTATTTGTGCTTTTGCTTTCATTATTTTGATGAAAAAGTTTAAACGTTCTTCTGCTGTTCACTTTACAAATCCCTAAATCTCAAACATTGAAAATGTCAATTTATTCGATATCACTATTACACCAGGTATCAAAACACTATTATAGGCTTTTTTCTAATTGATGTAAAATATATGTAAGTCAACTTATAGCAAATTATTTATAATGAAATCCAAATGGCTTTCCGTTCCATAAGTTCAACAAAGCCTAATGATATAATAGCTCTGTTCGACGTACGTTACCGCGGGAACCCGCGGGCTCCCAATTTTACCGAAAAGCGTTCCTTGTGTTGAAAATTGGGCAAATTGGGTAAGTGAGAACGCCCAAAAGAGAGAAATATGTGTTTCTCTTTTTACCAGATTTTGCCCGTACTTTTTTTTCGGGTAAAAATGGTAAAAGTGACAAATCAGCTGTTTGATGTTTATGAAAATAAAAAAAGGGCAAAAGTTTTATAAACAATGGAAAACATGACTGAAAATGTAAGATTTTATTTTATTAAAATAATAATAATAAATAACATTACAATAATTAATACTAAAACAATGAAACAAATCCTTATCAAAATATGTAGCATAATAGTGAAAGTGTTTGCTCGAGCCTCAGTACTCTTACTGGTGACGGTATTAATGAAAATGTAAGATTTATTTTTATAATTTTTATTGTAATAAAAGTTAAATAAATTTTTTCTAGCCAAATAACATAAGTAGTGGTGGCATTGCTGCTAAATATTTTGTTTTGAACAACAGCTGTTTTTTGTTTTGTTTTATTTGTCGGGCTTGAAATGTGGGTTTTTGCGTTCCAGCAATTTTGGGCAAATTTATCGTTTTGTGATAGAATTTTTTTCCTACTCTCATTTTACCGGACTTTACCCGAAATTACCTCGAACAGAGCTAATTTGTTATTAATATAAGTATATGTATACTTATACATACATGCGAGTTTCGGTAATAGCGAACAAGACAAAATCGTTAAGATTTTTCGCCGATTTTCTAAACCTTAACAAAAATTAAAATAATTATTTACCAGTATTTGACAAAACGAAACATTTTAGATTTCATGAAAAGCCAGCAATAAACATAACACATTATAATGTATTTTTTTATTTATTGAAAGGAAAAAATATTTACTCCATTCATAACGAATTTCAAATAATGGACTTCATTTCCCGGTTCCGCGGAATTCTTTATAACCGAATTCCACTGTGTGGTACGTAATCTTTTGTTATAAATTAATTTTTTGCATCTAAATTATTAGATTTTTTTCTTATGATATTTATCAGAGTAGGTTTTCATTACAGTTTTAAATTCTAAAAATCAAATTGTGGCAAAAACGTATTATCATAACAAATGACTTGTCGCAATCTATATATATAAAAACAAGTCCGTATATGTACGTCGCCGAACTAATCATAAACGCGTCGAGCGATTTCAACCAAACTTATACACTACGTAGGCAGTGGCCCATATATGGTTTATATGAAGTTTGGTTAAAATCAGATAACGCATGTGTGTGCGGTGCGTATGTGAAGTGAGTGTGTTTTTGCCGCAGGCATTTTTTGTACCGCATACAGCATTCATTAGTATTGAATACATTTTGGTCGTTTGTGTATTGGAGAGCATTGCACGGAGTGATGCAAATAGCAATTTGTTATCATTTCTCTTTTCTCTTTGGACGTCCTTGGTGATTGATCTTATCATAATCGATTTTATTAATTTCTTCGCATTTTTTGATGAGTAAACCAACTTTATTAAAAACAAGTGTGTTTCTTTTCTTATTTTGTTTTGCCGTGCGAAGCAGGCAACGGGCCCGCTAGTTCAATATAAAATGATTTTCGAAAATTTATTATTTGTTGAGAACTTTACTGTTTATACTCATATGTCAGCATTTCGTTAATACTAACCAATTCATCGGCGAACTTAACCACTTTTGAAAGCACTCAAATTCGTATGTTTATACAAAAATCTTCGATCACAATATGGGAATTCTATCATGTATAAAAATTACGAAAATTTGCAAAAAAAAAAACACAAGAAATGTATTTGTTTAACAAGTCAAATTCAGTGATTATGCACCAAAAATGAGAACTTTTTGTAATGGTAAGAATATTGCAAATGATCTGAATTTTAGCCATGTCCGGAACTCAATCTTTGAATTTTATAAATTTGTTAAAGTTACTTTTTTACAAGGACTGTTTCGAAACCAATGAACAGATATCAAATATCAGCAAAAACTAAATTCGGCGAAAGATATTAATATTTTTCTCTTTATACATTTAAAGCGTTCAACTTCCACTTGGTTTTGAGATGAACAAAACAATTATATTAAATTTATTCAATAAAAATATTTTTTGTCATTGTTAATTATCTAAATGGAAATCCTTGCGCACACATTTATTCAACTTTATATCGCATACAAGATGTATGCATGTATGTGATTTAATATTTTTCTTAATACTAATTTATCTACATACATTATCGATGTATTACATGATATAGAACAATTATGCAGTACAACTAAATATTAAGTCTAGTAACATATTCTTATCGCTTAATGAAGGATATAAAGAGCACTCGAAAGCTAAACTAAGTGAATTTTCAAGCGAAAATACTTCATTAAAATTCAAGTACTGAACGAACAGCTCAGCAAATAAATAGACGAAAGAAGAGACAAAGAAAAAGGATTACATACGAGTATAGATTCATCTACAACCGTGAAAGAAAATGGCAAAATGGGGTTGACGAGCAAAACCAATGTAGTAAAAAATCTCGAGGACGCAAGCTTGAGAATATCAATACAGAAATTTCTCAAAAATCGTTAAGGATTAATTTTTGTAACAAATTCAACCATCAAAAAAAAAGAAAAATTAAATTTAAATAATTGAAAAAATAATAGAAGCAAGCCCAAGGAGCACAAAGAGCATTTTACAGTGAAGATAATAAAATTGCCCCAAAAGAAGCATTCGCATTATTTTTGGATTTGAAATTGACTAACTGCCTGTTTCACGATGTCGAACGACATCGTTCGTTCGCATAAATACATTAAAACCAAAAACAACATTTTAAAATTTGTTGCTGTTTCAAACGTATTTATGCGAACGAACGATGTCGTTCGACATCGTGAAACAGGCAGTAAAAATCAGTAAAAGCAATTGCTGAAGCGAACCAATAAAAATAATTGTGGAATTTCTTCAGTGTATAGAGATTTAGTTTCTAACAAAAAAGAAGGTTTATCTTCACACTTCAAGTTCGGCAGAAATAAAATTGCAAAATATTCTTCCACACACTGCAGAACGTTTGTTAAATACGTCTAATGCTGATCATTTGAAAAAAACTTAGAAATGGTAGAATTACAATAATTTCTAAATGAAGATGTGATGGATCCTCTGGAAGCAATATAATGCTGAAAATTCATCAGATGCTGATTTATTTATGGTATCTTTAGTTTAAGTATTTTATTAATTTCTTACTTCCTCTCTTAGTAACATTTAAGCTGACAATATCAAAATGTAGTCTATTACGTGTTTTTATCTATACCTCCATTACACGTATTGATATCCTAATGATTTTCACTGATAAAGAATGACCAAAAAACTGCGATTAGAACTTTATGTAAAATGATTTCTATTTTTCAGGACTGGTAACTTAATTTTTGACTAAGCCAAACAATAATGAATATTAAAAATTATTATTATTATGCGTTTATCGGTGATGCACAGTGAGGAAATTTTGGCTCCCGAATGGGATGGCTCCACGATATGGCATGACGATATAAAATCTCATATTTTCGTTTTGATTAAAAAATTTACTAGATGTCGATTCTACCAGTTAATATTTAAGAAAACCTCGCTATATGTATGGATTATACCTTTTAAAGTAGAAAAATTTAGCAGATTTAAATTTTCTACAATAATCTTGTGAATTTCTCTGCTAATGATGTGCATAAGAAATCTGTTGAAGAGTTATTTATAATGAAAGTTAAGAGTTTTTAGTTATGAACATATACTGGGAGAAAAATACATAAATTATAAATTTACAGTGTTAAAAAAATATTCAGAGTATTTGTTTCTGAGACCTCATTCGGATCTATTTTCTCGAAAATGTTACTTCAAAGCAAATTTTCTGCAATATAATTATAATAAAAGAAAAAAATTTCGACTTTATTGCCCAATCTGCTATTTCTTCGAGCAAATAATATGCCAACCATGTGGAATTTACAATGAATATTATCCAATTTAATTCCAGTCTTTGTATGTGCCTCAAATATTTTCTCCCGAATGCCTTTTAAGTTAAAAGTAGAAGAAAATTAAAGAATATCAATTTGTTTATCATTTCTGTTGTATTTTTGAGTAGTTCTAGAATTAAATCTGATGTATCAGTAAGATCACGCACCTGTCGATTTCAAGTAAAGTCGAGTGAAATCTTTAGACTTGATCATTACCTTCAGTGTGCAAAGGGGGCTAATCCCAAATCTCTTACCAAATTTTTAATCATATTTGATTAAAAAGGCTTTTCGTTATTAGCCGCACAGTGGCTGAAAATCGTCTTTTATTGGCCAAAAGTCGAATTTTTTTTTGACACCGATTTTTAAAATTTTTACGCCTTTTTGGAGCTAATATATCCATATTAATTAAGGTAGCCAAAAAATTTTGTTAAACTATTGATAATTGTGGGCGTGGCATGCTGTGAAACTCAACTGTTTTTGTTATTTCAGAAAAAGGTGTTTTTTATTTGTTTGTTGTCAAAAATAAATGGTTACTACTCGCAAGCTATCATCGATAATGGCCTGCGGTCTTTTTTACAATATTGGTAGGATTATAGTCTTTAGTTGTTGTAAGTTTTTACCGCTCTAGCGTTTAATATTGGAGGTGTTATGAAATATTTATGAAACTACTATGTTTTTCTGAAATTTAAACTTTAGTGGAATAGAACTTCTAGGTAACAAGAAACGTATACCACCCGAAGAAAGGCGAACGTGTCTTCTTTAACCCTATATATACTTTTGCACCCGCCACGACCCGCGGGTAAAACACTTTTTTAATTTTAATGAAATTACTCTAAAAAAAATTCAAAGTACGATAATTTGAACAGCCCTATAATTACTCGTATACAATGGTGTATTAAATTTTCACTTTTTTGCAAAACTAAAATAATTAAATATAATACCTGCGAAAGGGTTTTATGGCTTTGTTTTGAACAGCAAAAAAATCAGTAATAAAAATATCACAATAGGTTCTACAGTAAACATATGATCTCTTTGTAATATAACTGTTAGGGTCAGCCAAAGTCATAAACAATTTTATAATAATAATCGCGACATTAAACCACAAAAGATAAAAAGAATCCCATATTGACGAGATACTAATTAGTTTTACCTGATATTAAGGTCTGGATAACAAGTGCAGTTTTGTTCAATTTAAGTACCACCTGCTATGAAATTGAAGATCAATGTGTGAATAACATGTATCTAAAAATTTATAAAACTACGGATTCGAAAAGGGATTACTCAATAATAAGTTAATCCTTTACGTGTACGTACGTATATTTGCAAGTGATAAATCATAACAGACTCAAATAAAAATATTAATATGGAAAGCTTCGGTTATAAAGAACTGGCCGAAGAGTATTTTAGAAATAAAAACCAGGAAGATGTTCTTACTTACGTTAAAATAAAATTAGACTTAAATTCGTGTAGC
The DNA here is from genome assembly GCA_963681545.1 of Germaria angustata. Taxonomy (NCBI): domain Eukaryota; kingdom Metazoa; phylum Arthropoda; class Insecta; order Diptera; family Tachinidae; genus Germaria; species Germaria angustata. Next base: position 34,672,506 of record OY813002.1, read on the forward strand.
ACCGAAATACAAGAACAATTATCTAATTTTGTAAAAGTAATAAAAAAACGCTACAAAGAAGTTAGCTACAGTAAACAAAAGTTTTATATAAAAAGGGAAAAGTGGTTAGAAGGGCAACTTACTGTCGCTGCAGAAACAGCAAAGCAAGATAAGGTTGGAAGACCACGCAAATCATTGGACAACTGCAGCGATAGATTTAAGAGGCGGAAACTTAAAGATGTTAACGATGCAATTGGTTGTACAAATAGAAAAGAATCTTTCCTACATCAATTACGATCACAGAACCAATTAACAAAAGTGGATATCATTGAAAAAGTTATTAAAGGTAGTCCAGTGAGAACAAAACGAATTCTTAAAAGTATACCAACTCCGAGCGATGCAAAACAGTACACAAATGAGGAGGCATTAGCCTTATTTCTGGATTTGAAATTAACAAAACAGCAATATATTAAGCTCAGATTGCGTGCGATTGAAAAGGGCTCAAATATATATCCAGCATATCATCACATAACTGCTGCTAAAATGGACTGTTTGCCATCAAAGGATACTATTACAATCACACCAATTTCGGCAGAGGTACAACTACAATCTCTACTTGATCACACAGCCGAACACTTGCTACAATCAATACCAGGAAATGCGTTAAAGAAATATGGAAGCACAAAGCTAATTCATTAAAAAAAATTCCATTATCACAAAAAATAATTATAATTATTATTAAGTTCCAAATATAAAATTTTTTAACATGCAAATAAAAAAATAAACCCATATTTCACTCTAAAAGTAAAAAAAAAATCAAAAGTTCAACTTTGACCTAGAAGTCCTTAAAAAGTCCTCATCAATTTTAATGTAATTAAAACTGAGTCAAGCTGAACTAAATATCTATCCATAAAAAAAAATAATTCAATATTTTGATCGGTTCAAAAGTTACAGAATTTTGGCCAATGAAAAACGATTTTTACCCACTGTGCGCCGATTTTCTATTGCATTTATTCTCCAAACAATTTTGGCTGTTTTTAATGATCGAATATGGCATTGACTTTATTTTAGGAAACAAATTATCCAACGATATCTGTTTGTAATTTGCATACAACAGGGTTATGGCCCAAATTTAGTGTCTTTTATATGTGGATAAATTTCATTGATGGAAAATAATTGAGTATTTCACTCTGAATTTCCGTCAATGTATTTAAATCGCAATCTATTTGCGTTGAGTTTAACTTCCTCAAATGCATTGTGTGCTCCTTGCGATAAACTAATTTTGATATTCTTTGGAATCCTTGCATTAGCATTCCCACCACAATTTCTACGAAGGCATGTAGTTTGTGGTTTCACTATATCAGGATATTTTTAGATAAGTCTTCTATAGCATCAGGATAGACCAATAAAAGAAGTTAATGCTCTTGGAGTTTTGGGTATTTGGAAATTAAGAATATCGTGTACCTCGTCAGGAGATGTCTTAATTCTATTTAGCGAAATAATCCGAGAAATTTTACTTTGTGTATCTTCGGGTACCCGTAAGCGGAAAAATTCATATTTTCCGTTGTCAATACTGAAGGCGGTTTCGCTTTCTCTGATTTTTTAAATCAAGAGATGTCAAAAATTTTGACTTGCCTACATTTGATAAAGTTAGAGCAATATCCGTCATGGGATGATATTTATCTAGAACAGTAAAGTCATTTATTACGACGTTTCGTAATTTTTGTCTAACGTCACAATCAATACCTTTTTAATTGACGAGGTGGATAGTTGAGTTATATGGTGATGAGGATCTTCTTATAATAGCATCTTTAAGGAGATTCTCTATTTTCCATTCGTTTCGAAAATGGGTTAAGGATAGCTTTGGGATTCCACTTGAGAATTAGCTGACAAGGCTCTGTTTGGATCAGCAAATGAAATTGTAAATCAGCATGAACAAATTTATTATAAATTTTGATAAAAATGGTTAATTTGCTCTTTTATTTTTACGAAAAATGAAGGCTTCTATTTCTGTTAAAAAGTCAAAGCATTATAAAACAGATTGTTGTATGACTCATATGAGTTATTTGATAAAATTAATGTTCCGTACATAATTTTTAGAAATATCTGTATCAAATAACGTATTAAGCTCTTGACCATTTAGTGTTTTTGTTAACAATATAAGGCAAGAGCGACTAAGAAATTTAGGTTATAAACTACAGCGTTTTCGGGCTCCTTACAAGAAGTTTTCATTTCCAAAAGTGTCATAATTTTGCTCGTAGTTTTCAACGTGATTGATTCTCTGAACCATTTGAACTGTAGATTGAATGGAATTGATACTAACAAACCGAAAATTTTTCAGATAAAATTGCCTTTTGTCGGTTGAAATTTTGATTGATGTGAATACATCGTTAGTACATCGCTAACTCACCAGGAAGGCACAATGTAGTAAAAAGACGCACTAGCATGGAGAGCACTGCTTCAAAACCAGTGTCGCAATTCCATTTATTCCAAGAAAATTTCTTCGATGTAGAATTGGAAAGGGGCATCAAAGTTATATATTTATATATTTTTGCTCTTTCACGTGTTTGGAAAAAAATATATCGAGCTTTGATGCCCTTTCCAATTCTACATCGGAGAAATCGTTGAGGCTGGAGATGTCAATGTTCATAACTTATTTTGGTCTCATATGTTAAGTTGTTGAAAGTTAAAAGGCGATAAGAGCTAATGACCATACAAGTGAAAATCTCATATAAAGCGAAAACGTCCGGTGGTTAGAGACAAACAAGTGCGAATACAGAGAAGAAATTCGCTATTTGCCACGTATATTGCGAAAGTCGATTTTAGAACCTACTGCCATTGTAAAACCGAGATCGGATGTCAATTTTCTATCACTGAAACTAGTCACTGTTTATCTTCCGGTTTAGTGACAAGAGATTAAAGACAGCATGACGATAAAAATTAAAGGGCATATAAAATCTGTGATCTAGTGGTTTGCTGAAGAAAACAGCCCATTGAGCGAATGCTGATACAATTCTGCCACATTAGTTCTCAAAATAAACACTTTTAGTTTTCATTGTTGGTCTTTGTATTTGTTTTTATATAAAAATCCTTCTGTTCCACTTTAAGATTTATGCTGTTTCATTGGAAAACTCTTGCAATTCAAACAATATCACACGGGAATAATTGAAAAATTTCCAAATTTAAATTTATATTACTATTCTAGAATTCATTTACCTCAATAACCACTATTCAATGGTTTTCATTTTAAAAAGAATTAAACTGAAATGAAATGCGTAGATTGCAAAATTGGCAAATTATCCATACATTTTCCAGCATTTGGTTCCTTTGAATATTGTAAATTTTTTATTAGTTAAAACACTTGTAACATTGTAGTTGTAACGAAAAGGAGGAACAAAAGGAAACGACACAGGCAAAAAAGTCTTAAAGAAAAATTTTGTCATTTAAGCACAAATATGTCAGACATGGCGGAGTCTGCAGAAGCCCCTGCGGAGTTTGTCATTGTAGTTCACGCTTTTTTGAATTTAACTCATGTTTGCTGTTACGCAAACACACTCTTATGAATTCCCAGACAACAAATACACACACATACGCATAAGTATTCATCACATATGTATAAACGAGTAAAAGTCTTGACAAAATCATGTCCTTTACATTTAAAGGATCTGTTTGCACTGTTAGTGGAATTTATGTTGTTATTTAAAATAAATTTCACAAATACACATGCATCTGCAAATAAAAATTGGTATATAATACAAAAAAATACATATAATACACGTGATGTTTTCTTCCGGGTGCATCAACCACCTACGAGGAGCGCTGGCTGAAACATTGTCAGTTCTTACACTGAAGAGAATGGAACAAATATAATAATACTCGCATTTTAAATAGAAGATATAAAAATCTTTTTCATAATAGAAATTTAATTACAATTAATATTTGTTGGCAATAAATTGCATGACTCATTCAATCGCCATTTAGAACGGGTTTGGAACGGGTTTTCCAATAAAGAAATAACAATATAATATCACTGATATCCATCATTCAAATTCGAAAAAATAATAATCATTCACTCCTCACATCGCAGTATTAAATCTTTATAGTCCAGCGAGATTTTAATACATAAAGAATGTTTATATTCGACTCGTGTACAATGGCAAATTGACATTTTCACTGCTTCCATTTTATGCGTGAGTGTATCGATAAACCAAATTTTAAAATACTCCTACGTACGAGTATTTCAAACTTATTTTAAAGTGTCAAAAGTTTTATAACATAAAATTCAACCGAATTGAAGCATATATATTATATATATATATATATATATATATATATATATATATATATATATATATATATATATATATATATATATATATATATATATATAAGGGTCATCCAAATATGACGCCTAGATGTCAGCACTATATAATTTTTACACGTGACATCTTTTCAAATGACATAAGCCATTTTGTTTTATTAGAAGGTAGTACAGTTTTAACCAGTTGAATCATATTGATGTGTCTGACGTCTATTTCCAGCAAGACGGTGCTACATGTCACACAACTCGAGAAAACATTACGCTTTTGCGATCAAAATTTCCTCAACGTGTAATTTCGCGAAATGCAGATTTCAATTGGCCCCCAAGGTCATGTGATCTAACACCATTAGATTTTTTTTTTGTGGGGTTTTTTTTAAAAGTCGAGTGTATGCTAACAAGCCACAAACAATTAATGATCTAAAGAACAACATTCAAGTTGCAATTCGTGAAATAACACCAGCAACATGTCGGAAAGTCATTGAAAATTTCGATATTCGGATTGATGTCTGCAGACGCAGTCATGGTGGACATTTGAACGATATTCTATTCCACTTATAATTGTAATGGATCATACTTTTAATAAAAAAAACAGCTCGAAAAAATTGCAAATAGTTTGTGTTTTATTTCAAAGAAACATGTAGGCGCGTTTTTTGGATGACCCTTTATGTATATATATATATATATATATATATATATATATATATATATATATATATATATATATATATATATATATATATATATATATATATATATATATATATATATATATATATATATAAAGGGTCATCCAAAAAACGCGCCTACATGTTTCTTTGAAATAAAACACAAACTATTTGCAATTTTTTCGAGCTGTTTTTTTTATTAAAAGTATGATCCATTACAATTATAAGTGGAATAGAATATCGTTCAAATGTCCACCATGACTGCGTCTGCAGACATCAATCCGAATATCGAAATTTTCAATGACTTATATATATATATATATATATATATATATATATATATATATATATATATATATATGTATGTATATATATATATATATATATATATATATATATATATATATATATGTATATATATATATATATATATATATATATATATATATATATATATATATATATATGTATATATATATATATATATATATATATATATATATATATATATATATATATATATGTATATATATATATATATATATATATATATATATATATATATATATATATATATATATATGTATATATATATATATATATATATATATATATATATATATATATATATATATATATATATATATATATATATATATATATATGTTCACATCAATCCAATAAGGAGCATAGGTCCTCAACAAGACAAGCATAACTTCCAAAAATATTTTAAATAAATGTTATATTTTTATACACGTTGCTTGCAGAGATCTTTGAGGATGGTGACAAGTTTACTGATACTCTGAACTAATTTTGGCATTTAGTTGTCAAATTTTATTTGCACCGGTTTACACATACTGAAGTTGGTTGCATTTTTGTTTAAAAAAAAAATTATTTCTTTGTTTTAGAGACTATTTTCAAAGTCATTATGGGAGATACCCTTCCCATGCTTACACACGTTGCTCGATCACCTCTGGAGCACACCGAATTCGAACATCCTCACTGTCAGGTATAAACGTAAGATAATCAGGTATTAATTTGTGTTTGAAGAATAAATTCCCTTGCTCCTATCTAGCCAATTTCACTTGGGATTGTGTGCATTGGCCACAATTTTAAACAGTGTTATTATTCCATTAAGCACGACAGTATGAGAGGTTAGTCCAATCAGATATTTGTTGAAATGTGATCCCGCTGGAGCATACCATTTCATCAAAATGAAAATGAAAATTTTAAAAATTTATCCACAAATGTAAAAAATCGCTGTTCACAAAAAAACATTATTTTGTAGACAGCCTCCTTCTTTGAAATGGGCTAAAACGTGTCAGAAAAGTATAATATTTTTTACCTTCAATGCATTTGGTAGACTTCAAATAATATAATCCATTTATAAACCCATTTATCTATGTGTAAATTCTTCAAGTATTTCAAGATGTTTTATTTTTGCAATTGTTACAAATAATATAAAATTTTACAATATTTTCTCTGTTCGCTAACAGTGTATTTTGACTATTTTTTCTATTTTAAAATAATAGTTATATCATATTTTTTTACAAAGGCGCTACTCGACGTTTGGCACAAGTGGTCTTGCAAAAGTACAAGTACAAAATATCGTATCTAATAATAAAATGCACAGGATATAACTTGCTAACGTTTATGCAGGACTTATATACCTATTTTGCAGTAAGTAAAGCATATGCAGGCACTTAAATATATCAAGGTAAAGTGCGGATATTCCCAATTTCCTCGATATCTTTTGAACTACTGAGTAGATTAAAAATCAATGTTGGGGCCATTTAAAGACAATATATTTGTCAAGTTTACGATTTTGTATTTAACAGAATTGGACAAACCGTTCTCCATCTGTGGTAATATTTGTCGCGCACATCTCGAAAACTAGAATCAACCGAGTTCAGATTATTTCATAAAAGACAAATAAATGTATTTGTTGAAAATTATTAATTACACATTGGAAATGTTTATTAAAATGATTTATTAAAATCGTTAAGTTCATTATCATTATCATTATTATTGGAGGGGTGTGATAAGCCCATGTCATACGACATACACTTAAGCCAGTGAAGGCTTGTTGTGCGCTCCCTTTAATTATCAGACACAAACTGCCAGAGTTCTGCGGCAGGATTCGAACCTGGGACCTTCGCACTACGAGTCTAGTACACTACCTACTAGTCTACGAAGGTCAGAAAATAAAAGAAAATAAAAGTATTAAATATTTATTACGCTTAAGAAATAATATGGAAATTGGCAAATAATTAATATTTTCAATTTTTATTTTTATTGCTTGATTTCGGTAAAAGTTATGAACCACATATCAGTGCCATATCAGTGTTTGCCGTTTATATATTTAATAGAGATTATTTTATTTTTTCTCCGATGTGTAGATGTTATATAGTCTTCAAATAAGAAATGTCGTTTGTTTCACTTGCACACACCTTATTAATAAATTTTTATCGGTTTGGCGAATTTGGTGGCAATAAAAATAAGTATACATATAATTTTAATTTTCAAATTTGTTTAAGTCGAAATTTCTGCAACTATTTATAAATTTAAAAAATAAAACAAAAAACACTTAAAGTAGATATAAATCTATGAGGGGACACTATAATATATATAAATACATACATATATAATAATGGCATTATCTACTACTGTTTCTAATCGGGTATAAGCAAAAAACTGGTCCATTACTGGTTTTAATGTACGTTCGCCGTAGTAGTCTCCATTTCTGGATCAATGGGTACGTCAACAAACAAAATTGTTGAAGTTGGAACGATACCAAACCTATATGGGATCCAAGAGCATCCAATGCATCCCGAAAAAGTCACCGTTCGGTATGGATTTTAGGCTGGCGGCGTCATTGCTCTATATTTCTTTAATAACGTCGTTGGCCAAGACAGTACCGTCAACGACGATCTCTTCGGATTTATGATTATCAACGTCTTTTGACCTGAATTACATAATATGGACACAAAACAGGTCGGCGCTAAGTGCCGTACAGCTCATGCCAAACTGGATATTCTGCACGAGCGATCTGAGGACATGGAGGTGATGTGAAGTGGCCACCACTAGTTGACCCCGTTACTTTTTTTAGTTCGGATTTCTTACACTGCAGGTTCATTCGAGTAAGCCACAAACCACAGCGGCCCTCAAAACCTACATAACCCATGCCATCGGTCAAATTCATCCTGATTTATGTGCTAAAGTTATGGAAATTTTAGCATTTTCGATGTACACCACCTAGTAAAGCCGCGGGTGACATTTGCAAGATGTCATATTTCATACATAAAGTCTAGGCCTTTCAAATGAATAAAAAAAATTTATATCTTACATACACTTTGTTTTATATAAATTTAAAGATATTAAGCGTTGAAAGACAGAATATACGGTGGAAGCTTAGACTTCGTAACTAAATAATATTACCGATGACGAATAAAATTTATTCTATTCTTCTTCCAGTGAATCTTAATTTAAAATAATAAAGCTAAAAGTCCATACTATCTGTTCTATGCGTATGCGTTTCTGTGCGTTCTAGGCATTTCTAAAGTCAAGTTACATACAATGCGTTTCATGCGTAAAGTTTATTATTTTGATCAGCTGTAGTGTAAATATTTTTATCAAATAGAACCAATTTCGGCAAAAATAGAATGTGAAATTGTGATTTTTAAAGAATTTATGCAAGTCATTGAGTTTATATACATAATATTTTGGGCCTCCGGAAAGCTGCAAAAGACCACAGAACGAGAAGTGAGTATTATTTTTGCAGCTTCAATAAGATTCTCTTCCCTTGTAGTTGATTAAAAAATAATAAATAAAACGGAGGTGACACTCAGTACATAAAAGTAATAGATAATTAGAAAGAAATTAAATAAATATGTTAAAAATTTACTTTAATATATTTTATTACTAAAAGTAGTTGTAAACTTCAGTGCGGAAGGTTTTTCATTTATTAAAAACTCTTTTAATGCAAAAAAAGATAACTAAAATCTACCAAGCAAATTTTTAATCGATATCATTGAAAATAATATATAATTTGTCATCCTTGGCTAACAAAAACAGCTGACCTTTTTCCACCTTTTTCAGAGACGCATATAAAAGTAGAAAGTAAACCTACTTTAATGGTTTCTTTAACAAAATCTGCCCCCAAGTGGTTAGACCCGTTCGTATGTTCCCCCAGCTAGAAATCAAAAAGCGTTGAAAATGACAACATAAATGTGGCAAGACTGGTACCATACTCCAATTAAAAAGAAGATAAAATTTCAGTTTTCTACAACAAAATGCTTTTTATTGAATTTGTGTTTGAAGTCTCAAATGCGATTTCCTTATGTATATACATTTTTGCACTGAGTCTGCTGCCTTCTTTTATAACTTCAGATTGATTTTTTTTTTCGTCAATTTCCGTGGGTATAGGTGGGTGACTGTAAATGAAATTCATTCCCACGAATGAAAACAGCACATTAAACCAAGAACTATAAAAGAATCGCAACTACAACAATAACAATTATCTTGAGTGGATTTATTTGCAATTTAAGTAAAGTTTATAGCACTTTCAACCACGAGTTGCAAATTAGACGTACTTGCATGCATACATGTATTAATATATGTATGTATGTAATTTTCAAATATATGTATGTATGTATGTATGTATCTCTTTCATGTAGTTATGTGATTGAATCTGTATTTATAATATTTTTGTTCTATAAATACATATTTTACGAGTGCATGCATATGCATGTATTTATGAATGAAAGTATTTATTTTTAAATGAATGAATGGTTGCGGTTGGCTTGCTGGTGGTTTGAATGTATAAATGGTTGCATGAACGGAAGGGATGTATTTAGGTCATGTTTCTTGGTGTAACAACTTTATAAAAGCCATTTTTTATAGATGCATCCAACTTGATTGCAATTCTTTTGCTTTATTCTCTAGCTATTTTTCCGAGTACAAATACTGGATGGTTCAAAAACAAAAATATATTTTTAAAAATTAAATGAGCGAACATGGCGTTGAACTGTGAGAAATTTTGTTCACCATCCTGTTGAAAGCAATCCAAGTTTATATCTTCCAGTGCAGGTTTTCCGATCTCAAGATATTGCAGTAGCCGCTGAAAAGAAAATGCTCCTCGTCAGAAAAGATGATTTTTCAGCCAAATTCGATATCTGATTGTTTTCAATATCTCCCAACGTTGTTCAAGTGTAAAGCAATTCATTTTGTTCCGCGAAAGTATGATACTGTTCGATTGTCAATATTGCGAAAAAAAAATTTATCAGTGTCACAATAACATGATTTCAAATGAAAATTTTGACCACCCTATACATGTGTAAGTATGTACATAAACATATGTATGTTTACTGCTTAAATTTCACTACTTTTTAATAGAATTCATTTTACTATAAAAGTAAAAATAAGCACATTTACCCAAACACACATACACCCACAAACAAATGCTCTCTGCAGATTTTTTTATATTTTTTTTTAATTAATAAAGAAAGATAAATTTAATTATAATTAAAAAGGCTTTTTATGCAGTTAAAACAAAAGATGCATCAAAAATGTTTTGTGTAGTGGAAAAAATTAATAAAAAATTTAAGCCATTTTCTGGTTTATGAACAATGGCAAAGGTACATGAAAGTCTTTGGTTAGAAAAAGCTCATTTCCTCTCAGATTTAACATTTGCTGCTTTAATTCAGTACCAGTATGTGTTTGAGATGGGATCATATGTAGCATTCGTCTCACGTAAATTTACGCTCAGAAGCTAAAAAAAAAAATTAATCATTTTCACAAGTGCTCACACGAGCGTTAAGAAAAATTAATCATGAAACTCAAAAGTTGTGCTTAGGAAATATTATAAAAAATATTTTAGGAATTGCTGAGAATAGTGTAGCACTTTTATTTTTGTACTGTTTCTAATGGATATAAAGGCTGATCTTTATTTGAGTCCATAGAACGATCTATATAATTCAATGATTAAAGATGATTTCATTTAAATGTTGACCGCGGCTAAGCCTCCATATGGTTCATACGTTGGGTCCAAGATATCGGCCGGTATCTCACGAATAAATTCTTCAATATTGGCTTCCAATGCGTCAACCGTTGCTGGCTTGTCCCTATAGATATGAGCTTTAACAAAGCCCCACAAAAAATATCCTAAAGGTGTTAATCGCACCGCCTAGGCGGCCAATTGAGCGGCCACAAATGTGAAATAAACTGTTCACCGAACTCGCTTTTCAATTGGGTCATTCTATCTTGCCAGATGTCATCCAAGTCCAGCTCTTTTATTTTGGGTAAAAAAAATGTAATCATCGCACGGTAACGCTCGCCATTCACAGTAACGTTCCTGCAAGTCGATTTATGGTTAAATTATACACTAACAGATGAGCTGCCAAAAACAGTATTGTAAAAAAAGAAAGTTGCTAAAAAATCACCCTTTAAGAATATACATACGTACATAAGTATGTACATACATACTTATCATATAAGAATAAAATCACTTACGAAAGCTGTGCAAAAACAACATGTCCTGTTTAAATTAATAAAAATTTTATTTAAGAAAAACGTTTATAAGAAAAAAAGCTGATTCTTTTATCGTATGGAAAAAATTTCATATAGATAAGTAAAGCTGTACTTTTCTTCCGGCGGGGTTTGTGTGATTTTGAAACGATTTTCATAACACGAATAATTTAAAAATCAGGAATTTAGCATTGAAAATTATTTTAAAATATTACCGCCGTATTAATCCATATAAAATTCATAGTAATCCATATTAAAATTCTTTTATAAATGTAGCTGTTTGTTTTTTTTTTGGGGGGTTATTTCTCTGTGCTTGAAAAAACTATGTGTAATGTACATCTATTCCCCGCTTAACACGGAAGACAGATTTTCCATAGAACCGCGCAAACCGAAAAATTTTTATAATACAAAATTAAGACAAATAAAAAGTTTAAAATATTTATGTAAATAGTAATGAAATTCGTTATGTTGCTTAAAATCAACTAATCCATGGACACATACAATTTTGCTTTGAACATTAAATATGTTTACACATCAAGTATTACTAGAATTATAATTAGATAAAAATAAAATCGATTGAAGTCAAAGTTATTAATTTTCTAAAAAAAAACTTTTAATGCATTGTTTGTTGTGGCTTTAGCTGTTCATATGCCGATATTTCATTCGTCACTAAACCAAAACCTCAGTGAACTTTAAGCAGTTTGAAAACATTCATTAGTTTTAGCGACCAATGAAATGTGGGTATATCAACAGCTAAAGCCACAACAAACAATGCATTTTACAATGACTGTAATTGTTTTAACAATTCGCTGGGGGAATATTCCGAAATATAATAAATTTCAATATTAAGTATTTTTTATTTAATTTTTTACTTTAAAAACAGAAATCGTGTACAACTGGTAGCGTGTAATATGGGGTATAGGTGTATATACGAGTAAAATTATTACTAAGAATGATGACTAACTCATGTTATGCTCAATATGTGTGTGTGCATGAATGGCGTCATACTTGAAAATTAAATACACAGAGTCTGACTAGATTCTAAAAATTGTGGTGACAAATTGCCTCAAATATCTCAAATAAAAGCTTTAATAAATAATTAAATAGCCCCAAAAATATGCAACATTAATTTATCAATTAATAGCACAAAAATCAGTTAAGCCGAATCTTGCATTCCCTTCCCTTCTGATACATTTACATTTATAAATCTTTTTTAAAATTTCATCAGTCATTTAAAAAAGATGCTGCAGAGGGTTTTGTTTTTATTTGTACTCGTTCTAAACTGAAGAAACTTAATATATGTAAGTACATGCATATATGAGCGACTTCAGGTCAGTTATTGAGTAGGTATTTAAATGTAATTTAGGATATTTAGGTATATTATTCAAATTTGGCGGTAAAGTAGACGTTAGTTAAAAGCACCTCTAGCCAAAGTGAGCGATAAACTGACTTATGACGTTATATTTTTCAAAGCATGGGTTTAGCTATTAGAATTTACCGACTACTTTTAAATGCCTAAATAAATTCTTCTTACTTTTTCTAAAAAAAATTCAGCTAATTTAAATACTTTTTTGTAAATAAAAAATAAATGAGACATGATATAAAATGTAATCTTCCAAGAAATAGGAAGCGGTCCAAAAATAATACGGATGCAGTTAATAAAGTAGAAAGTGTGCCAACTAATAAAAATGTAAGAACTTCAAATGATAAAACATCGCGATAAAAATTATAGACAGAATGAAATTGCATTTTTTATTAAGAAATTCAAACTGCGAAGGCACTTTGCTTTGTCTGAAAAAGCGCCCAGAGCAATTTTTATCGCATTTATAGGTACAACAGGGATTATTTAAGTCTGAAAAACGGAAACTATATTTTAGAGCAACTTGAATTTAAAATTAAGTTAAATATATGAGCACTTAATATGAACCCAGGAACTGGGCCTTAATGTTCCTATTTACCATTTTTTTCATTGGCAAGAGATCACACCAGTGCTATTCAAAATGATAAAATTGAATGAACGAACGGACTTGTCAAAGTATAAAAGTCGCCAAGAATGATTTTCTTTTTGCTGACGCAAGCTATGGAAAATCATGTGCCAATACAATTTACAAGAATTGCTCAAAAGTCAAAATTCAAGAGCGAAATTCGATTTTCAAAGTCAGACTCTAAAATTACAAAATATTTCTCAAGAACCACCAAAATCTTATTAAGGTGATTTTGCAATTCTGATGCTGATGTAGAAATATTAAAATATTACAATTGTTTTAATACAAATGTATCATATAAATTGCTGTTCCCCTTATTGTAATTGTCGTCGTCGACTTCATTGCAACTCGACAACAATTATCCAACAATTTCACGTGAAATCAGTTCTCCCTATCCAAAACCTTCGTGTTGTTGTTGTTGCTGTGTTCGACGAGTATTTTGTTCACTTTTTCGCCATTTTTTTTATGTTCATGGGAATTAATTCATTACAAGTATGACCCATTTTAATTGACGACTGACTAAAACAATTAAATATTATTGACAGACTGTCGACTTGATTTGACAACAACGACGATGACGAATTATAATAAGGGAGATAGATTGATATCGAACTATTAAACTGTAGGTACGTTTTTGTTTATAAATAGTTTGCATTCTCAAATATAAAAACGATTTCTCTTCTTATTTTCATTGTCACATTTTTAAATAAATAAAATTAATGGATTAACAAAAGAATATGTTTCACTATAATAATTATTAATACTTTTATAACTAGTTGGTCCGATTTTAAAATTCACAATGCCTTCTCTGGTTTATACTGTAAAATTTGATCTGTTGCTATTGTTAATCTTATATAGAGGCAAGAGAAGATATTTCGGTTCGTTGTTTTTTTTTCGCCACTGGATATTTAGAAGAAAAAGTGTGTAAGTATATGTATGTACGTGTACACATGCGTATAAAACATGTGCTTGATCCATAAATACATGCCAATATAATATAATCGAAGCTGTGATGTCATTCCTAAATAAGGCATTGAATTTGCCATAAATTTGTTAATTGAACTTGAACACAAGAAATATGTTTAAACACGATTAAATACATGCATAATTCTAATAAGAGAACTAGTTTGAGCTTCCATTAATCGCGTTCATCAACACTAAACTGGTAAAAAAAAATATGGTGGCATTGATGACGGAATAATGTACAGTAAAACTCGATTATAACGAACCCAATTGTAAAGAATTCTGCATTGCAACAAATTAGCTCACGTTTCGCTTACCATTTTCACACGACCCGTGTTTCTTCAGTTAGTATAATGGATGAGAATCAAAAGTGAAAAATAAATAAATATACAAGATATATACAGTCGAGTTCGATTATAAGGATCAACACAAATATTCAATAGGATTCATTACGGTTAGAACGAATTTCTGCTAACAATGAATTATTTCTTAGGAAGAAAATACAAAACTGCTTGTTTTTTACGATATCGCAAAAGCATTTTGCTAATTTTTTAAATCATTAAAATAATTATATACCAGTATTTGACAAAGTGATTAAAACTAAATAAAATAAAAAAAAAAATTGTGAACAGATTCTTGAATTGTCTCATAAACATATTAAAAAACTAGAAGAAAATTTAACAAAATTGTTAATGTTTCTTGTGTTATTATTAGAAATAATATTGATATTTACTCCGATTGTAACGAACTTCGTCTGTGACGAACTAAACTGTCCGGTCCCATTTAATTCGTTATAAAAGAACTAACTCAAATGTAAATAAATAAATTTATTTTTTTAATTAATTTTCTTACGAAGAATGAATGGCGAATATATTTTTACCGATCAGATGAAGTTCGCTGTAAACGGTTTATGTAAAAATTAGGTTTTATCAGTAGAGTACAGAATTTATATTCTAGATATCGAAACTGGACAGAAATTATTCCATGGAAGGTAAAATTGATATATACTCGTAGATTGACAGGTGAGTGTCAGTAATGTAACTGTTTGCATTAGCAATTAGAATTGAAAATAAGCACAAAAAATGTATCTGAACATCAAAATGGTAATAAGGCGGTACCGGCAGCGGGGAAATTGAGTTAGTGGAAGTGCTCGTAACATAATACTAATATTGAATTAGTTTGTCTTGGTTTAGTATGAACTAGGGCTAATCTCCTAAACATCTGTTTACAATGTATCAGTACAGTATTAGTACAGTATTGATACATGGTTTAGTTACCGTGTATAGAGATACATGTCATCACTGACGGCTTTTAGGAACTTTTGCATGCAGTATGTCATATATCAGATATCATATCATTAATTAGGGAAACTTTTTTGGATACACAGTTTGTTTTTCCCTGCGCATCGAGGATTGCAGTGTACATTTGGGAACAGAATACATTGTAAAAAATTCAGGTACAACGTTTAGTAATCAGTTGCAATATATTACTGCAAAGCAACATGCGTTCAGGAAAACACCCTTAATATGAATTCATTTAAACAAAAGCAAAAATTACTTTCTCGCTCTTCATGCAATATGATTGCGTTATTTTTTATTAAAATTCCGTTTATAAAGTCTAAGTTCGGAAAAAACCAAAAAAAATTTGGAGCTGTTGTAAACATTCGCCGTGTATCTATTAAAGAGAACCATGTACTAATTTCAAAAGGCCATGCGACATACTGTGAGCGTCAAAATAAAGTAAACACCCCATGTTATATTAATACTACATTTATTATAGAGAGATATAAACAGTTCTGCAGTAAAAAATTATTCAGAATTCATCGACAATTACAGCTTAATTTAGTACATAAAAACAATGAGAAAAAAATTAGGTACAGAGAAAATATTTAACTTTTTCTATATGTTTAACAGTTTTTACGCGTCACTATAAAGTTCTTAGTTATCAATATAATTTCATTACTAATATTTCGTCTGTTTTCCTTTTGACTTTATAACAGCCTCAAGTCTTCGAGGCATTGAGTCGACCAGCTTTTTTGTAAAGTCTGGTGAAATTTTCCGCCATTCTTCTTGCAGGACCACCTTTAAGTCATCCTGTGAAGAAATATTCCGTTCTCTGAATTTTTTGCCAAGATGTTTCCACACGTGTTCAATTGGGTTAAGGTCTGGGGATTGCGGAGGATGATCAAGCGTTTTGGGTGTACGGTATAGCAACCATTCCTTCACAATTTTGGAGGAATGCTTAGGATCATTATCCTGTTGAAATATCCATTTCTGCGCCAAGCCCAATTTCTCAACACTAGGGCCTACATTTTTTTTCAAGATATCAAGATAATCTTCCTTCTTCATTGTAGAATCTATAAATACTAGATTACCTACCCCAGAGCCCGCCATACATCCCCAGACCATCAAGGAGCCTCCACCATGCTTCACTGTTTTTATAACACACTTATCATCAAAGGCTTCGTTTTTACTTCGCCATATTTTTGGAGGTTTTTTGGCACCAAAAACCTCAAATTTACTTTCGTCGGTGAAAAGAATGCTTCGCCAAAAATCTTGAGGCTCATTTAAGTATTTTTTTGCAAAATTCACACGTTTACACTGATTCACCTTCGATATGTACGGTTTTTTGCGTGGTACTCTGCCATGTAGGCCATTCTAATGAAGCGCTCTCTTAACTGTGCTAGCACTTACGGGCTCACCTGAGCTTTGTGTAATATCTTCTGCTATTTTTACAGCAATATAAGTCGGATTCGCTTTAACCTTTCTTACTATAGCTCTCACTTCTTGGTCGGTTAGCCGCTTCGGCCGCCTTGAGGCAGGCAAATTCGTCAGTGTGTTGTATCTGGCTTGTTTGTCGATAATCTTTTTTGCTGTGCAGTGATTCCTACCGATGATTTTGCTTATCTCTCGCAAAGATTTACCCTTTTTGTGTAAATCTATTACGATTTTACGTACTTCAATTGAGGTTTGCTTTGCGATTTCAATATTTTATTGCTTTACGCTGTTTTTTATACTTTTCGCTTATAAAATTTATGCTTCTTTATTATTTCTAACGGTTCTTATCCGTTATGTAGCTAAGCATTGCGGTGTTGTCACCACTTCCCATTTTTGAGACATTTTGTGAGAGGATGATCCAACTGTTTACTTTATATTGATGCGTAAAAACGGCTACATACATAGAAAATTTGTAATATTTTATTAAAAGGCCAATTTATTCCTTATTGCGTTTATGCATTAAACTACGCTTTAATTATAAATTATTTCTCAAACAGTTGTTTTTGTCAAATTAGTTTTTATTTCCCTATACTAGATATAGAATTAAAATAATATAAGGTGTTTACTTTATTTTGACGCTCACAGTACGTCTTTTTCCTTGAAAACTTTTAAAAAATTTAATGAAATTGTTGTTTATTTTTTACTATTTGGTGAGTATTTTCAGGGTTGTCAGGTTATTTTTTTCCTCAATCGCTAAGACGGCAATCGAAAGACGCCAAAAAATATTTTTATGTTTTCCAATAATAAATATCGGCAAAAATAGTTTCTTTCTTAGTTTTTTGATAAAATATATGCAATAATATTATTCACATAATTCATTTAATAAAAAACATATACATTTAGCAAACACCATTAATGAAAACTAAATTGTATTCTTACAAACACATTTACCTTTGTAAGTGAGTGTGTGTGTCATAAATACAAAAATATTCATATATGTATTTATTTTAAATATGTAAAAGTAATTATTTATAAAATATCTATTAAATGTATTGGGGCAAATTTTATTTAAAACATGATCGATCTAATTACCGCATATTAAAGTTCATACAGTATTTTAGACCGCATACGAATTTTGGTTCGCACTTTCTATGCAAGCGTTGATACTCCGAATAATCAACATATTAGGAACAGTTAAAACTATTTATTTAAAATTAAGTACCTGCTCTATCACTTATATTCATCCACTGAAACATCATTCATCATTTATCCATCCACAGAAAAAGTTCTTCCCTAACAATTTTAGACAATCATTTTATTTTCAGTTAAACTTTTTTATTGCTGCATTTCATTATTAGCTTGAGTCAGAAACAATGTTTATATTTTGTATTCGGTTAAATTGTTGTCTGAATTTACATACAAAATTCCTTGTAAGTCCTGATTCACACAAAAAATTTACTGATTCCATGAAAACGAAATTTAGTTTTTCCTGCGCACTATATCATTTCAACGTAGTTTTATCTTGAATTAATAAAAATTTGTTTTGCATTTTGTTATCGAAAATTCTTTAAAAACTTGAGAAATCTTTATAATTTCTGGAAAACGTTTACGTATTTCATTTTAGTTTGTTTCAGTATCAGTTCAGTGATAACTTATTGCTTTTAAACATTGAAAAAATTACGATATACTATGTACATATGTATGTACATATGAATGTACATACATACATATATACGTTTAATGAGCTTACGTGATCAACAATTTGTCTATATTTCAATATTATTAATACATGAAGGTTTCAAATTATTTTATGGAAAAATTATTATTGTAAAGAATAATTATTGATTGATACTTCATCCATCCTTGTGATCAAACTGGAATTCCAGGCTTATGTTTTATGCATTCTGTTAGCAACCGATCTTGCAAATATCAAAAATAGCGGTATTTTCTTGTCAAAATTAATTGAGTGCTTTGAATGATCTTATTATTTTCTGCGGTTGATATACGCAAAAATTGTTCCAAAGATTTTATTGGTAAAAAAGCACCAACATTTTTTCTTATTTGATTCCTATTCACTGAATTTAAACCTGCTGTCAATATGCTGAGAAAAGTAAGTATTTTTTTATGCCTTTTGTCAGAGAATAATTTTTATACAGTGGAATTCGGTTGTAACGTAAACCGCATATAACGAACACCTTTTACATTCTCATCGCTTTTGTAAAAATATTTCGTAGAAATTATTACGGTTATATACGGTTACACACACACACACAGACACACACACACACACAGACACACACACACACACAGACACACACACACACACACAGACACACACACACACACACACACACACACACACACACACACACACACACACACACACACACACACACACACATATATATATATATATATATATATATATATATATATATATATATATATATATATATATATATATATATATATATATATATATATATATATATATATATATATATATATATATATATATATATATATATATATATATATATATATATATATATATATTATGAATGTGGGTAGCGATTAAAATATGCGATTTGATGCCCAAATTGATATAAAAAAATTTTTAGGCTGATTGGATGGTGCCAACCCGTGCCATAATGAGGTCAAAGGTCAACATTTTGAAAAACAACCAAAATATTTTTTTTGCATTTTTAATTTTTTTTAATAAGAAATACCATAAATATAATGTTTTTTCTTAAATTTTTATATAGTACGCTTATAATTTTTATATTAAATCAATGAAGATTTTGTATAGGCTGGAAAGTTCTTACGGTAATCCTCTACAATGTGTAACAAGTACTGATTATCAGCTTCGTTGTGTGTTAAGCATCTGTTAAAGTCAGTTATTAGTAGTCACAAAAGAGCTTAAATCATTGGATGTGAATAATAGTAATTCATCAACACTTACACACACTTTTTTAGAAGGGAAAATATCAACATCATCACAAATATGATTGTTTTTATCAGACTATATTTGCAACGCCAAAACCATCTTTTCCTTTATTTCTGA
Organism: Germaria angustata; assembly: GCA_963681545.1. Taxonomy (NCBI): domain Eukaryota; kingdom Metazoa; phylum Arthropoda; class Insecta; order Diptera; family Tachinidae; genus Germaria; species Germaria angustata. The sequence goes on from OY813002.1 coordinate 34,692,725, forward strand.
GTCTATATATGGATCAAAAAAGGCAAGTGCAACTGCTTCCTCTGACAAATACCACCGACGGTTCCGAATTTTTCCCAATAGCACTGTGGATATTTTTTTTTATCAAAATAGCCAATAATCCCCTTTATCAGTTGCATATCTCTATTTGGCGCTTCAACTACATTCCCGGTTTTGAACCAGTATGGAATATAGAAACTTACTAAGAAAATGACAAATTACGAATTCCATTCAACTGAATAGCAGATATTTTAAAGTGTGTGTGTGAAAAAGTTGTCTGTATTCATTTCTGACATACTTAGCCCCAATTTATACCATGATGTAAAAATCGTGGATGTTTTTTATTTACTTTTGAAAACATCTTCTGAAATCTTCTTGCATTTATACCATGATTTTTGCGTCGCGTATTTTTTTCTTACAAGGTTGATTTTTAATCGGTAAATTCTTTTTAATTGTTCATTCGCATTTTTATGTCAGTGATTTGTATACCACAAAATATAAACAAAATTTATATGTTCTATTTTTTTACCGTTTTTGTTTAAACTTTATTTTATTTTTAATTAAGTTTAAGGTCTTAAATTTTTATTTTAAACTATTATCAATATTTCGGTACTCATCAAGTACCATCTTCAGGATATTTATTATTTGTTTGTTTTATATAAATTGAAAAAAATTTTACATTTGAAAAATAATAATAAAAAAATTTTTGTCATTTTATTTAATACTAATCACATATTCACGAAATATTTAAAGTAATTATAATATACATTTGTACATTAAATAACAACATTAATAAACTCATGTACATATGTAAGTATGTAACAAAACATACTACATGTATAGAAATACTGCCGCTTCATTTCACTGTTCAAACACTTTGACAATAGAAGAAGAATAAAACATGACAGACAATAACGAAAATAAATGTAAAAGGAATTACAAAAAACATCACGGAAAACAGAAATCGTGATGTTTTTACTACCCCGCTTTCTTCTCTACCCCGTTCGTCTACCAAAAAAAAGTCGCGATGTTTACTCGTGATTTTAAATCATCGTCTAAATTGCGTGTTACATACCGTGGAGTTCGGTTATAACGTACACACATACATATAAAATACAAACCTTCATACGAATATTTTTTAAGTACCAAATAAAAAACACTTGTTACGCTGCTAAGGAACGAAACAAAATCTCAATATAACCCATTTTTAAAAACATATCTAATTTTTAAGCTAATATGTTAAAAAATATAAGAAATAAATGAAATTTGTGAATATATATATATATATATATATATATATATATATATATATATATATATATATATATATATATATATATATATATATATATATATATATATATATATATATATATATATATATATATATATATATATAAAAGAAATTATAATACTAATAACCAGTTGTTCAGTAATACAAAATCAAAACGGGAGAAAGAAGAAGAATCGAATTTGGTTTATCAAATCGGTTGCACTGGAGACGGGACCAATATGTGTCCAAAAGTATATGTTGGAACTACACAGTCAAAATTAAAGACAAGACTGGCATCCTATAAATCGGACATAAAAATAATTAAAAATTCTGAAATACCAAAAACAGCACTTGCCGCCCATTGTGCAGCAACGGGACACAAACCAGACTTTAAAAATGTAAAAATATTACAAAGGGAAAACAACTACAAAAATAGATATACTCTTGAAATGCTACATATTATTAATGTACCAACGGAAAAGAGATTAAACTATAAGAGAGACGTTGAGAGTTGCGCCCAAATATATAGAAACTTAATAAATAAACATAGTACAAAATAAAAAAAGAAAAAGATTTTTTTGTCCCCTGATGATGATCAACGAAGTTGATCGAAATATTGGTGAAATCATTAATAAATGACGAAAAAACAAATAAAAATTGTTTTTTTATTTATAAAACCTTTGAAAAATTTGACCTCAAGCCGAAGAAAAATAATTTTAGACAACATTAAAAATCATAGGTCAACAAATACAGCTTTATCGACAAAAAAGATATTCTTTAGTAATGACAATTTCGTAGTTAAAAGAGCTCTGTTAACCAGTTAACAGAAATCCGAAAATGGTCCTACGGTGTAAAAAAATTTTTTTCTTTGTTTTTCTCAATTAAGGAATTTTGCTTTTGTTTTATCATATATTTAGCTTCCCACTGAACGTAAGACGTTCCCCCCGGGGGGCACAGATTATACATCTTGTCTTGGTGGCTTGGTGTTGTGCTTCTTGGGGTATAGGGTTATCAGGTTTCCAGATCTAGGCCTTTTTGCTTATAACCCCTAAAAACTTGTATGTTGCTACCCAATCCCTGAATTAACAGGGCAACGGGCGCGCATGCAAGTAAATTAAAGGTAAAAGTGGGTTCGCTCGCTCATCCGGATGGGTAACATGGTCTTTCCAGACCTTGACCTTTGGCCAGTTACTCGTAGAACTTAATATGTTACTACCCAATCTCTGAAACCAGGGCAACGGGCGTGCATATAAGTAATTAAGGAAGTAGCTTGTCTGGGTAGAGGTGCTACCTATACCTCAGGTTTGCACGGGACCTAAAATCGGAGGTGTTTTTAACACAAGGACGACCAGAATTCCTATCTAGTATCACGGGAACTAGTAGCCCCTAAGACGTGTCCTAGACTGGTTATTGGTGAGGCCCCTTCGGGGATCACGTGGTGGCTGTGGTTAAAACCCAAAGATATGCGGGAAGTCATGAGTCGGATGAGTGTGCCTGCAATATGGTGCTAGTAACCGGTTGTAGATGCTCTCTTCAGGCCATATATCTCTATGTGTTGTTACTATTCGACAGAGCTGCCCTGGTGTTTGCGGTTGGTGACTTGTCAATTTGATAGGGGGACTTCTTACTGCTGGGCCATTAGGGTGGTAGGAGGTTAGATAGCTCCAGCACTTTGACATGGTGTCTGTACGTGGTCCTGCAACCTGTACAGAATTTGCTACCATGCTGTCCCTATCAGGGGCACATATGGATCCGCACCATGTGTGTGCCTCTGGAAGGGGCGACAGGGACGGTGGTGACCGACTTTATTCACCCAGTACGAAGAGCACCGTCAGGTTGAGTTTATGACAGGTACTGACGTAAAAATCTTTGACATATTTGAACGTAAGGCGTGAATTACACATACATAAGTATAAACTTGGGTTAAGCTTTCATCTCATTTTGCGAATAAATGACGATGTCATAATGATGTTGCAAGTGGGAAGATCTCGTGAGCGTACAAATAACGTTGTATAGTTGGAGTTTTATGGATGTACGAGCATGTATTACCATGTTGCGAAATAAGAAAAAGTAATACGGCAATGCGATGTGTGAACAAGCCTTTCCAAATAAGTTTTGAACTATTTCGTATTCCTTTAATTATTATATATGTAATATATGTTCTATTTTTTTACCGTTATTGTTTAATTAATAAACTTTATTTTATTTTTTTTTTAAGCTTAAGGTCTTAAATTTTTATTTTAAATTATTATCGATATTTCGGTACTCATCGAGTACCATCTTCAGTATAAGATGGTACCGAAATATCGATAATAATTTAAAATAAAAATTTAAGACCTTAAGCTTAATAAAAAAATAAAATAATGTTTATTAATTTTATATGTGTAAGTTTAAAAAATTATTTGTTGTTGTTTACTGCATTTCTCTGGCGCTAGCCAAATTATCAGTACTCTTTAGCAAAATCATGTTTTAAAAGCATGAATAATGAATGGAATAAATTTATATAAAAAGTTTTATTAGAATTATTTCAATTTAAAAAGAAATTATTTCTTCATCTGACACGTAACCTTTTCAATTACCCACATAAAGGGTGGTCCATATACAAGAATCTGTGAGACATGGTGCGCTATCTGCTGAAACAAAAAATTATCCAAGTTCATATTTTTCTTTTCGGGCCACAAAAAAGTCCGTAGTCATAGCCCTGTAGCGCTGAATGAAACAGTATTTCCAGCATTTTCGAAAAAATCGGGGTCACTGACACCACCACTCAATAAATTACAGCAAACTTTCACACTCGCTTCGTCAGAAATTCGACGTCGACTGTTTTGCGAATATTTTCCAACATTTTTCAACTCATTTTGATACGCGGATGTATGATGTTGACTAACAGTCAATATTTTGGAAATAAAAAATCTACCAGCGTAAACATAATACCATATATGATTTAAAAAGATACTTGTATTAAGACCACCCGTTAGAGCATGTTCCACACTCGCTATATTGCTTCCAACGCAGACATCTCATCTACTTCATCAATTCCGTTACCAGCACTGATATATTTACTTACATACATACATATGTATGTATGTATGTATCTACAATTAAGTCTTGGATTTTAAGTACACTTTGTCCTACTAATTAATATTGTTCGAACTCGAGGTCTATTAGTTATAAAATTTTAATTACAATCTTTATTTTCCAATAATATTAGATAAGAGAAAAGAAGCTATCTATTGAGATAGCGAAATATTGGAAAAAACTAAATAATGCAATTAGTTCTTTATAATTATTGGACCTTGAACCCGAATAATTTTATGAAAATTAGAAAAATAGGAAGTAATTGTAATCTATTTTAATCTCGCTTATTAGAAGAAAAATGCTTACTGTAATTGTAAACAACTTTGTCTATAAGTAATAAAATAACAATGTTCGGTGGAGTTCGTTATAACCGAACTCCACAGTATATACATATGTATGTATGTATGTATGTACATATGTATAGATTTGCAAATTTTTTAGTCACAACGCACGTTAATATCGCAATAAGTGCTTTTATCAAGTTTAACAAAACAAATTTTTAGTTGTGAGCTTTTAAAATATGTATTTTTTTAACTTACAACATTTTTGATAATAGTCGCTCTATTTCATCGAACTCTACAAAATGTTCACAGTTCCAACTACACAGCAAACTTTGTTTCTTTGCGTCATAAAGGTTAGATGGGTTTTGATGTGTTGCTCACTCGTAATTGACTGTCAATAAGCAATATGACAATAACATTCATCGGATTTTGAACCACCCCCGTTAACACCTTGGGACTTTTCCTGTTACCAAAATTGAAGAGACGCACGGTAGGACACAAATTTACAACAATTAGGAAGATTAAAAAATTGTATCCCTGCAAGAGCTCATGGGTTTACCGAAAATGGCTTCGAGGATTGGATAAAGCGTCTGAGGAAAATTACTTAGAAGGGAAAGACATGAATATTAATTAATGCACAGTTTTTTATATAAATAAAACATTCTTCTTGCTTTTTTATACACATCTCATATGAGTATATACCGGCATACATGCATACATAAGTACATTCATATGTAGTATGTATGTACATATGTATGTATGTGTACATACTATGTAATTCATTCCATGTACGCGCAAATCTTTCCGTATTGACAAACGGTTACAAATTAGAGAGAAAATAATCACGTAAGATTCTGTTTATGTTAACCGAATAATCAATGTACTTATGTAAGTATGTATGTAAATACATAATTACATATGTAAGTACATAAGTATGTACATATGTAATTACATCCATACACACTTGTGTATATGAAAAGCACAATTTCTTTAAAATTTCCACACAAGTTTTTAAACCGATTGCTCACTCGATTTCCAAAACAGCACTAAAGATGAAAAATAATTAGAAATATAAACAATAATCTAAAGAATTTTTCACGTTGATTCCTTTCGTGTTTGATATTCCATACACAAATTGCTGTAAAAAAGTGCTTTGAAGAGAAAACGTTTATGTAAATTAGTATATTAAATAACATAATCGAACGCTCACACGAAATACCGCCAAAAGACTACCAAAAGAGAATAAAAGAGTTAAAACAAAGGACTGAATTCTCTAATATTAAATAGCGGCAGCAAATATGAATTAAGAGTGACCAAATCAGAAAAAACTGGCATATGTATTTATTAAGCCGGCTTGGCTTGACCCTCAATTAAAAAATTATTGATTTTCATTTTTCAGCATTTTCATACAAGTCAGCATACACTGTGACTTTTAGGTGGGCAAAAGTAAAACACGGTAGCTAGCAGATTTGATTAATTTTAATTTCAATTTTTTTTTAATTTGTAATAGACCATAGTACGAGTAAAAAGATATGGTAGTAAAACAGCTAAAGTAATAATAGCGAATATAACGGCGATCATATATATATATATATATATATATATATATATATATATATATATATATATATATATATATATATATATATATATATATATATATATATATATATATATATATATACATATATATAAATATATATATATATATATATATATATATATATATATATATATATATATATATATATATATATATATATATATACATACATATATATATATATATATATATATACATATATATATATATATATATATATATATATATATATATATATATATCTATATATTTATATATATATATATATGTATATATATATACTTATATATATACATATATATATACATATACATATATATATATATATATATATATATATATATATATATATATATATATATATATATATATATATATATATATATATATATATATGTATATATATATACTTATATATACATATATATATACATATATATATATATATATATATATATATATATATATATATATATATATATATATATATATATATATATATGTATACTTATATATATATATACATATATATATATATATATATATATATATATATATATATATATATATATATGTATATATATATATATATACTTATATATACACATATATATATATATATATATATATATATATATATATATATATATATATATATATATATATGTATATATATATATACTTATATATACACATATATATATATATATATATATATATATATATATATATATATACTTACATATATATATATATATATATATATATATATATATATATATATATATATATATATACTTATATATATACATATATAAGTCATGATACTTCTGAAGGGAAGGGATCCAAATCATTTGTGCAGGAAGGCCGAGGAGGCATTAACCCTGGCACACAACTGGGCTCAACCAAGAGGGTTGAACGTTAACCCAGAAAAAACTGAAATTGGCCTATTTACAAGAAAGACGAAGATAGCTCCATATGATGAGCCGCGCTTTCTTGAAAGGACAATAAATATTTCCGACAGGGTGAAATATCTAGGAGTCATTCTCGATCGGAAATTAAAATGGAAAGACCACATAAACGAAAGAGTCAAAAAGGCTCATATATGTTGGTCAATCTGTAAACGGGCCATAGGCACGAGATGGGGGCTGAATCCAGAGATGACACACTGGCTTTATAGTAGCGTTATCAGGCCGATTATGACCTATGCCTCTATAGTGTGGTGGACATCGATGGAATATAAATGCAACATCAAAACAATACAGAAAGTTCAGAGAACCTGCTGTCTTGGTATAAGTGGGGCCTTCCGAACGACATCAACAGGTGCGATGGAAACAATATTATCTATCCAGCCAATCGATATTCGTATAAAATACGAAGCGGCTCTAGCAGCAAAACGACTAAAGGTGATGGGTGAGTGGATCGATCAGGAACACGAAGCGTATCATCAACGAATCTTTACGGCCATAGGAGAGTCCATACCGGAAAGTGTCGCAAATGACCGCATACCGGAGACTAGACTAGAGGCCAACTGCGGAACATTGATTCCCGACATCCATTCCTGGTTGACCGACCCTTGGAACCAGATCCCCATGGGGCTTCATTGCTACACGGATGGATCAAGGTCGAGAGGGAAAACGGGACTTGGTGTTTATATAGAAAACACCACGGAACTGTTTTTCCGCCTGCCGGACTATTGCACAGTTTTGCAGGCGGAAGTTCGGGCGATAACGGAGTGTATCAGGGAACTCAATGTAATGAGGAGGTCAGGACTTGTGAATATATTCACAGATAGTCAGATGGCCATCAGAGCAATCTCAGAGGAACGCACTAAATCACGTACAGTTTGGGATTGCAAAAACGCCATTAACAGTTACTCGACACATGGTGAACTACGCATCATATGGGTGCCGGGGCACGCGGGGATAACTGGAAATGAGAGGGCAAACTCACTTGCTTCTAGGGCAATAGAGTTAGGTAATATAAGCTTGGAATGCGCGAAACCTTTCGATGCAGTTAAATCAGAGCTAAAGACTTGGGCACAAAGGGCCCATTCAACTCTCTGGAATAACGGAACCATGGGAATCAATACAAAAATTCTATGGGGAGATCCAGACGAGAGAAGAACGAGGGAGCTGCTAAGACTCAGCAAGCTCGAACTAAGTAGAATAATGGGAGTGGTCACAGGGCACTCTCAACTACTGGCACATCTTAAACGCTTGGGAATAGCGGGAGGAGATGAATGTAGAGCATGTGGGGAGGAGAGCGAAACATTGGAACACTATTTGTGCC